>BSDF01000016.1:1118095-1612589 GCA_027925045.1 Hypotaenidia okinawae
AAAGCTGGGGAAGGGCTGTCTGTAAGGGCATGTAGCACCAGGACGAGGGGCGATGGTTTCAAACTAGAGCAGGGGAGGTGTAGATCAGACATTAGGAAGAAGGGCTTACTGGGAGGGTGGTGAGACACTGGCCCAGGGTGCCCAGAGAGGCGGTGGAGGCCCCATCCCTGGAGACGTTCAAGGTCAGGCTTGATGAAGCTCTGGGCAACAGCTATTCAAAGAGAGGATAAAGTTAATCAGTCCCTGGCCAGTGTCACAGGCTCTGATGGGCTAGGCCAGTACAGAGAGGCTCTCACACAGCACTGAAGTCAGGCAATGGCTCAGAACCAGCACACAAGCTCTTGGGGACACATGACTCCTTGCCTAGTAGCCAGCTGCCCACCAGTGTCCACGCCATGGCTGTAACGCGAAGGACAATGCTGGGTCTCAGGTCAGCCAGTACCCAGAATCAGAGGGGAAACGCCAAACTGAGAAACATTAAGTTGTGTGAGGAGCAGGACTGGGCCTGAACAGAGGTGTAGAAAGGAAGCTGGACTGCACAGCATGCAGCAAGCATGCCAAGCAGAGAATATGTGAGCCTTCCCACAGGAGAGAACACAACAATGCTTCAGAAGTACCAGCACACCAAGAAGGGTAACAATCCTTCAGCACAGAAACAGCAAGAGTCACAAGTCCTTTTTTTTAAAGGAGGAACAACAGATGCACTCTGAAGAGCCAGCACCTGAGAGTAACTCAAACAATGGGGCACACTCATCTGGTGTGTGCTTAAGGTCCATGATGGCATTTCACATGTACTGCCAGAGCTAAAATAGCCTCTAGACCTACACAGCACCGATTCACACACCCCATGGACCACCACTCAAACACCAAGGAATTGTTTCAGAATCTCAAAGGTGTTGGTTACAGGGCACTCAGAAGGATTTAGTGTTTTACAGAGGAAGGGGACAGAGGTTTTTCTCTGGTTCCTGCCCCTCTGATACTTCAGTGAACAACACAAGTTTCTACACACCTATATCGTCGTAGCGTTCCACCCAGACCACATACACTTTGGTTTCAGGTCCCATCGGTGGAATAGTCCGGCCCTGAGGCACCCTCTTGGATCTGGAGGTAGGACTGAGCTGTTTTAAACACAAGGGAAGAGTCATGTTTGCAATCATCACAAGTCCAATAACACATCCAGCATTCCCACAGCAACTCCTCAGGTCTTTCAGGTGTCAGACAGGTGCAACAGTATTTATATTCAACAGAATCAATAGAATCTTAAACTCCTTCAAGTTTTTCTTAATGTGCTCAAAGATCCTGAGCCAGTAACTAAACATGCATTGGGAAGGGAACTCTATGCAAGGACTATGCAGCTGTAAATCCTCTACAATCTGTTACAGCAGTATGTGGTTTTCTGCTCTCCTACCATCCAAAACCAACCTCACAGACAGTGCCTCAGACAACTGACACTATTTCAAACTAGGTAGATAAAACAAGATACATCTAGCATCTATCCATCCAAAGTTTCCCAGCATGGATTCAAGACTGAATTGCTCTGTAAATACTGCATATCCTTTTCCCTGCATGCATTTCAAGATTCCAGTAGGCAGAACGTTACTGCTTAGCACATTTAAGTTCCATCATTAATAAATTTCATCTTCCCAGCTTCTACTGCAGGTGCAGATTCTGGCAGGACCAAAGCAGATGTTAAAGATTAATGGCTGGGAAGAAGTAGCTCTGAATGCCAGGAAACCAGATCATACACTATTAAAAATGCTGTTGCAGTGCCAGTGTGCTGCTGGAAAAGAGGAGAACCAAAACCCAAGGAAGTGATTTTTCAATGCAAGTTTTGCCTTACCCGCTGGGAGGGATTGAGATTGTCTGTGTGATTGGGGAAGAGCTCAAGTGTCAGAGACTGCTGCTTCAATATTCCTGGCAGCAGATCCATGTTGGTGTCACTTTCTTGGTCAGACACATTGCTTTCCAGTGAATCAGCTGTAAGCCAGAAGAAGAAAGGTAGGTTTTGTCTTTTCTGCCAAAAAAATTAAGCTGTCATCATATGCCAGGTTTTGAAACTAAACCTACATAGATTTAATGTCAGTGTAGCACTCAAGAGCAGGAGAAGGGTTCAGCAGCAACATGTGCCAGTTCTCCCAGAAACAGGCTGTAATGAAAGCACTCCCTATGGATTTAGAAGTGTCCCATCCATTTTCAAAGGAATCCAATTTCCTCTTTCCCATGGCTATCATTTCCTCAGAGCCCTTGTACTCCAAGGAACTTTGCACAATGGTTTTGGTGTCCAAACAACGCTGAGAGCGCTGCTGCTCACCTACGCAGCGGCTGTGCACATGCTCACCCCTGTACAGTAGGAGTATGTCAATGACCACAGAGAACACGACACCTGCAGCCCCAGTTGATGGTGAACCCTGTGTCCCACCGCACACACCCAGGGCAGCAGCAACACTGCTGTGCCAGCACAGGCACACGCTGAGGCTGAGCTGGGAAAAGAGGGGCACAGGGGACACGCTACCTCACACCGGAGTCTAAGAGTTAGTTAGGAGGTTGCAGTGTAAGCACCAGTAGCTGTCTGACCCATACTGGTCAGCTTATGGTGGTTCTGCTTCTGAGAAAGCTCTGGTGAAGCTACTTAGGTTCTCACAAAGGATCTTACTTAGGGACTCCACTGGTGACGGGACAACAAAAGCGATTTCCGTCAGGGCATCTGCGTAGTACAGCACCTTCTTCTGCCCGTTGAAGATACTCGCCCCAACATCTTCTGAAATCAGCAGATCATCTGTAACAGACACAAAAGGAAAGTCTGGTCAGAGGAAGCTCTAACCCTTGGTACAATGGTGCAGAACAAAAACCTTCATGTACAAGGTGTGATCAGTGAGAAGGAATCACACAAATCCCATTGTAATATGAGAAGAGCTTGCAGTCTGATCTCATGGGTAACAGCCAATCTCAGACACTTGTTACCTTGAAGGAAGTGGCACTTTGCGTTGGAGGAGGATTTTGAATATATTTCCATTGCACTCTCCCTTGGAATGAGTCTAGAAACATCATCTGCCACAAGAGTTCCTCTAGTAACTATTTTGAACTGTTCCCTCTAACAGACATCACACAGTCATCACATTGCCAGAGGATTCTAGCAAGGACTTTAACCCGAATTATTTCTCTGATGCAGTTCACAGAAGGGTTCCTGGGACAGCCACCTCAGCAAAACCCACAGAGCAGTGACATTCAATGTCCTGACAGAGGCAGCCAGAGGCATACAGGAGCCTCTGAGCCATGCTCACCATCAGGGAGCCATTCCAGCATCACCAGTCCAGCTCTCAGTGTAGCACACCAACAGAAAGCCAAGCACCCAGGAGCTGCTTGCTTTTAGGGGTGTGCAGGTAAACAAATCCAAACACAGGCCTGTGAATTTGTTTTAATCAAACTGTCTGTCTCAGGAAGCTACTGTGGCACCAGAGAAACATTTTGGTTCGAAAAACCTTTTAAAAACCATCCAGTCCAAGTGGTAACCCAGCACTGCCAAGGCCACCCTGTCCCTGAGCACCACATCTACACCTCTTCTAAATCTCTCCAGGGATGGTGTCTCCACCTCTCCCTGGGCAGCCTGGTCCAGTGCATGACAAAGTCTTTTGAAGAATAAATTGTCTGTAATCTCCAATCTAAGCCT
This sequence comes from Hypotaenidia okinawae, assembly GCA_027925045.1. Lineage (NCBI taxonomy): Eukaryota > Metazoa > Chordata > Aves > Gruiformes > Rallidae > Hypotaenidia > Hypotaenidia okinawae. Next base: position 1,121,763 of record BSDF01000016.1, read on the forward strand.
CCCTGGTACAACTTGAGAGTATTTTCTCTTGTCCTATCACCTGTCACTTGGGAGAGGAGACCAACCCCCACCTCACTACACCCTCCTTCCAGGGAGTTAGCGATCAGGTCTCCCCTCAGCCTCCTCTTCTCCAGACTTAACCCACCCCCCATTCCCTCAGCTGCTCCCCATCAGACCTGTGCTCCAGACCCTTCCCCCCTCCACTGCCCTTCTCTGGACACCTCCAGCACCTCACTGTCCTGCTGGTAGTGAGGGGCCCAAACCTGAGCCCAGCACTCAAGGGGCAGCCTCACCAGGTGGCCACACCACTGCTGAAACAAGACTTGTGAATGGGTTTGCAATCATCAGCACCACCCAGCTAAGGGAACACAGAGCAAGAGCTCTGCTTAAGCAACTGCAGCAGTGAGGAGGTCACACCTGATGCACATGTAGAGCAAAGGCATTGAACAACACTGAGGCTGTCTGTTCAATGCCTTTGTGTACCCACAGCAGAAGGCTGAGGCTCTGAAGATCACTGAGAAAAGGTCTGGCCCTTGGAGCAGTGACCATGAACCCCACCAAAGCCAACCAGGACACCATCAGAATCCGAGGTAATCCAATTCTGTTGTCCATGCAGAAACTAACCAGACCTCAGGTTTATCACCCTGGGTTAGCAGTTCCCAAACCTGAGGATCACTGGTTGGCAGAACAGGGAGCGGGTGGTATATGATAACCCCTGAGGAGGAGCTGCTTTAGTGGAAAAAAGCAGAGTAAATTAAGCAGGACAACAAGAAAGCTGTGTGTGGGCTCCAACCACCATGACCTACAAAGAGCAGCTTGTTTTCATTTCTTCCTACCAAGCAAGGTTACAAGGCTCACTTGTTAATCAACATCTCATTTACATCTGCTTCCAGAGCACTAAAAAAAAAGAAAATCTCAGTGTTTCGAGTCCATCTGCCAACCCACAGCCCAAGCTGGATCCAATTTCACCTCAATACTGGTTCTGTGTAATATCTCAGAGACTGCTGCATCCCCAGCACAGAGGTATCTCCCACTGAGGCTTCTCCCTCCCAACACACACATGTAGTTTTGCTCACTTTGACTTGAAGCTTGATCTAACACGTACACATTCCTTTCCAGCCAACACCAGCATTGAGCTGGAAAACCCATGTGCATGTGCTCCCATTGGTATCCAGGGGCAAGAAATTTAAGTTGTCACCTCAAGGAGCCCAAACACTGAAATTGAGCATTACCCCATTCACCAGTCTTACCTTGTTCTGTACCCTCCTCATCACCGCAGCTATTGATTGACCAGCTTGTTGAGACATGGCCAGTCCACCCAGGGTGCTTCCCCACATCAACTGACCAGCCAAGGGACAGTAAGAACTCCAGAAAGTGTGGCTGAACAATTCTGGAAGACTCCATGTTCTTCAGGATCTGAAACAATGAGCAGCCCCATGGTGGGTACAGGACACTCTACAAAGCAGCTCTTCCTTCCCACTTTCTAATTTAAAATCTTGTACCACCAACATGGTTTTGCCCAGAGAGCCTGGAACTCCAGGCTTTCTACACAGACACTATTCCCTGCTGCCCAGCATCCTCCCATCCCACCTGGCAGTACCCTATGTGATCAACTTGTCTGTCAGTGCCAGGGCCTGGAACACAGTTAATGTAACCGCGAGGAACGGCATCGGGACCAATCCACTGCCCAGGGATAAAGCACAAACGGTTCAGTGCAGACCCTGCAATAGCACCAGATGGAACCTGATCATCTTCTGGACAACTTTCACTACTCAACTGAAATAGAGAAAGGTGGTTTTTCACTGTGCACCTGTACATGACGTACAGTCATTCAGAAGGCTGTACATTAAGTTATGAAACAGATTTTGCACAACCGTTTCCAGCAGGATTGAGCATGCATTTAATCAAACACCACACTGAACTGCTCACTTTAAACCTTAATCCTACTTCTTACAAAGATCTGGGATCTTTCCACATCCAAAGGCAATTTTTATCCCATTGTGACCAAGTGAAAATCAAGCCCTTCCCCAAGCAGCCCACAGGCAGACCCGGCTGATCTGTGATTTGGGCTACTGAAGCCATTGTGGTTTGTGGAACAGATGATGCTGCTCAACATGCTCACCCTTGCTGGGCCACATGAGAAATTGTTTGTGGCAGGAGCATCTTCCATTTGTTTCTGTGCAGGGGCAGTACTGGGACAGGCTCCAGCAAAGCAGGAACTGCGGGGACGGGTGCTGAAGGAAAGCTCTCACCCTGGAGGCTCCTTGTAGCCACACAGACCTGGCCTCCCATCCTAATGCCTTGTGAAATATTCAGCAGCCAGTAGACATTGCAATGTTGTTGTCATTGCTGAGCATGCTGAAGCCACAGCTGTGCTTTGGAAAGAGTTCTATCTGAGCCAGTGAGAAGAGAATTTACAGTAAAGCAAGGACAAGGGGGTGTTTTCAAAGGGCATTTCATGATGTGCAGTAAAATGATGCAAAAAATGTGCAGGTGGTTTCATCACCCTGTATAAATAAATGCCATGAGACCTTCAGCAGGTCCAGCACAGCCACACACAAACTCACACACACAGAGGTGGCCGACTAGGACCAGGCAGCCAGCCCTGCTCAACACAGAAACTGTGTCACAACTGGGCTTTGCTCTCTTCCTCCCTTGATTGCTACCACTGAAAACAACGTGGGGCAGAAATAAGTCACAGGTCTTTTCAAAGATGGGAGCAGAATTGGTATCTCACTCTGCTCAGGGCCAGAGAGACAAGCCGGTTAACTTGGCTGCCACTGGGACTCTGCACAGCCTGAAAGGCTTACAAGTCACAGCAAGATGCCTGGGACCTTGAAGCAGGACTGGCATATTTATACTGTGCCTAAATATGCCCAGAATCCCCCAAATACAAGATTTTCTTAAATCTGCATGGCAAAACCCATGCTAATTTGGTTTCCAAAGGTCAGCAAGTTCTGCAGGATGACTTAACCTCACCTGTCTAAATCCATAAGAGCACATAAGCATCAGATGAGGGAAAAGCATCTTCTAGCTCAGCAAGAGTGCACTCAGCTGGAAGGCAAACAGTGTTTCATGGCTGAGACTGGAGATGGAAAAACTGTACTGGCTATTCTGGACTTCAACTTGAGAACTCAGACAGCACAACCCTGGTTTTCAGAGTTGTTTTCCTCAGAGAAGCAGCAGTGCTGCATTCTATCAACTGCAGAGTTACAGCAGCACATGGAGACGGCACACGAGTGTGTCACAGAAGCCACACTTCCACTGTGGGAGTTAGAGTGGAGCAAGACAGCACCACAGAAACAGCCTTTTCTAATGAGCCTGTGAGTCACACCAGGTCACAGCCTGAAGAAGTCACAATTTAGACTTGCACAAGTTACCCTGATTAACCTATCTGCACACATGCCAGCAGTATCCTGTGAAGGCTTATGAAGCAATACTGCTCACAGCTGCAGAGAGCTTTTCATTCCTTTGACACACTGAACATTAGAATCACACCAAACTCCCTGGCCATTGCTGGAACACACTGGAACCTTCCCCACAAGCCAAGCCAACAAAGCTTCCTGATGGGAATCTTTGAACCCTTTTTTAAAAAATATATATGCATATAAATAAAAAGATGTTACAAAAAACCTAAGCATGGGTAAGGTACTTCAGCCTTGCACACAGTGACTGGTTGATCTCCCACTGCTGTGGTGGGTTGACCTTGGCTGCATGGCAGGTGCCCACCAAGCTGCTTTACCTCTCTCAGTAGGACAGGGAGGGGAGAAAAATAAGATGGGAAAATCTCATAGGTTGAGGTAAAGGCAGTTCAACAAAGCAAAAGGCCATGCAGAGAAGCAAACAAAAACCTAAAAGATTTATTTTCTACTTTCCTCCACCACATGATGTCTGACCACTTCCCAGGAAGCAGTATGTGTAGTGGCTACAGCCTTTAGCTTCTGGAGCATACAAGAAGTGTCCCCACTTCTCCTAGCTTTTATTGCTGATCAGACATTTCATGGTATGGAACACCCCTTTGGGTGGTGGGGGTCAGCTGTCCCAGCTGCATCCCCTCCCAAAACCTTTTCCCCCTCAGCCTATGGGTGAGACAGTCCTGATGCTGCACCCTTGCTGCTCAGCAGTAGCCAAAACATGGGGGTGTGATTAACACCTTACTGGCCACCAGTATAGAACACAGTTCAGGGGACAAGTAACTCCATCTCATCCAGACCCAGTACAACCATAGTGAGCACAGAGCCCCCAGTTCTGATACTCCCTCCAGTCATTCATAGCAACTCTTTATTCACTTGGGGGTTACTAGAAGCAAGACAGTATCAAACAGCTGAGCTCTATATTTTCCCTTACCTCCTGGCTTGTTTTCTGGCCTGCCTTCATGTAGAATATGAAAACAGTATCAAAAGGACGACATGGTAGTAAATCCAAGTAGCCAAGGTCATCAAAAAACCCAGGAAGAGCAGAGTCAAGTGCAATCAGGTGAGGAGGTAGACGACTGTTAGCGGGTTCCTATCCAACAGACAGAATTCAACAACTTAAAACACGTATTTCCAAACTGAAAAGGTCTTTACAGTTTCAACAATAATCCATTAAATATAAAAAGACAACTCCCCTTTTCTCCTAAGAGCAAAAACCACATGGGTTTCTGATGCAATAATCCTGTTACTGTAAATGAGCAACAGCAATTTTTTGCTTTCTACTCTCATTAAATAAAAGTAGTTTTGCTCAAAGAGTACGTACTAGCTACCACAATGAAAGCAGCTAATACTTTCACAACTAGACACAGTCACTATTGGTTCCATATTTACTAACTTATATACTAATAATATGCAAAATACAAAGCACTTTAGACAATGGAGCTTTGCCAGTACAATGTCTAACTTTTGTTGACAGCCTTCTGGAAGGATGAATAAATAAAAGGAAGAATCCACAAGTAAGAGGCAGGCTTTCAAATTAAGACTGTGGATCATCTCTATAAGCTGTTGTTATTCTAGCTTTAAAAAACAAGCTCTATAACCTAGTTGCACTCTCAAGTGTTTATATACAACTAAACCACTTCAGCACAATCATCTGTAAAGTACAACTGCTTAAGGAATCTTATTTCAGAAGTTCAAAACCCTAATTCAAGCAGAGGGAATGACTTCCAGTACAAATAGGTGGATGGGACAGCTTATGCACCCACTCCAGAAGTGAGGATACAGCCACCTATTCAGAGTACATTCAACCTGAGGCATGGCCTTTCACAACTCCGCTCTCAATCCTGGAAGACAGGAATCCATTGCTGTATTTGATTAGACTACAGCTTCACAGCAGTCAGAACTGCACAAGTGCTCTTCCACTAACAAAAACTTCCAGAGTCACAGAACAATTGGGATTGGCAGGGACCTCTGGAGATCACCCAGTCCCACCCCCCAGAGCAGGGTCCCCTCGAGCAGGCTGCACAGGACAGCACCCAGGATCACAGGGTTTGAATGTCTCCAGAGATGGAGACTCCCCAACCTCTCTGGGCAGCCTGGCCCAGGGCTCTGCCACCCTCCCAGCAAAGAAGTTCCTCCTCAGGGTTAGGTGGAACTTCCTCTGCTCCAGTTTGTGCCCACAGCCCCTTGTCCTGTCCCTGGGCACCACTGAACACAGACTGACCCATCCTCCTGAGCCCACCCCTCAAGGGTTTATCAGCATTGATAAGATCCCCCTCAGTCTTCTCTTCTCTGGGCTGAAGAGTCTCAAATCCCTCAGCCTCTCTTGGTAAGCGAGATTTCGTAGTCCCCTCAGCATCTCTGTAGCCCTTTGCTGTCTCCTCACTGCTATCTCCCTGTCCTTGAACCTGAGAGCCCAGTTAGTTTTCTTGGTTTGCCAAGCCAGACCATACAGGCACTGAGGGCATTTGCACAACACTAAGTATCAGGTCACCTTCAATGCCTCTAGTGAGAGAAACCCGAAGTGTGAGAGGAAGAGGCGTGCTGTCTGGAACTCCTGTGCTGGTGGAGGGGGCTTACACTCCGTCACTGGATCAGGAAAGCTCTTCTTCCGCCACTCCTCTTCACTCTTCTGATCTATGGAAGTCTCAAAAACAATCTGCTGAGCCATGCCATTCCTCAGCTTCTCGTGTCGCTCTTCAAGCTGGAAAACATCACGTGAAATGCTGATCCCACCAAGGTCCTCTAGAAAGACAGCTCTATCAGTCAGGAAAGCTGTAAGTCACAGGTACAGCCGCAGCCACAACTACCCCACCGGGACATTTACTAAGGCACTATCAACAAGACCTTGTAAAGTTACAAAGTAAGTAGCTAAACACCATGTTTCATGGAAGAGCTACTGCAAATTCAGGTATCCCTTACTAGCTACAGCTAGTCCCTTTTAAATGAACAGAAACTAACACACATTTGGCACTGTGAAACTTCAACACACTTCTGAGGAGCACACCCCTCTACTGTCCTGGGAGGTCTCCATAAAATCCCCTTCATTCCCCTAGAGCAGGGGGAATGAAGTCACTGCTGCCTAGCTGCACCAGGATATTAGGATCTGTAATAAAGCATGTTGAGTGGTACCTCCCAAAAAGCACAACCACAGCATTTCTGGAGAAGTGCATAGATTTCATTAGTTCATGCATTCATAGTCCATTAATATGAAATTAGTCAAGCTAGAGTAAAATGATGTACAGCAAGGCATTAGTATATGATTCAGGAACAGACAATAACCCCAAGAACAACATTAAGTCAGGGACTGAGAGTTACTTACTTCCTCATTCACAATTTCGTGTAAGTCAGGAATGCTCAGGTCAGCCTTCACAAAGGGGATCTTGTCTACCTCTTCAGGAAAGGGGCGGTGCTTCACACTGTATTTCAAGCCAACGTCATTTTTAGGAGTTGGCCGAGGTTCTGGTACGAAAGTCTGGCAGGGAAAGGGGGCAGCTGTTACATTCAAGGCACAGTACCACTAGGCAGTGCTTCATAGTGGATGGAAAATGTTTTCCATCACCACCAGCACACTGATCCATTAGTGAGAGGCGTCACCAGAAAACATTCAGTAGGTACTTCAGACTAGTGGATTTGTATTAAAAACACAACTCTTTATTTGAAGAGACACAGTTCTGCCCATTTTGGTGCCTGCACTCCTGGAACCTACAAACTCTGCTTACCACCTAACCTCTAAGCAGCCACAAATCCAATAAAAATAGCAAGCTTGCAGAGCAACATCTTATTTCAGCCCATTCTAACTGCAGGGAGGAAAAGCTACCCAAACTGTTTGAGAAGGCTCCACTTCAACCCTGCTACCATGGCAATCACAAGGCAAACTGGGAAGTCCTGGAGAACAGCACAAGGCTGTGGGTCAGGCATGAGATGCTGCCAGACTATTAAAAGGCTTGGTCTAATACAGTGTTTTGATATTGTTATTCCATTATGTTCCAAACTCAATTCAAAACCTGGGAGTTACCATGAAAGCAACAAAAGATTAGGTGCAGGTTTGGAGGTGCATAAGGTCTAAGTAAGACCTCAGTAAATTTATTTGCTACCAATCACACTTCCAAAGGGCAAAACTGTTAACGATAAAGTTATAGAACGGCTTTAATTTGGAAAATTCCCTCAGAACTGGTAAGGCAGGTAGGAGCCAGGACCTGACCCCCTTTGGCCAGGCAGCCAAGACACCTGGACACTACTTTAGCAGAACAGGCTGTGACAGCACAGCTCTGAAGGCGGCGTGCAGAGGGGCTGCCAAAGGCGGCTCTGCAGAGGCCACTGATGGGCCCTGTTTTGGCTACACTATAGTTTCTTTTATTTTACCAGGGGCACAGGAAGAGTTCAGCACCTTTGCCACGCTGGGTTTTACAGTGTGAATAGCTGTTCTCTCTGCAGCATCTCATGCTCCACCTCTAGATTCTGCTCCCTCTGCTGCAAGGGCTTTGCTTCCCATCAGCACCAACGCTAGTGCCTACAGTGCTCACTGCCCCTTCACCTCAGGGAAACAATCAAAAAACCTGAGGATGCCCCCTCCCCTCGAAGTCTAGAAGGCAACAGCACTTTCACATCCTGCATTTAATGTTAATCGAGTCATTAAGAGTCACCAGAGATGTGTCACATCACCTACAGCTAAAGGCCCTGTAGCTCAGCCTTAATGTATAATCACCAGCTCTGCGGGGCTGTTTCACATTACTGGAATTTCTGCTGAACATCCCTAAGTTAAAGATTTCTTTATGGGCTTTGATAGAGACCTTTTGATTTGCTTTAGCTCCTCTTGGCAAAAGACAGAGTTGCTGGGCCCATGCAAATCTTCCAGATGTCCCACGGATCAAAACGGTGACAGAGGGGAAAGACTCATCTGTAAAGCACACAGGTTAGGAGAACAACATATCATCATAAGTGTCAAACAGTTCATGGCACAAGAATTTAACCAGAAAGAAATACAAGCATGACAACAGAGGTTTGCTTTCCAAGGTTAACTGCTCTCTAATCCCGAGGGCAACTCCTGGTGAGGAACAAGCAGTCCTCCTCTCCAGGCGAAGTACTAGTCTGCTTTGTGCTGAGTCCAGCAGTTGCCAGCTCAGTATCCTTGTTAGAAATAGCCTTCATCCAAATCCATACAGATCCCTGTTTCTCTCCAAATTATCTCCAGGAAATTAAGAGATTGTCCAGCCACTGCCTGCTCTGGTAAGACAAAGGATCCCACACAAAGAGCAGCAATGCTGCGGAAAGACATGAGATAACAGGCAGACTAAGACAAGGGAAGATTCTGATTTCACATGGTGGAAAGTCTTTAACCATGAGGGACACAGAGAAGCTGTCCTCATCAGCTTTCGAGACCTACTTGGACAGTGTTAGACCATCGTCCTGGTCTGAGGTCAGCACTGACCTTGCTTACAGCGGGTGGTCAGCCTGCAGGGTCCTGAGGGACCTTCCAACTCGCAGAGAGGCTTTTAACACTGCAAGGATGTCAGTCTGCCTTCAAGGCCACTGATCCTAGCTGCCCTAGAGGGACCATCCTACCCTAGGCTTGGGCATTCCTACAATTTATCTCAGAATTCAAGCTGGGTTTCTAAGCAGGTCATGCACAGCAAGAGAAAATCATCTCATCTGAGATTCTACCAGCTTCACAGGATTCCTCAGTGATGCATTTAGCAGAGGCAGAGCGAAGCTGAGAACTGCGCAGCTTCTCTAGCACACTCTGATCCACTGCTGTTGGGAACACGCTTGCCCAAACACAGGCTGCGGGTGGATGTGCAGCAGCAGCTCCCACCACCTGTACTGTCTGCAAGGCCCATTTAGTGATCACCAATGAGGCTGGCGCACTCAGAACCACAGCTCAAAACCCCATTTTCTCATAGCCAGTTCATGAAGTTCTGGTGCAATCTCCATTTTTAAGACCAGTATCTAGACTCCATCCTGCCCACAGGCCTATGTGTGGCAGAGCGGATCTAACACACATTGGTGTGCTACTTCACTTTAGGACTGTACCTCAGAGAACTTGTCCCATTGGGTAATGCCATGACACCTGCAGCCCAAAGGGGGCAGTTATTCAGTTCCAAGTGTCATGTCATTTAACACTTTGTTTGTAAAAATAAGTAAGTTGCTGTAGATCAAAGCACAGGAGGCTGAAACGAGGTAGATTTGGCTGTGAAAGCCAGCACCCTGCAGCAGATCTCCTCTACAGGAGGTGTCACTGACTGAACAGGAGGGAACATGGGAAAGCTGTAACAGCTCCTAAGCAGCTAAGGCTGTCTGAATAGAAAGCACCCACAGGAACAGTAGACCCAAAGCAAGCAAAAGCAACTGCAAGTGGCAAAGTGACACATCTACCATTTGTGGAGCACTTACCCCTATCAAGCCTCCTATAATCTCTACTGTCTCATTCCTTTATGAACAAGGATGTTTACCAAATGTCATGCCATTGCTGTTGCCCATCAGCAGCAGTTTAGACATCAGTCAGCTGCAAGTGTCTGATCCAGCTGCACAACCATGACAAACACATACACAGCTTGCATGGGTTGTACATGTCTGACAGCAGCATTACCATTACTCCCAGCACTGCACACTAGCACACTGGTGCCCAGCGCACACCCACGGACAGGCGAGTCCCTGGAGCGTGACACACACCTGGTGAAGCACCTTTGTCCAGCAGCTCCCTGCACAGAGCTCTAACCAGAGGAAGGAGGAAACAGTAGGCATGAACTTACTCTGTTCATTCCCTAGAGGCTGCTCCAGCATTGCCAGGATGACACTGTTATCCAGGACGAAGTAGCGGAAGCTATGCTTGTTTATGGTAGGTAGACGAGAGTATTTAATTAACGTGGTTTCATTCACCAAGCTGCAGGGAGAGGCAGGGCCACTGGGAGAAGGAAACGCTCCAAGTAACTGCATAATACTGCAAGTGAGGAAAAAATGCTGCGTTATGACAGATGAAGGAAGGAACTGTTCCTCCCAAGCACAGACCTTCACTGGTGTTCTTCATTTGTACCTTGGCACAGCAGTTACCCTGGCAGGACAAGCCTGTCCTCTCCCATCAGCTCCTTTCAAAACTGAAACAGTAACTGTAAAGTGAGTTACTTCCAAAGACAGGTTATAAAGAGATTAAGATATGCTTTAAAGGTCAAGAATCTGTAGCCTTCCACAGCTTTATCTTCATTCTTACAAGATTATTATGAACAACTGGAGATAATCACCCACACCTTAGCCCACTCGTATATCCACAAGCAAGGCAGACACAGCAGATGCACTAGTTATGATTGTCTTTGCTTTCAAGTACAGAGTAAGTTAACTTCAGACAAAGGCTCAAGAACACCCAAGCCTCCAGGTATAGTCCAACAGTGCCAACCTACTTGGAGATACAGCCTTGGAAACTGCCAGAAGTCCCAACTGAAACCTCTGAAGTTGTACAGGATTTACCTAATGCTACAGAAATAGAGGATTTATACAGCAGGACCCAATAATGAGAGGTGTCCAGTGTCAGACTGGAGACCATACAATCTAACTCAGGACTTCAACACCTAGATGAAAAAGTTTACTGAGGTCCTCCCCACACACTTTACCACTTTACTCTGAGAACAGTTAGTTTCATCTCTCTAAATGAAGAGCTGCTTTTAGGCAACAATAAAGGTTTGTCCACAAGTTCTAATGAGGATTAGTTGTTGCCTTAGGAAATTACACTGTTGTTTTTACTAACAGCAAAGTTTGTAACGATTTTATTGCAAAGCAGAACAAAAAAGCAAGCAGCCACTGTCTTTTGCAACACATTTATCCTTCCTGTCCTGACTGTCCCGGCTGCCATCGTGCTGTTCACCCAGTTAACACAGTGGTGTTCTACTTCGCTGGAGCAAGTCTCCATTTCCCTCTCTCCCACCCACAGGTTATCTGTTACCACACTGCCAGCAGAACCTCTCAAATACACCAAGCAAGCTCAAAGCTGTGGGCAGAATGACATCCCACGCTGCCTCAGCTCGCACCCACTGTGTGTGCCATTCCCTCCTGCATTCCACAGGAGAGTGTGTACTGCTTCCCCAGCAGTGGGGGAATGGTGTATCTCATCAGGCTGAGGATAAGGAAAAGGGGGAATAGAAATACAGGATCAACTGGTCAGAGGGAACTTCTGGCTAGCTGTTATAGCTACTCTTGCTCCACTACAGAAATCTTGCCAACTGGGAGCTCCTAATGAAACCACACTCAGACCAGGCAGTACTAAGCAATACACAAGCCCTGATAAATGACATACCATGTCAATGTGGCTTCAGCAGCGTCCTTCACTCTCATGGATGCAGGGTTTGGCTCCTTATCTCCTTTGTATTTGACCTCTTGTTCACTGTTTTTGGATTTGCTTCCTGAAATGCCCAGCTCCACAATCTCCAGTACTTCTTTTAAACAATCCTAAAACAAAGGGAACTACCTTAGAACAGAAGCACTCCGATAAATTTCTCCAAGACATCAGTGAAACAGTGATACACCATTAATTAAAACAAATTATCTTAGAAATAAAGGCAGAAGATTATTCTAACAGGCAGTGTTGGCAGATCATATTTGCTATAGGAAGGATATTTTCTCCATCTGTAGATGTCTACTTCTGTTTGTACTCCAATGGCAGAAAGTGCTCTAAATGAATATATACACACACAAAATTATGCCATTATAAATGCACAAAATTGCCAAGAGGATTAAGATGGCAATTAAAGAATGTAAACATATTTTAAGAGTGATAAATGCATTTCTGAGACTCTCAGCAGAACTTTTAATTAAATTCTATGCGTATTAAGGATTAACTCGTCTGGAAAATGGTGATAAATCCTTCTCCAACTCGTTCAATTGCTAACAGCTTTCCTAAGTAAAATCTATCACAGTATCTAATTCACTAGAACAGTAACAATATTCTAAGGGTATAACACAGAACTTCAGCAAGTTTATTCCCAGAGAGGGCAAACCCAGAGCTGCAGGTACGACTCGTTACAGAACTATTTGTTGAAAGTATCTGCACTGCTACAACAAAGGTTCAAATCTCTGGGGTGAGCTACAGAACAAGGAGAGCAGTCTCATAATAATTAACTGGCTGAAATCTGAACACAGGTAAAAACCTCAGTGTTTACCCTGAGACCCAAAGCAGGTGCTACACCTTGGCCCACGTCCTTCCTTGCACTCCTAACTCATGTACCAAAGAGGTGAAGTGGAAGGTTCAAGTCTTCCGACACAGCAGAATTAACCAGTGCTGCGATGCAAAGTCTGGCCCCAAACAACCACAGAAGGAATTTCCAGCAGTGGCTAGAAAATAGGTGAAATTCCAAGCAAATCTAAGGCAAGGCACCTGGAAAGTTTCAGGTCTAGTATTGCAAATACCAGGAGAGGTTCTCAACTGGTCATGGGGACTCCTGAATGAGCTGCTGAATGTACGACACCACACACACTGTATGTGGTGATCACAATATGGAGCGATAATTAAAATAAAGTGAACCAAATGAGAGGAAGTAAAGCATGATGCAGCTGAATAAACCCATGCTGCACCACACCTGAGGGATCCATGCTGGCCTTGTCCCCTACTGCCACACCAGCATCCCAAAGTGCAAGCAGAAAGCATCCTTAGATTAAGTCCTGCTTGTGGCTTTCCAATTCTCTTTTAAAAATATTACATATTATTATATATGCCATAGAACATATAAATGAAATATAAAGATAGCCAAGGTTTATATGTTGTAGAAAACTGTTAGACTATAGAATATGTATTAAGATACTTTATATATAAAAATATAGAAAGATCACTGACCTGTCCCTGAAAGGTGACCAACAATGAAAATAAAATTACTAAAAGAAATTAAAATAGCTTAACAGCAGGCTAGAAGGCTGTTGGATACCTACATTTCCAGCTCATTTCAAGCTTCCCAAACAAATTCCAGCTTGGATTGAACTCTGTCTTGATCAGTTTCTAGAAATCTGGTTTGTTGGTGAAAAACTGACTATAAAATGTTAGCATCAAAGGAATTCTGTTAAGTCTAGAAGATGCTTTTGACAGGAAAGAACTGAGAAATGAGAAGAATGTGGTTTATTCCACAGAAACTAATTTTGAAATTCCCAGTACGCTTTTGAAGACAGAGACAAGAGAAATCCCACGTGGTTTTGAAGTAGCAGAGAGCTCAGGCACAGAAAGCATCACCGTCTGGAGCAGCCAAATGATCTCACCAGCAGCTCTTACCTTCTCATCCAGCATGTCAGGGTGCTCTGTGAGCCAGACGCAGAGGCACTGGAAAGCAGCGACTATCATGGAGTGCAGGTCGCGGGAGTGCAGCGGGGCCGGGCGGCTGCACTGGTACACGATGTAGCTGCACACCGAGCTGATGGCTCTCTTCCGATCAGAGGAATCGACCGCCACTTTCACCTGTGCCCCAAGCAAGAGGGGATGGGAATTCATCACAACCAAGAAACAGACTTTAAAAGCATTTTTAAATGCTGATTTAAGAAATAGAAATAAATAGTCATAGAATCATTAAGGTTGGAAAAGATGATCTTGGAGGTCTTTTCCAACCATCCCCCTACCACCTCTATCACTCACTAACCCATGTCCCCAACCTCTCCTTGAGCACCTCAAGGGACAGCGACTCCACCACCCCCGTGGGCAGCCTGCCCCAACACCTAACCAAAATGATCTCTTATGATTGCAGCTTAAATGCTGTGGATAAAACACAGGACATTCATGGATATTGAAACTTGGAGGAGAGAAATGCTGCACTGAGGTACCACTGCGCTGCATGGCTTGGTTTCCAAGAGAAGTGGTACCAGCATGGTTTAATAAAAAACTTAATTGCAAGCTGAATTAGTATTTGAAAAGTATTTTCAGCAAATCTCTCTCTTGTTCAGCTACAGCAACTCATTATATACCTGAGACCCCACTCACTGCCAAGTCTCCCTTCCACGGGGCTTCATTCTGCTCACATAACTTTCCATCAGGCACTTTGTCAGCACAGCAACTCACCAAAGAAAAAGGGGCAGAAAACCACCCTCAGACAGGCAGACTGGCAAACCTCCTCCACCCCCCACCAAAATTCACAGCAGAAACCCATGCGTTTCCTCCCCCGGCCAGGGCTTCAGGGAGGAAAGCTCTGGCCTTACCAAAGAGCCTCCACACTGAGCACCTGCTAAAACACAAACTAGAGAAGTGAATCTCTTCTTTTTTTCTAAACCTGTCATTTGGCACAGGAACAGTCAAACCTGGACTTTTCTTCTCCACAGCATCTGACCACACCAAGCCCTGCTGATTAAGGTGTACCCTTATCCAAGCAGGAAGGTGTTGCTGTCACCAGAGGGGTGACAATTCAGAGCTGTACCATGTAAGCAGCATTTCCTTCAGAAGTGAAGACCTATGGCAAACAGATTCCCCTCAATATGCGCTTATTAAGAGCCGGTTGGTGACCCAACACTCCTGCAAAAACAGGATTTCTACTAGAGTCCCACCAACCCAGTGTTGAACAGATCCAAAACAAGACAGCTCCTAACCTGGAAAGAGCTTTGGGAACTAGCACCTCCAGAGGTATGAGCAGAAGCAGTTCCTACTCCTCACTAAGAGGTGATCTCTTTCTACCCTCTTTGTTATGGAAAGACATCCAAGATACCCCAGAGTTTCTTCAGTTCCATGAGAATTATACAAAGGCTGCAATGTTTAGTGCCAGCCTGGGTTGGTAGTTGAAGAGATAATACTGTTTCCACATTCCCATCTCATCACAAGCCAAGAAAACCAACCCTAAACACAAACTAATCTGGTTTAACCATGCAAGCAGCAGGACCCCCTGGCTCTGCACAACTACCTGTAAGACCCAGTAACTGCACATTCATTCACTGCATTTCAAATGCATCTTTCAGCTCAAGATGCTGCAGTACAAGAGGAAGTGCCCAGCCCAACAGGGCTCAGTGCTGACTCCACACTCTGAAACGCCTGACACACGCATATGTCAGATCTGTCAAGTTCCTGGGGCATCTGACAGGACATGCTGACTTGTCACACCAGGTCACTGCAGCTGCACTAAACACAGTGGACTTTTGCATAACAAACACGAAGTCTAGATTAGGGACAGGAGCTCTTGAGCAGAGTAGGACATTTTACTGCTCAACAAAATGAGCTTCCCCTGTCCCCCAAACAGCTTTAGCCCAGTTATTTGCTGTTGAATCAAGGAACAGTATGCAAAGAGCTCTCAAGGAGACACCTTTCTGTCAGAAACCTGCTCTTATTTCCTAAGCTCAGTAAGCTATCCCCAAGAAAAAGCAGGTACAACACTTAAAGGCAATTAAGTTGTTTAACACTGGCATATTTGCAATCTGCCAATGAACAGCAACAAAACCTCTTGTTTCCAAGTGTGGTCACACCATGAAGAGACAAACCCAAAGCAGAAAAATTATGATAAATGGTTCACTGCAGGGTTGAAAACTAATGGCACAAGCCCTGGACTGTGTAACCTAAATATAGCAGGTGCACCAGTCGTGTGAAAACCAAACCCCAGAACGAGTCGTACGTGGGAATGCAGAAGGAAGGTTAACAGCCATCAGGCTGGCTCAAAAGACAGAGCCCAGAAGTCGTGTTTGAACAAGGCACCCTGAGCTTCACTTTCAGCCACCAGGCACTTACAGGGCACCATCACTTGAGCCATCCAGTATTTCCTTCAGAGAGGATGAAGTACAACAGGAGTTCTGCTTTTCCTCATGTCCAAACAAAACATTTGCTGACGGAGTCCTCTGTTTGGGGTTTGGTCCAAGAGGACTATAATCACCCTTTGAAAAGGGGCCAGAGCACACAGAGCTTCACCTCTCACCTTCGCCAGTCCAGACAGAAGCTCCAGTGCTGCCAGAGAGATACTCATGTCCTGCCTCCACTGCGAGTTGAGTCGTTGTGTGACCAGGTGAATGCTGCGTATCAGGAGTCCAGCAGCAGTATCTGTATTAAGAGCTAGGATATAACCCCAATACCACACAGCAAGGGGAGGGAAAATAACTAAGCGTTAGTGACAATAAGCAGAGCACAGGCACAAGCCAAAGCAGCCACAATACAGACAAACTGTACACAACCCAGACTCTAGAAACTGGGTTGGTCACTTCTGCACAGGTTAACTCCCCTGTAAACACCACCAGACATGATACAAACACATGCAGACTAGCTTCTCTTTTTAATTTATTTTCTTTAAAAGATATTTGGGGCAGTCCCAGCACTCTGCTGCATTTTGGCAGCAAACAGCTAGCTTCAGGTTTTGCTACAATGCTTAAATTGCTGTAATGTCTTGTAGTCTCAAAAGAAGTTAAGCACTGGTATTGTGCATCAGACAGTAGCACTATTCTACTTAGGTATCAGTATTGAGCTAATAGAACATATGTAACTTCAGATATCTATGCCAGAAGTTACCCATCTTTCTATACATAGTGTTTATCAAAAGTTGCACAGTTTGACAAATGTAGCTAATGAAAGAATGTGCCCTAGAGAAACAAAAAAAGGTGCAATTATTTCTAGACCTTTAATTTCCTTGAACCGCCAGGCTCAAAGTTAAAAATAGAAAATGGTTTTTGTATCAGTTGTTCTCATTTCAAAACATTAGGGACACAAATATGCTACATACGTGTTAAAACTGAAGTAGGCAAATTAATATCAGAAACAAAACCTGCTAAATGAGTAGTTATGCAGAGACAAGAGAACTATGACAGCTAAAGTCCATACATCCCAAAAATTTTAAACATCATTTTTACCAAGTAAGAACTAAATACAAGGTACACCAATAGCAGATTCAAGTGTCTGCTAGAGTTAAACAGCAAAATATTCATTTGAAGCACCCAGAAACAGAGTCTTTTCAGGAATTTCTTATGAACTTACCTTCTGTGCACAGGAAATTTAAAAGTCCAATAAAATGAGTATGTTACAAAAATATCTTGTTATGTCATGGTTTAAAGACTTAGTGTCAAATATTTAAAAGAAGGTGGGGTTTTTTATGTTAAACATTTTTTTTACAAGCACCTATCAATGAAAACCTGTATAACCAACCACAGCATTCAAACAGTGCACAGATAACTGGCACTTAATTTCAAACAGTCAAATCCTGTAGGGAAAGCCCCCACATGTTTATATGTCTTAGAATGTACCCAAGTCTTCTCTGCTCATCTCCTTCCTCTCCTTAGTTACAGAGCTAGAGAAAAAAACACCAAGTTTTGGCTGGTGAGAACCACCGAGGTTTCGATATAGTAAGGGTGATCTGTTCTCACATTTGCTTGGCCAACATCAGCTGAACTGATGAGGAACAACAGAGCAATTGAATTCCAGGTGTTCAACACCTGGCCAGTTCACCACTCAGGGACCCACAAGGACATGGATTTTATTACAAAGATTCAAGAAGGTGCAGTACCAGGCATGGCAAACTGAAGCCGGTCACTAAATTCTCTTCTCACAAATGACACATCACAAGCATTCTGCTTGCTTGCTCTCCAGCACCAGGAGTCCTTCAAAGGCTCTTTAAATATAGTTCAAGTAAAGGTGCTGCAAAAGTCAAGTAAGCATTTGGAACACTACCAGAATAAAGCCATTAATTTGCACTTGCTGTACATTCATCCCATTACTGGTCTTGAAAATTGCTTTGAAAACATAAGCTAAGGTAAAGCAGTTTGCAAACACCTCTTTCATAAGTTTTTACATTCTTCATTTTAAAATGTGTTAACAGAGCCCTTTAGTAGGATTAAAAAACAACCAGCTAAGGGCACAGATGAGCACATAAACAAACAGAGGGGCTATCCACCCTGCTTCAAACACCCACGGACGTTAATGTATTAGGAACAGAAAAAAAACACATCAAAACCCAGCACCCCAGCATGAAACAGGGCTTTTCCACAGAGCCCTCCTTACCATAATCCCTCAGGAGGGCCTGAGCCGGTCTCTCGCTGTCTGGTGTGGTGGGCTCCGTGCTGCCTCCGCTCGCAGTGCTGATGCCACTGTTGGTGCGACTGTGGCTTTTGAAGAGGTTACTTTCACCACCGTTCTGCAAATTGAAGGTCAGTTTTGAGCCATTGTTCTGAGTTCCCTACACCAGAGGATGGTCAGACAAAACAGAGGAAACAAAGGTCATCACACCTCAAGACACCGAGTTGTGATGACCCAGCAGCAGAGGAAAGGAGCAAGACATTGTTGCTGAAGTGGTGACTTCACAAATAAAAATTACTTACTGTTTCCATCTGACAGCCAATGGCCTCCAACAGTGCTGAGTCTTGAACAATATTTAACATTGCACCTGGAGAATCAGACATAAGGAGGTAACTAAAGACTGGAGTAGAACATTCACAGCTGTAATTTAAAGCATCACTGAGAGTCTAGCATACAGGGTCATCATCCTCTTTTACAGAAACTCTATAGTTAAAAAAAAGCAAACAGGATTTGCCAACAGGTGTAGCTATCTGAAGCTGAGATGCAGAGTGCTTTCAGCTGTTTTAAAAATGCTTTCAACACTGGCTTTTCAAAATCCTAGGTTCAGAAAGATTTTGGCCTCCCATCAGACTGTGCTTATTTAAAAGCTCAGGTTACATTTAAGAGTATCTCCTGACTCTGTGAATAAACCAACAGTGTTTGTGAGGTAACAGCTAAAAGGAGCAGCACAGTCTAAAGCTGCCTCAACAGTTATGCTGTGCTGGCCCTGGCTGCATTCTTGCCTGGCCTTCCCCAGCTGAGCCATGGGAGCTGAGCAGCAACTGGGGACCAGCAAACAAAAGCATGTTTTCAGGTCTCAATGAGCTGCTAGTATGTGCAGCACCTCACTGGAAGATAAGCTGAATAACGGCTGGTCCACTCAGCAGCCCCCAAGACATTAGGGCCACGCTTGTTCTCACAGAGATTCGCAACCAGTGCAGTGACCCCCTAAACCACCAGAACACAATGAGTTCTGGGTTTATAAAGACATTTCTGTCCCTATCATACACCCGCCCCCCCCCCCCCAACGTTAATATTTGCATCATTTTAAATTCAATCTTGCAGGGCAAATTAAAAATGGTTTTCCTGTCAGTTTGGCTATAGCATAAAACAGTTCCCAAATGAGGAGGCCAGTTTGTAACCTGAGGTGGGATACATGGAAACTCTCCCCAGGTGGATGTCATCCCCAGCCTCTCACTTTCTGTGCCTTGTTTTCCATCACTGCCCAAGATACTACACCAAGAGAGCTGAGACTCTAAGCACAGGCAATTACCTCTTCCATCGAGGGAGAGAGAACTCCCCGCAGGCCTAAGACACTGTTAAACTAGAACTGCTGCTGCATTCTGGGAGCCTTCAGTGTGAACTACCTGTGTCTGGCCTGCCAGGCAGCATCGCCAGGAGGAGCAGCACAGCAGTAAGGACACAGGCCCCCCGCACAGGCTGCCACCGGCACGCTCAGTGGCACCAGCTTTCACTCGCCACCCCCCTTCCTGCAGCACTGAACACTTAGGGAAGCCCCACTTGCTGGAGGAAGGGAAAGGCACTACTTGCCACCAAACACTCAGTGAGCTGCTGGAAACAAACACGGGATTTGCTGAGAAATGGACTGTCACTGAGAAAATAATGGTCAAACAAACCCTCCGGGTAGAGCTTGTGCCCAGCCAGATGCCTTGTGGGGAAAGTCAGGAGTGTGTGGGCAGGATGGAACAGCATCATCCCCTGCGGGTCTGGAGGCAGCACAACCCTCCTCATCACAGGTTACAACTGCTCCTGAGGAGGAGACCTGTGGAGCACTGTTAATACCCTCCTCCCTTCACTAGCATGGTTTGCAAATAATTCTTTCAGATTATTCTCCCCTAGTCTTCCACTAGGAAAGGAGCCACACAACTACTGCAAGGAAACCTCCTCAGAGTCTTTGCAGACTGGATTTGTTTCCCTTCATTTCACTGCTCACTTTCCCCCCTCCCCTATTAATCAGGTTCTCTCTCTCTCTCCCAGAACAAGGCAGACACCTCCCACCTCAGAGCAACTCTGCTCCCTTTCTAAACAGACAAAGGGAAGGCAGCATTGTAATTACATAAGGACAAGAACACCACGATGAGAAAAAGGGCACTTCAAGAGAGAAAACTAAGGGGAGGAGGCAAACAAAAGGCAAGTATGTTTTTTACTTGTTTGAAAAATAATCAGTCAAGTTGAATCTACTATTCAAGTTTTCAGCTTCTACTTACTTTCCAAGTATTGGGGAAACAAGTTACTATACTCACTACCTCACAGAACAGCTTGGTGCCAGCTCCAATGCATCTCCAGGCTGTATTCCAAAGCTTTGTCTGAAGGTTTACACAGTGCTATGTGTCATCTGCATTCTGCCAGTGCTGGACCTCCAGTCACCCAGCATTTCAGTTTGTTTCTAGGCTTAATCATGACAAAAACTGAAGTGTTCCTGCTGGCCACCAGTATAAGAATCCTTGCCAATATTAAACCAACTTTTTTACTAGATATGATAGGCTTTTCCTGCTAAAAATGCTGTAAGATACTGGTAAAGTGCTTTACTTCCACCTCTACTTTTCAAGTACTATCCCACATTTGTACAGCAGAGGTTACACTACCAAAAATGTGAGACTTTCCAAGCTTTTTTTCTAGTATGAGGAGATTTCTTCCTCTTGCAAAGCATTTTTAATAACTCTACTGTTCCAGGTCAGATTCAGGCATAACACAGTTAAGAATAAAAAAGTTAAAATAACCTAGTATCATCTGAGTGTTGTTGGGATCTGTTTCTGTTTGCAAAGCTCCTATAAGTATATTCACAAGCCGCAGCTTCAAGGAAAGGAAGGTTACTGGTTTATCATACGTTGAGCTGTCATCGTTGCTGAATTTCCCTTCCAGGACAACCTGAAGGAAAAATACATTTATTTCAGTATCAATTAGAGATCACAGCAGCACAGCACTGTGCCAACATCCACAGCACCCATCAGTACTGACACCCTGTAACACCATCTCCATAGACAAGCCACACCCCATCCAAATCCCACACCCAAACAGTGAGGAAAACAGGAGTGCAAATGCAGAACAAAGCAGTAAGTTAACTTACCTCAGACTTAACGGTTCCAAAATGATGAGGGAGAGGCAACAGAGACAACAAGATGTTAATCGAAGCTCTTCTCAGCTCTGTGGGGTTTACATAGATTTTAAACTTTGAGAGTTCTCTGCAAATCAAAGCATCACACCATTAATCAACTTTTCACAGGAATTTTGAGCCAAATTTAAGCTAAAAATATACAGCCACCCAGTGGTCTTAATCTGCTGTACACTATAGCAGTTTCCTCCTAGGCGCACGATTTTGTTTTATTTTTTAATCCCACAGCAATAACCCAATGAATTCATGCAGAAACCAGCACTAGCTTAGCATTTGGTCCCCCCATAAAAAAAGCAATCTTATTCTTATTTATGTACTGCATCTTCAAAGCAGGAAGTTTGGGTCATGAGTCTCTATTGGCTTATTACAACTCAAACCTACCCAGGATTACCAGAGATTTGCAGAAGATGCTCATGCACACATTGCACAAGTCACAGGCTGCTTAGCAAACAGATAAGCTTTTTTCAATAGCCACCAAATTCTTCTGCTGTAAGCAGAAGACCCACCCAACAGAAGCAGTGGCTCCAATTTAAGCCCAGAAGAGAATTAATATTTTATACATAACTTCCTAGTGAAAGGCAGGACCAAGATGTAAAACATGTTGAAGGAGACACACACAGAGCAGCATTAATTACTTAGCAAAACTTCCAGAAATCTACAGAGCTCTGACAAGTGAGGTTGTATCTCCTGCTTTCAGAGCCTACTCCAATTTCACCATTATCACTTATCAAATTTTCTATTTAATGTGTAATATGTTATCCTCAACTTACCACAGCAACAACAGCCACTAATGAATATCCTGTGAAGGTTTCCTTACAAGTCAGTAGGCTTTCAATATATCTGAGCTAAATCACCCCTTTTTCCCTAGTCTCACAAATACTGCTTTCCATCAGTGAGTATGTAGATCACACAACTCACATATTTCTTTTAAAACAGGCACTATTATTGCATTAAAGAAAACTGCATTAAATAGAATTAAAACTCAGAGCTTACAAGTGCCTGATACCCCCACGGTACAGGACACCTTCAGGCTCCCCAGGAATGACAGAAACCCCAGGAAACAGACAGCTCCCCACATTTTTGGATGAATTTATATGCAAATAGCAACTTACCTGTCTGGTAAAATAGTTTCAAGAGCTGAAATGAAGTAAGGAACCACGACATCAATCCCTTTCAGGTCACAGCAGAACAAAGGAGGGGAGTTTAGAATAACACTGGCAAGAACGGGGTGACAAACGAAATCTGCTATCTGCAAACCCTGAATTAAAAGCATGTAAAATCTGACAAAGAGAGATAAGATTAAATGATTTGCACATTAAAAGCATCAGCATCCTACATGAACAAGAACATGCAGCCACTATTTGAACTTTTCTATATATAAAAGAGAAAGTTTCAAAATCAGAGCTAGGAAATGTTTCTAAGGGCACACCCCACCCCAAGGTATGTTAGCACAGGCAAGCACACATGACCAGCACAGGAAAAAAGCCCCAAAAATCACATGTATTCCATGTGAAGAGAAGGGCAGCACAACTCTGCTGCGAGCTCTGGCCTGCTGAAGCACTGTTACTAGCAGGACTTGGCTCCCTCACCCTCCCACTACTCTCTTCCTCATGTAAGGATGGGAGAGACACCTTAATTTTTAACTCCCCAAGACAAGAAAAATACTGTGAATGTTTTTTGGGGGGTAGGGGGAAGAACTAGACAGGACACACTGATCAGCAATTTGGAAAATGAGACATATCCAAACATATCCACCCCAACCAAGTCAGATGAAAAAGCAGAGGGTGGGAACCTAGCTGCCCATCACCCTAAAGTACTTGGTATATTCTGCAGTTTCTGGTCAGAGAACAGTTATAACCCCTTTATTTTTTCCAAAGGCTTGTGAGCACTCTGAGCAACACACACAAACTGTCTACACAAGATTACAACACCTAAGAAATAAAACAGTTCTGTTTTCCAGGAAGTTTTGATGCTGCCTAGAAGAAATACACCTGAACAGTTTGAGAGAGAGTTATGATTTAGAGAGGATTCTCTGCCTCTAGCCTTGGCTACTCCACTCTTCCTTCAACAAGAAATTGGAAAAAAGGTACACTATGATTGGCAAGATTGCCTTTTTTTACTAGGAACAGAACTGAAAACAGGGCTAGTTCAGAACACAACTGTTTAAAATAATGGAATATCAGTGCATTTCTAAATTTACAGGAAAACCCCAGCCACAAACCCTCTCCATCCCAGTGCTGTTGAGTCTGACAACCTAAGACCCTTCATTGGTCCAATGAAGCATAAGAAGTCTCATGCCCACACACTTATTTTTTCCATCTGAACAATATTCAGTGACAAATAAAAAAAGCCCCAAGAATACAAGCAGCAGGAAGTTATCAACAAGACAATCCTCCTTCCAGCTGGGAGGCACCTTAAGGGACTTCCCTTCAACTGGCACTCCAAGATGACCAAATAAAACCGGTGTTGCAAGAAGGGTCAGCCAAGGATCCCACCCACAGCACCCAAACTAGAGGATTCCACCAGTAACTGCAGCCCTGGAATTCGTTTGCACCATAAAGTTACCCAAATAAAGCAACTGGAAGATAGGTTAGTACCGGGATAGATAAGCTGGTAATATTTCCTCCCCAGTCTTCTTGCTACAAAATATCCTACACAGTGTCCCACAGGCCTCTGCCCTTCCTGCTTCATAGTTGTCTGGGAATTCACTTGCATCAAACATGGGGTTGGAAGCCATGGTGTCCGTGGACATTTGCGATCCTTTCCGGCGGAACTCCACGCTCGCTTGAGTTGCTATAGCTGGGAAGAGAAAAGACAGCAGCTCACTCTGGGTGTCAGGGGGCAGGATCGGCTCATGGGATCCTGGACACAAAGATCAAGTCAAATTTAGTACGTTCTCATGAAGCTGTTAGTTCACTGGGTTTGAGTCGGTGCCTCCGTTTAGAAAGCATTGGTGTGTGTGACTATCTCTTTTCCTTTGAGAGGATGACAACAACTGACCTTTGCACTCTAGAGCCTGTCCCAGCTTCCCGCCAGGAAGAGCACGCTTATATCCAGTACCTGCTGCCTATTGTCTCAGGAGGATGAGGATCTTCCCTTGCCTAGCTCTCACCTCAAAGTGAGGTAGCACCTTGCCTTGTGCCTCAAAATGCCTAAGAACCTTGAGATGGTGCCATTACTCTGATCTCCAAGCAAGGGCTTAATTTTCAGCTGGTCAACTCGTCATTTATGCTGCTCTGAGCACCAAGCTGCTTAAGCCAATTCTGTTGTATAAACAGACTTATTACAAAAATAATCCTACAATTCTGAGGACCCATAGCAGAAGCTTGCTGCAGCCCACTCTCCTGATCTGGTCCCTCTCTCCTCACATAACTACTGAAATTGCTCAAAAATTTGAGGTTAGAGCAGCGACCAGGGAGGCAAGTCCCCTCCTGCACCCCAGCCCACAACACGCTGCTCAAAAGCCTCTGGGCAGCTGCAGTCACCTATGCACGGGGCCCAGGCACCCCCTAACACGGCCATGGCTCCGAGCTCCGTGTTCCCTCCCTGCAGGGCAGCTCAGCCAGCCAGGAGCCGGGTTCTCACTCGAGGGGGTATCGCGTCATGTGTGGGCGATGCAGGAAGCTCCTCACTCTGCTGGCCAGGATGCCAGCCAAAGACACTCACTGCTCTCCATGGGATTGCTCCTCTCTGTTTTTCCTGAGGCACCTTCACTCTCCCATTGCTAACAGCAGAAAGCCTGAGTTCCTCCTTATTTTTAGCTACGTTGATTTCCAAGTCTTCCATGTGCTACAAAAGCAGCCCACAGCTAAGGTGTGCTCCGAGCTGGATCACACCAGCAGCACCAGAGAACCCTCCCTGTCCCAAAGCCTGGGGAACCCGGGGTTCACAGTCAGCCTTGCAAACAAAGGCCCAGTTAACACTTCCACAGCTGGCATGCTTGTTAACTTATGGACTGGGGGTGTTGGGGTTTTGTTTGCTGTTGGGTTTTTTTTAACTAAAGAAAGTGTCCTAATGACAAGTGTCTTAATTTTTATCTCTAAATTTGGGGTTAGCCTACTGTTACCCCACAAATTTTCATGACATAAGTAGCAAATAAGCACAAATCTTTATGCAACTTCCCATGAGCCTTTTTTTGTCCTACAGAAGCTATCCAGCAATATATTGTAGTTGGAAAAAAAACACTACATGCACAATGCATACAAATCAAACACTAGGTCTGTAAAATAAGCTTTAAGTAAAAAAAAAACCAAACATGGTTAGTGCAAAGTCCTGAAACTCATGACATGACCACAGACTAAAGGACAGAAAAGATGGGACTGATTCAGGCAGATTAATTTGCTTTTGCCAACAATCCTCCCCATTCAAAAAACACACACAAAAAAAAAAATTACTTGTCTTTTTTCAAGTAAAAGTGCAAAAGCTACAAGAGACAATGAGAATGAGTTGACAAATAAAAAGATGGGATTATGGAAAAAGAAAAGCATGACCGCAATTAAGGAAAAGCTACTGGTTCCTACTTACAAGATTTATAAGAAAGAAGAATTTGGATAAAAGATGCTGCAAGATAATAGAAATAAAATGGAAACAAATCAAAGGACAGCAGTAGTTATAAAATACTTTTAAGATGGTGAAATTGTAATATAAGTTAAGAAGCTTTTAGCTTTTTTTTTAAAAAATAGATTAAAAGCTTTATGGTAATAGCAAGCTCGTTAAACACACAGGAAATTGGCATTCAGGCCCAAAATTATGGTTTGGAAAGTACCATGCAAAACAAGGAACAAAAACTTACAAAGTATTGGTAAGGTTGAGGCTGTTTGTAGGGGTGCACACCTACTCTTTAGGGGTGCATTAACCCTTCCCAGCTCAAGTACATTCCCCTGCATTACACACCACACTGTCCTCAGACTTCTGTGACTGGGGCACACCTTACAGGGGGAACGTTACTTACCTGCAGTCTCCTCACAACACCATTGCTGCTTCCAAACTGGGAGCTCCTGACAGTCTTACAGCTCTGCCTTCCCTACACCAAGCTGCCAACACCCCTAAGAGCTGCCAGCACACCCAAGCACGTCTCCCCTGACCACCAACTCCATCAGTGATCTGCCAAAGCAGAAAGAAAAGGCAGAACACAACCAGAAACACCAGCATCTCAAAACCAATCTCCAGGGCAAGTAGAGAGGAACATCTCCAGGTACCAGGAAGAAAGCCTCCACATCGTAGGAGATGCTGCTTTGCAGCATGGATCCAGATCAAGACCTGTGACCAAGCAAGCCT
Source organism: Hypotaenidia okinawae (assembly GCA_027925045.1). NCBI lineage: Eukaryota > Metazoa > Chordata > Aves > Gruiformes > Rallidae > Hypotaenidia > Hypotaenidia okinawae. Next base: position 1,148,554 of record BSDF01000016.1, read on the forward strand.
CTAGCAACACTTAAGATGCCTCTAAGCAGAGATGCTCACTGCCTGCTCCTAGGACCCCAGAACCATTCTTTGTGACCGTGACAGTAGGGACAGAAGAGATGAGGGTAGAACTGTACCCCAAGGCTCCCCACTGCCAACAGCACCAGGGCAATACCGGCAACCCTCTTAGGTAAGGCTCCTTCAGCTGCTCCACAAGTCAGCTGGCAGGCTTTCAACTGGCTTCTTTGGGTGTAAGGATTAAGATGAGCTCACCAGATCAGAAGATTCAGCAGCTGAAATGCCAGCACAAGCTACTCAGGAGTTTCTCCCAAGGTGAGGGCAGCAGCAGCATACACTGGATACCCAAGCCTGTCTAACCAAAGCCTCCTGCCAAGGAAGTATCACTGGGCCCATGTGCACATGCCTAGGAAAGCAGAACCACAGGGAGCTATTTATGCTATGCTAGTATCTAATTAAATGGCCATGCAGCCATCTAATCATAAAGCAGCAGGATCCAGCTCCTTTCAAACCATCTACACATTTTCAAATGGATCATTTCTCCTCTTGCCACAGTACAGACTGGTGTTCATTAGGTATCTGCTATGAAGCTTCACCACAGAGGTCTCAGTGCAGACAACTAAAACCTGATGCAGGACACGAGGCACGACACCACAGATGCCAAATGAGTGTTTTGCTTCAGAATCCCAACAGCACTACAGGACTACCTTGAAGGATGGGCCCAAAGAACAAACAGGAAAGCTCTGTATGTGATAAGCTCCACCAGTTCTCGCTCATACATAGATCACCTCCAGGGAATCTAGTGGGAGAGAACAATTCAGTCTTCCCAAAGAGACACAGACAAAATCACAGCAGCCACAAATATGAAATACACAGAACTGTCCTCAACTGTGCAAGGGCCAACACAAGAGGTTTACTAATGAAGGTGACAATATTGAACAACAGTGGGACAGTGGTTAGTCCACAGAACCAGAGAAGAGCTGAGGGTGGAAGGGACCTCTCAGGCGTGATACAGTTAGTGTCACTCCAAAGCAGGGTTAAGGAGACCAAGCTCAGTTACCCTTCCACCCATCCAGGTATTTTTTCAGCTGAGAACCTATAAAAAGCTTCACACTTTTTTCCACCACAGTCTCCTTTCTTAACTTGTTTTCTGGAATTTAAAGAGTCCTGGAGCCTCACATCTTGAACAAGAAGGAAAGCAAGAGGGGATAAGTACTCATTCACATCAGCCTTGATCAACTCCCCTTCATAGAGCTCAAAAGGACCTGTGCTGTACGGTGGGAGGACCATGTGCTAGTCCATGTAAATCAGCAGGGTTTGTTTGGAAGAATGACTTAAATTCTGGACCAAGCTTGAGACCACAGCTCATCTGCAGGGCACCTTACTGGGCACTCCCACTGTGCTCCTGAACTCCTCTAAAAATCACTGTCATATGGGTTCTCCTTGAGAATGTGTCACACAGCAGAAGAGGAGTGAGAACCAAGCACTAGAAAATGCAGTGTGCCAGGGAAGTTTCCAGGACAGGGGATCTCTCTGCAGGACCAGGGAGGAACCTTTTTCCCCCCACTAAGTGGTCCTCAGTCCTCCAGGAGTCCTATCAGGGAGCTGGGAGAGATGAAGCCAACACAAATGAGACAGCAGAAGGGTTTAAAGATGTTAAGACCTTCCACAGCTGCAGTCCCACAGAAACAGTGTGTGTGGGCCAGTGGGAGGCAATGCTTCACAGCAAAGCTGATTAAGTGCAGACACTTCCCAGTCATAAAATATTTAAAGCATCTATAAAAGCACAATAGTGCTTCCTGGAGCTAACACAAAGATTATCAACAGTGGAGCCAAACACAGCCAGAATTGCCAAGCTGGCAGCAAAGTATTACTGCACCAGGCCATGGAGGGTGGCAGAGGGACCATGATATACAGCTACCACCAATACAGCCAAAAGCCTCGGGTTTCTGTCCTCTGTGGCAGCTAGCCGTGCCTGCTCCTGCACTGCTCCTCCAAGCCATGTCTGTACTGGGTAGGACAAGCAGAGGCAGGTGGATGGACATACCATGCAGATCTGATTGTTAGAGATGGGCCCTGCTTGTGTGATGGAGGGAGGCCACACTGTGCAGTCCTCCTGGCCCCCCTTAGTCCAGCACAGCACCTCGTGCTTTACCCTGCTCAAGAAGGAAAAGACCTGGAGGCATCCAGCTTCACATACCAGACTCCCCAGAACAGAACATTTTCAATTTGGACTTCAACCTGATTTAAGACACTGACGCTTCAAGCCCAGCCCTTTGGAAGTCCTGCTGCCTGCCCTGGCAACTGAGCAGAAGGACAAGTAGGGCGATCACACTGCAGTGCCTCTGCTGCTTCAGCAGCGAGGGCCCATCTTCAGCTCGCTCTCCTTCCGACAGCCTGGCACAGCACTGCTGTGACCAGCACATCAGTGCTAACAGCACTCCCAGCATCCTCAAGAGCAGTAAGCACCTGAGTTCTGTAAGTCAGTTCTGACTTACAGATTGCAAGAGAAGCAGGACACAGCACAGCCAGTTTTCTGGGTCTCCACCAACACTATTCTCCCAGATCCACCACTGCTAATAGTGGCAGAACATGCGACACGCTGGGCTTGCTATGGACAGCTCTGACCAGTGTGGAGGAGGAACACATCAAGCAATTCTCAAATGGTTCCTTTTTCAGGAAGATAGAAATATCTAGCAATGAGGATGGGCTTGCTATCAGCTTAGGCGACTTAAGACATAGCATGTATGAGCAGAAGGCCTTGGAACCCCTTCAAGGAAGTCAATCATTTTGATTGTGGATGACTCTACCTCTGATAGAATCACGCCACCTCTGTTTACAGCTGACACTGTTGCATAAGCAGCACCTCAGCTGACATCCTTTTCAAGCTGACTTCATTAAAATTCCTCAGGATCCAGGTTATGTCAAGATTAAAATGATCCAATCTATCTAAAAAGCATCAGATACAGAAATACCTTAGCAGCATTCGCAGCCCAACACACCCTCAAGCCATGCTGTATCGTTCCAAAGCACAGCCACTTCTCCAGCAATGTGCCACAGGCATTTCAGAGAGGGACAGGAATCTCCTATCATGGGAATCCATAACTGAACCCTTTCAAAAACTCTGTAATGTGTACCTAAAAATACCTTTCACAGATCCCAAACCCAAAACCCAGTGCTCCACACAGGGATTCATGACAAACTAATAAGGGTGATCCTTGTTTGTTAACTGCTGCTGTCAAGTCCTGCTGTGAACACAGCCTGCTGCAACAAACCTCTTCCTCCTCTTTTTGGTGGTTAGGACAGAGAGTTCCTAGAACAGGATGTCCTGGGAGCATGTAGCAGACATTCTAAATACATGAAGAACGGGGGAAAATATAAGGAGTGAGGAAGTTTATTCTTTGCTGAGTATTTATCACCAGAAGGAAGAGCGCTAGTGAAGCCTCTCTGAGCAGAGCACTAATTCTGCTACCAGCATCACAACACACCCAAGTTCTAAAGCTGAGCAAAGCAGAGGAGACAGAATAAACCAGCAGTTAAGGACCAAAGGGAATGGAGGTATCAAGCTGTATATGGAAACACATAGCAACCATCACTGAAAGGCAGCAACTTCACTTGCTATTTTTAAGGGCTTCTGTTTTCATAGCACTCCAAAACCAAGAAGTACCACTTCCAGCAGTATCTGGAGCAATGTCTGACAGTTTTTCAAACATTAAAGAGTCACTATAAGAACTTGCCATTACTCAGAGATACCCAAGCAGATTTTAAATTAGGAAGTGAACTAATCACATTATTTCCTTCACTTAACATTTTCTCCACTGGCATAATTGGGACTGCCTTGCTTGTTACAGCACAGGAGTGTTTAGTAGTAAAAAGGGTGGGTTTGTGTTTTTTTTTTTTTAAAGCCCCCAGACTCCTGCTTAGCTACTAACAGGTGCTGGCTCAGCTGGGAGGGTTAACCACAATACAGCACTTCAGATTTAATGTTTTTATTATGCATATGTTAATCTTGCAGGTAGGAAATATCAATAAAACAAGGAAAAAAGTGTATGTATATTTTCAGAAATATTTACCAGTCATGCTGCTGTCTCTGTTTATTCCATTATGAAGTTTACAGTGAACAAATGCTGCATCAAATAACCACGATCCAAAGAGGTTCAAGATGCTGTTAACCTTTGGCCTGCGAGGAGCTGGCAGTGGCCGTGGCTCAGAACTGGTCTGGTTTGGGCTAGAGAGCGGAGAAGTAGAGGAAGGCTGGTGCTGCACTTTTGAAGTGTGTGCAGTAGTTGCCTGTTGGAACAGAAGAACAGATCAGCTCCTAGGAGCAAGGAAATCACTTCCTCTAACCAAGGAAACGATCAAAAGGGTCAGCTACATAAACACAGGTGAGGAACTCTTACAGTGCTTGTTTTCATGGTTGCTTTATTCACAGTCACTGCCCGATGCCTGCGGTTGTGGGGTGGGGTGGTGTTGATAGCAGTGCTCTGGGGCATGCTCAGCCTGTTCACTGGCGTGGGGGGTGCGCTATCTGACCGGGGTCGTGAAATGCCTGGAGACCAAGAAATAAAGCAAGCTTTCAGCAAGACTTCACAGGCTCACACACAGCAGCCCAGTTCATAAGCCCTTTGTAAACAGGCTAACCTCCTCCCTCCCCCCAAAACTGCAGTAGTGAGAAAATCTTCTTTCCCCTCGTACTATTAGCAGAAGCAAAAGAAACTCCTGCTTGCATTACATAAGCAAGGGGCTTAAAGCCACCAAATAATTCCAGACCTTAAGGTGGGCACATGAGAGGGACCAGTTCTAGAAGCAGGCAGGGGGAAAGCACAAGGTTCACCCACCAAACCAGAAGTAACAGCTCGTTCCTGCCAGAATCCAGCTGCCTCTCACCTTTGTTTTTCCTGATGCTCTGGTTCTGAGACTGCTCTAAGATGTCTGTCCCTTCAAAGCCAACTCAGGTCGCTAGATTAAGTTGAAACCCACCCACCATGCATCTTCCTGCCACTTTTGGAAGCTGAATCAGCTTGCTGGTCCTAACTCAGTCCAGGAGATGGTGTAAGAAAGTGGAGTGAGCTGTTTTTCTGGCAGCAGCAGGATCAGTCTTTGCCCAGTGTCAGGAGAATATTCATGGTGTATAAAGCTACTCTTCCCAGTCAGAATCAGAAGTAACCAGCCCTCTGCAAAGCCTGAAGTGACAAACTCCACACTTTCCCCATTTTAAGGGATGCCACCAGCCTCACACCCTGTTTGGAGAGTTAAGCATGGAGTTGCAGTGGGCTTGCAGACCTGACAAAATCATGTTAAAGCACACAAGCACGCTCATAACACGTTACAAAACAGCAAACTCCTACCAAGCCATTAGTGCTACACCCCAGGCTGAGGGCACACCACGCACTATGAAATGGATTGGTTTGGGAAACACACACCCCATGTAGATACATTTCAGGGAAGACAAAATAAAACACATGTACTTTGGCAATGAGGTCTGCTGTTAGCCTTCACACTTGAGTCTGTCTGAGCACACTCCCACCTCCACACCTACAGCTCTGATTTCGTTTCACCCAGAGCTCTCCTGTGCCCATCTGTCTTCAGTCTCTGAGCTCCACCTGCTCTGACATCACCCAGGGTGCTTCACCTGGCTCCACGGGATCTTCAGAAGTCTGAAGTCTCTGGTTTAACATCTGACCACAAGCTCATGTAGAGACCAGAGCTCCTGTACGCTTACAGGCCGGCTGGGCTGGCAGAGGGCTGCAGAAGCACTCCACAGCTGGCCACTGTGGAAGACCTCAACCCCAGGCATCATCACCCCTGCTCTGCACCCAGACTGCCATGTGCAACAGCTGTGGTACCACTGGGAGCAGCCAGATACAATCACAGAAAGGACTACCACACTGGCAGTGAGTTGAAGATCTCCAAGCAGCAGCCCAGGCTATTTTTAAGGTCCTCAAGACCCTCACTCCAGCAGCTAACCCAATTTGGTGCACACACTGTGCAAAGCTCCAGCACTGCAGGGTGCTCCCCTCCTCCAGGCTTACATCAGAAACTATTTCCTTCACTGAAGTTTAATTACTAACCACGATTTCATACAAAGCCTTGGATATAGCAAACAAGCTGTATGCAACAGTTTAAAAGACATTGTAATCCAGCTTTTGGAGCCAGTAAGAGACCCTCTTCAAGAGGAACACCTTCCACCAATGCTCAGTTGGACTTTTTTGGTTTAAGTCATTTGTTTCAGTGCAGACTGACAAATCCTGTTACCATATGCAGGAAGACAGAGCTTAACAATAACATGAGGAGGTTGTTTTTGTAAGGTTAGGCCATATATTGCCTCTATTTGACCCTCCTTTAATAAGTTATGGTATTATTTCACAGGCTACTGAATATTTTAAATCTCCCATCTGGTATTAGTAAAAAGCATTCATTAAAACTGGTGGCAAGACATCTGGAAGAACAAAGTGGACACAAGAGGCTTCAAGATTCAGTATCAGAACATCCCAGAAAAGACCAACTACTCTTCTATCACTTCACTTTTTAAACAATGTTATTTCTATAAGAGTGAAGTCTACAGTGACAAAAACTCATTTGTAGTGGGGAATACAGCACCAATAAACGTTTTTCTAGCAATATTTTTACAGAATTTATTTCTAGTAAAAAGGATCTTCTAAGTCAGTGGGACAGGAGAATCCTGAGTTGCTCTGCTCAGGACTAAACCATTCAGGTTTTTCAAACAAGACCCAACAGACCATTTTTCTTCTGAACAGTTAACCTATCTGCTCAATCTTCTGCAGTCTCACATCAGCTCACACAATGACATGTTTGCACACATTTAAGGAAAATAAAAAAGCAGCAGGAAACCAAGAGCTTTTCAGACTTTACAGCAGCATGTTATCTCTGAAGCTTTTTTAATAAGCCTGAAGCACATCCAGAATAACGCCCTCGATTTCAGGTGCTAGTGTGCTGCCTAAAACCTTACCTTCCAGGCAAATCTGAGCTGCTCAGCTACTGGCAGACACAAAGAAACACAGCTTTTCTTCTCAGCACTGCTCATCCACTCAGTAATCATAGGCTAAGTGAAACTGGCACTTGTAGTATAGACATCCAAAGATGACAGCCAAAATTTAGTACTTTCTAAAAGCAGACACTGCACAGAGCTGCTGCCACAAATATTCTAAGTCAAGTGGTCAGTGCTCACAACATACTAAAAGCCTCACACTTGCCCTGTTGATTAGGCAGGGTGAGAAGCCTTGTTTGGGGAAGAGACAGCTGGTTTGATTTTAGGCTTTAGATTTATCTTTGTTTTTCATTTGAAACTAAGGCCATCTACACCATCATGTGTTCTTATCCTGTGTATGCAGATGGTGATTAAAAAAGTGACCTGAGGTGCCCTCCCTATCAATTGCAGGATATACTCACAAAGGATGAGCTGAGATGGCTGTATTTACAGAGGAGACTTAAAGGGAACAGTTACTATTCCTAGCTATCCACAGGTAAGACAAAAGCGTTACCTAGGAATGCATCCACTAAACAGCTGATCCCACGCATGGCACGAAAGAATATTTGAGGCAGGTGTTTAAGGCAGGGGTACTGATTCAGTTCTTGAGTCATCCCACTCACATTCAGAAACTGCTCCTGAAATTTGGGGGTAGAGCTAATAATGGCTGGGTTACTCAAATCCACAGGATTACTGTACACAGAAAGAGAAAAATATATTTTAGTCAGTTTAAGAACAGCTGTTAGGATTTTACAAATACTTAAAAGATTCAATAGTGTAAGGCATTTAAACACCACCACAGAACAGCACTCAGGGTCGCTATTTGTAGCTGTTACTCCATCAGAGGTTAGTTTTCACTCCCTGCTTGTCACCTCAAATATTATTTAACTACTACAAATCATTTTATTAAGAACCAGGGCATACACCTGATAGAATGACCCCACCATTACCAGTTTACAAGGTGCTTACGTTGTTACTCAGAAGGTAAGCAATTAATATTGCCAGCAACTGGTGACAAGAAAGGCAGCGGGTTCTACAAGCCTAAGCAATTTTTCCTGGCTGATACAGACCCTGTAACAGCAGCCCCAGACCTGAAGAGGCTTTGGGACATCACTATCATAAGTGAAGAACAGAATCTATTTTTTTTAGTTAGTTAAGAAGTATATTTTGAACAGAAAGGTGGTTCTGGCCATTCAGAACATTAATGTCACGTCCTTCCCAAGAATCTTTAAAATCCAGCATACAGCTTGGTTCTGTTGTGTCTTAAAAGAAGAGGAACATGGATGTGGAAGTTAACTGTATGGCTTTCTCCACAGAAACAAGGAAATATACCCATTTTAAAGGCAATCTTTTGTAGGTTAAATTTAACACTGTGGAGAACAAATGGAAGAAGTACACACTGTCCGACTTATTGTTCTGCTTTTCCTGTTTGCTCTTTCACAGAAATAAAATTGTATGGAAATCTCATTTTTCAGATCCTCCACATAACCAAGAAGCTTTTTAATTAAGTGAACCACTTTACAGTCTGAAAAAGTCAAAGAGTTCAGAGTTGGGCAAACAACTCACAACCTGGCCCTGGAGTCTGCAGGGCACCGGTGCAGCCGCCTCCTGCACTGCATTCAGTGAGGTGCTTCAGCTTCCCCATCTCCAGAGGGATTTTTCATTTGTCATGCAAACAGGAAGAAGGGGTGGCTGTAATGACAATACCTCAGCATATGTAAAAAGCGAAACCAAGTTTGTGCCACACACTCATTGTCCATCTCAGGAGGAATCAGACCAGCGTCTTCATCGGGGATTTTGAACGGAGGGAAGGACGGTCCGTACGTGAAACGCAGCAACCTAGAAAGCATGTCAGATACATCTGTCATTTCAGGTCATTCTCCTTGAGTCCCCAAAGTACCACCAACCCACAGGTCAGCCCAGAAGCAACAGCACAACACCCCAGGCTTTCCTAGAGATCCCCATATCATACAGCTACGTATCCCTCAAAGCTTTGAAGGGCACACACCCTGGGGATCAACCAAAGGCTCGATCAAATCACAGCACTGTTTAAAGCCTAACACCCCACACCAACTCTCCTCTGCTTAGCAATTCACACAGGCACATACATAACTGTCAAGATGTTACCTAAAGGGAGGAAGGGAGAGGAAGTATTTAAGACATTATACTCAAGACTCTTTAGCTTAAGTGTCAAATGACACCAGCAAGTCACATTAGGTTACAGGTCTAAATTCCAACTTAGTGATGACTTAAAATTCACACCATCGTGCTGAGCAACACCTGATGCCATCCTACAAGCACATGGGATTTGCATGCCAAAGCAGCAAGCTCTTCCAAAAAGATGCACTATGCTTTGTAGAAGCTAGGGACTGCAGAACTGCAAAGGGCAAAGCCACAGAGGGCTTCAGGGCAAGGCAGTGATGGCTTAGATGGAGATCTTTCTCTAAGAGTGCTAGAACTACCCGAGCAGTCACAAGTAAGCTTCACTGAGCCACTGCTGTCTGGTTTGATTCCTGCTTCATCCCCAGCTCTGCAGACATGTAGATCAATTTCCCTGATCAACATACTCTTTGTTTTCTCTGAAAGGATGGAAGAGATGCAAGTTGCACCTTCTCAATATCCTAGCACTTCCAGAAATCAGTTTTTGTCTTTCCTTAAGCTAAACTCACTTTTAGCACCATTTCTTGGTGTGTCCAGAGGAGGGCAACAAGGATGGTGAAGGGTCTGGAAGGGCCCATCTCCTCTCTTTGGCGACCAGGGATAGAACCCAAGGGAGCAGCGTGAAGCTGTGTCAGGGAAGGTTTAGGTTGGAGGTTTAGGCTGGGTGTCAGGAAGAGGTTCTGTACTGAGAGGGGGTCAGGCACTGGCACAGGCTCCCCAGGGAAGGGGTCACAGCACCGAGCTTGACTCAAGTCAAAAAGTATCTGGACAATGACCTCAGCTCTGACTTGGCCGGCCCTGTGTGGAGCCAGGAGTTGGACTCAGTGGTCCTTATGGGTCCCTTCCAGCTCAGGAGGATCTGTGATTCTCTGACTCTTGCTTCTGTTATGGTACCTTTATTTCTAAGCTAAGAGTTGGATGGTCTTGTCCATCACAGACATCTCATCCATTCCCACCCACTTACAAAGCTCTGTAGTTTTACAAAGTCACTGCAGGTTGGAGAAAAGGGAGGAGAGCAGAAGTCCAGAGCTGACACCTACACAGAGAGCTGAACAGTCCGAACGACCACCTTCCACACCCCCAACACCAGGCGCTACAGTGACTTGCAGCCACCTGACCCTGCTCTTTGGAACCCCAGGCTCTCACACAACTAGCTCAGACAGAAAACAAACCAGCTTTTGGACATGAGGCTCCCTTCACACCAGAAATGCACACACCAGTACAGGCAGCAACTCTTCCATGCCCCAGCACCCATTTATGTTCAGTGCCCCCAGGCACAACCCCACAGCTGGGTTTTGCTGTAGCTCTGACACCCCACAGAGCCACCCCCCACCCCTCGGCTCAGCAGCAGCTGCTCTGCTTCACGATGCTCCCCACAAGAGCTGCAAGGAGCCAGCTTGGCCAGGAACATGGCCCAGTCCTAATGCAATTTGGGACATTGTCAAGAATGACTGAAACCAAGTAAACTGCAACCTACACATCCAGGACAGTTAAAACAGACTTGAAGCACCACTCTAGGTGGGTGAGAGAGCTATCTCTTGGTGTGGCAACACAAAGAGGACTCTAGTTTCACCCTGCTATGAAATCACAGCCATGGATGCAGATTAACACTGCACACATGTACAAGTTTCCAAATACAATATCCCACAGGGTGTGAGGTTGAGACATTTACTGTTAGCTTATTGCTAATAACCCAGTGCAGAAAACTCTTTGCTAACACAACACTTGGACTCTCTGAAGCTTCACTGAAGTATAATAAATGCATCTCAAAATACCACTGCAGAGTTCTCAGAGGAATTCAGCTCTCTCTATTAGGCACAAACCAACATTGCTGAACACTACAGAAATCCTGCAGACTACGATGCATCAACAGAACAGAGACTGTTAGTCAACAGTGGCAGAGTGTGGGCACCGTGCAGGGAGCAGAACACAACACACGCTTTCAGACAGAGCTGTTCTTTTCACATCAGTGAATCATAAAATATCTGCTGTTATGCAATGCTACATCAAACAAGCTAAAAATAGCTAGAGAGAGAGTGTGGGAAATAAGGCTGCAATGCAAGTTCAGTGTATTTCCCACTGGTTTAACAAGCAGCTGCATAAGCTGGAAAAAAGATAAATCTATCCATGCTTGGAATTTTGACAGGTAATGCAAAAGCTAAAGCTTTCAGTTAAAACACTGCAAAAAAGCATGCTAGTGAAGCCATTTTAATGCATCTTTGAACGTTCATATAAATAGCTGTTGACAAGTCAGGAGAGGAGACCCAGACCCCAGCTCCTCACCACTTAGTCTGGTTCCTTCCTCTGAGAGGGTGAGATTTGTACCACAAAGACTCACATATTACGGGCACGGCGAATCCTCTCACTGTTCAAAGCCCTTCACTACAGCCCAAGCCCTCCTGCAGCCCACAGACCCTCACTGTTCCCATGCCGAGCGAGGCATGATACAGCTCCTCTCTGCTACTGTCTGGCTGCTCAGAGGAGAGCCCGCAGCCTGCCTCCGGCCCTTCGCATCCTGCTGCCAGGGTGCAGGCAGCCACTGCCCAGCTTCAGCTCCACAGGGTGGGAGAGGCAGAGTCCAAGAGTCACCTCGAACACAGCAACATGCAGTAGTAACAAGCGTCCAGATATTTCCATGGTGGCTGCCATTAAACACACAGACTACAACGCTACACTAATAGTCATGTCTCGGTCTTCACAGGGCATGAAGAGTCACAGTGATGGAGACCAACACACAAACACTGTGAGTGCTAAACATCAGAGAGATGCTGGGATTACACAGGAACAGAGATGATCCAAATCCAGTCTTTACTTGCAGCATGAGGACACACGAGCAGTAGGAGCTGAGGATACGAGCAGGATCTGTTTTGCTCAGTCACTTTTGGATCGCTGCACAAGTAAGTGACTCCAGAGGAAGAGATGTGTAACTGATCCTCCCCTCACACACGTATTTATTACCCTGGAATTCCTCCTACCTGGAAGTAAGGGCACAGATGACCTTGCTCCACTGCTCAACTACTGCAGGGTGATGTCGCCAGTTGGCCACCATCTCTTTGGCAGTTTTCCAGTAAGGTGGTGTTGGAAAGCACCGTGTACAAGCTAGCAACCACACCTCAAAGAGTACACCAATTAATTTTTCAGCCAGGTTCTCAGCAATGCCACCTTGAAACAGAAACAAAGCATGACTTTAGTGAGAATTCAATCTAAATAGCTTCAAATATCTCCCCAAGAAGATTTCAGTTTAAGTGCATAAAGATTAACCTCGATTTTACTTTTTTTTTTTCAATTTTTTTTTCTTTAAGAGTCACTCCAAACTGCTTCCTCCAGACAATTAGCCTTTTTACAAGGCCAAACGTGATCTAAGAAGCCCAGTCAGGTGTATCTCACTAAGGGACAGTGGGAATTCACTGATCTTAAGCTGTCTTCTATCATACTCTATCTATACTAATGTTTATTTGCAGGCTTTAATAGGGATAAACTGACAATACGACTTCCCAACAGACTGGCCGACAGCTTGGCACGCACGGGCTTCAGTGAAACCAGAGAAGAACATGATGTGAAACCCTTTGCCATAAACTGTTCCTGTACAGAGTCACTCCTCTGCAGAAGTACATTTTGGAGATCTCAAAAGAGACTGGATAAAACAACATTTTCTTTCAGAGCAGCACAACAGAGTTAGGAGCAAACTGCTCACTGCACTTTGGCGGCTACTAAGAGCTTTTAACAGGTTTCACCCCTCCCCCTAGCAGCTCAACACCAAGCAGAGCCAAAAGCTTTTCCAGTAATTGAACCAAATGGAAGATGAACATGAACCTTGCACAGTTGGAGCTGCTAGAAGGGTGTCATTGATCTGAAGAAGAAATAACAACAAAACCTCCCAGGTTTCTCTTGCCATAATTGTCGATTCACGAGCCAGTTTCTGGACAGCTTTCAAAACCTGTAAGCACAATCTGATCTGACTGGATCCTGGGTCTGGCCTGCAAGAGAAGAAAGTAGTACTTAAGTCTCTAAACAAGAGCTATAAAGTGATGTGGAAAATAGTTGGAACTTTGAGCAAGTACAAGAGGCAACATCAACAATATTGAACAAGAGGTAATAATAGGCTTCAGTGTGCCTTAACTCTGTCTCAAAGCAGCCTAGCTCTGCCTTAGGGAGTACAAGGCATACCGTAATGTTCTTCCCTGCACAGAACTCACCACCACAGAGCAGACACCAACTGGAGCAAGCGCAACCCATCATCCCGGAGGAATTTACCTTGGCTCAAACCCTGACAGCACAGCTGAGGCATCAGTAACTGTTACACAGACAATTCAGAAGGGAAGTGGCAAAATCAGGAGAAAGTACTGTTAGCAAAGTAATTAAAATTCTTCCTAGTTCTCCTCTTGCTTCCAAATGTTGATCCAGCTCTTGCCCCTCATTATTTGGGCTGAAGGGAAAAAAAAAATCTAGAAGAGGGCTGTTAAACAGGAAAATGAGACTAAAGGAAGAGGATGTAAAAGGAAGAGAGGGAACAAGTTGCCATTACTAAGTCTTTCCCTGTAGTCACTACCAGCTCCACAGCGTCGCTGCCGAGTCACTCGGCATGAAGTGTTGCAGAAGCAGCATGTCCTCTCCCATCAGTCGGTTTGGACAAGGCAGAATGGGTACAAGAGAGTAACCTGAAACATTCTGCACAGTATCTGAGGACACTGGTCAAAGCTGAGGAAGCCTTTAAAGGGTGGAAGAGGAGATTACAAATTCAAGTGTGCAATCCATGCAAGCCATATTTCAACTGGAACCTGTTGCCTCATCCCTTCTACTGCTTACTGAAGGGATGGCAAAAAAGGCATCAAAAGATTAGCTTCCACTGGGCTATGAAGCATTACCAGGTTCCTACCAAACACTTTCCATGTGGTATAACCCAGAAGTCATGTTGCATGGTAAACATCTGAGGAACATGCTGATCCTCTAGGTTGACATTTGCTTTATCTTAAGAGAATAGCAGCTCAACTGCAACTGAAATTGCACTGATAGACATGCTTCAAACACACTATCAACTCTTACCTTAACAGAATGTTAAATTACAGTACAGGAAACAAGATTACAAAGAGACAAGATAATATCTAACACAAAACTGCAGACTACTAGTCACAGTTCAGAACTTCAGTGGGATGCTTGATGCTAGTGTTACATCCTGACAGCCTCCATAGAACAACAAAGCCTGGGACAAGCAAGCCTTGCCCTGGTTATAGCACTATTTTTTTCACCTGAGCAACAACAAAGCAGATATTTTAATCAAAAGATATCCTTAATCTTCATAGGCTCAAACCTTCAAAGCCTGTTTCAAGACTTGCTCCCATCATGACTTAGGAGGGAAGCTCCACATGAGAAATGACTGATGGGATACTCTTGAAAGCACCTCTGCAGTCCCTGTCCTTCTCTCAGTTCCTCTCATCCCAAATCAACTGACCAGCAAACTTTCATTGCAGCACTTCGCAGACACACATCTAGATTGCTACAGAACCTGGCCTTTTGGTTCCCACACTCCTTTGCAAGAGTGGTTCTCATTCTTTCATCCAGGTTCTTACCAAGACATGCTACTGCACCTGGACAGCCCTATGTTCCATGATTTCTCAGTCAATTCCACACAAATTTTAGTTGCACAGAAGACCCTGGCATCTATAGCTCAGTCTCCTGGGTAGGGAGGGGAGGCAGGGCAGAAGTTCTCATTTTCTCTCTGTGCTTCCAACAAGAGTTTGCAGCACAAACTTTATCTGACAGCAGCAACTACCATGGCTGGTTAAGTAATCTGCAAGGCTTCCTGAACATCACTGGGTCGCTAGACAAAAGCCTGGGGGTTAGCATGGGGACTGCTCAACTACATGAAGAAACAAAGCATTTGTTTCAGAGTGGATGGTCAGTGCTGGAGAGCAGTAAGCCAGCACCCTCTCCCTAGTCAGTCCAGAAGGGAAGGGACTGGACTCCCCATCTTTCACCATTTTTTTCCCAGCCCCACACTACTGCAAGGGCTGCATGTGGAAACATTAGCTATTCAGCTGAGCACACAGACTAGAGGGAGTCACACACACCTGCTTTCAACTCAGTGTCTGCATGTCCCCAAGATGCCTATTTAAGTTAAACTGCTCACTTACAGCTGCTGCATTTCACACCTCAACTGTACATCCTCCTCAGGGTCTGAAACACTCCCTGCAACTCTGGGCCACCATAAGGCAGCCAAACCAACAGCTACATCGTTTCCAGGAAACCAGGATGAGAAAGGAAGCTATTTCAATCTCAACCCTCCATATGATAGAGGATTAATATAAACACTTAGTATTCTCAATGCAAGAACAGGAGATTTTTCCAGGAGACAGTTCAATGCAGGTTGCTTCAAGAGCTCCCATAGAAGTATCCTACAGTTGTCCATCAACTGGTTAAAACCAGAAACTGTTCTCTTGTTCCCTTCCACAGGTGTGTAAGAGCAGAAGCCTTCGCTCAAGCAAGGTGTGCACAGCTTCATTCCACATTTAACTCCCACTACAGAACATCTCTCTGTTGCTGGGGAGCTCCCTGGAGGGCCAAACTTCAACTTTAAGGTGTTTTTCTTGAAAACAGAATAGGGACTTGAACATCAAGTGTTGACAGCAACAGCCATGAAAGAGTGTTTAAGATCCATCTAGGAGGCTTTTGAAAGAACAACAATAGAACAGTTGGGGGAGAGGGGCTTCAGGTAAAGTCAAGCATCCAAGTGCAGCAGAACAATCTGAAGTCCATTTGCAGTGATACATTATTAATACAGATAAAGCAGATGCTCTAGTACTTTCAGGCACACATTAAACATTGATCTGAAGTAATTTCAGGTAGCTAATATTTAAGTACTGTTTCACAGGGCACCATTAAATAACCTCCTCTTACTTATCCAGAAATGTGTTCAACATCAGCAGGTAAACTTGTCAAACTATAAACTAAGTCTGATGTTTGAGCAGCCTGCCAATATAGCTTTCTCCAAGACCTAGAAGCATGTGTATCTCAGCATCACCACCCACAGCTGTCTCTTCTAACACCAGGCTGCTAGACAGCAAGCACTTCTCTGCAGGATTCTTTCAAAGTGACCAGAGAGAGATGCTCAGCATAATGATACCCACTTAACAGTCAGCAAGACACAGGCACAAAGCAGCCACTTGCTGCAAGATCCTCTAGCACACCAGACTGGTCACGCCTTGAGTAAACAAAGCATAGGATTGCCACCCTGTGCTCTTAGTTACCTGTTTGACAATACCAAGCACATGGTCCCACAACAATGCTGTTTTAACCTTTCTCTCCAGTCTCCTCCAGTTCTTGAGTGTTTACTGCTCTGAGAACCTCAAGTCTTTAAATTCTAATTACCTAAACACAGCAGCAACCTCTCAGTTTGCTACTGAAAATTACAAGGCAGGTTTGGAGAGACACCTTCCTCCTAACTCTGCAATGACAGCAGCCTTATTTTAAGAGCCTCCACGCTCATCGCATCTCTGATAGATTACGGGCTGACAACAGCTTCAAATTCCTGAGCCTCCTGAGTGTCCCACTCACCTTGGTACAAAGAGATTCTGGAGATGTTTGAGAATGCTTTGAACATAAAGGTTTGGTTCCTTAATAACTGGTAAAGGAATGGAGTCCTTAGGTAACACAAGGGCCATAATCCAATCTGTGTATACATCCACACAGTGCTTCACAGTATCGCCATCCAGCGGGAGGGTCAGTCCGTAGCAAACCACCTCCATTGTCCATTTTACCTACCAAACACAAGTCAAAAATTATCCAAAATAAACACTACAAAGTGTACAATGGCCTGTGCACAGTGGTTGGGTCATGTGGTATGGGTGATTCCATTTAACACATACTGGTTCAAAACAGTCATTAGTTTGTGTATCAGGACATCATGAAGGTTACAGACAAGTGGCAAACCACTAAATCCTGAATCCCTTTAGTCCAACATGCAGAGAAAACTTTTCAGAGTATACAAGAGCCAAAGTAATAGAAGATTTTCAAATTCCAGTAAATAATTGTACTACACAAAGTAATATGTAAAGCCTTTAATAAGTAAAGCCTTTCTAATTACCTTCACTTAAAAAAGAAGAGTCACATACTGTTATTTCAAAAATGAAGGTAATTAGAAAGGCTTTACGTGTTACCTGCTAAATTCCTTGGCTGTTTTGGGTTGGTTTTTTTGGTGGTCAGATGAAGACTACTGTGTCATGAAATACACTGTTGCTATGAACTAGCTGTTAATAGAAGACTGATGTAGGTTACTAACCTAAAAATATAGCAGATGCCATAAAAACCTGGGACTATTAGAGACAAATAAAAGCAGGTACAGAAAAAAACCATTAAGTTGCTACTCCAGCATAAGGGAACTATGATCTCAAGGGAAACACACTTACCTCTTTGTCTGTCTTTAGTAAACTCTCACTTCCAACAGATGATGTGATTAAAGCTTGTCCAAGAGGGCGCACCACTGCATTGGCCACTTCTCTCCCCACATTTTCAGGATAGCTATGGAGTACACTGGTATTACCCTGATCATTTTGGATGACAAGATGCAAGGATCTCCACTCCGAGTACATAGTGCCTCTACACTATTATCCAAGTAGCACCTGGGGGCCAAGGAAATAAAAAATACATAATTAGTAGAAATGACCATGACATGAATTACCAAAACTGAGGCTGTCTACCATGACCCAGACCCTTGGAGATTCAAGGAGCATGTATCCGTGTCATGCATCTGATGACCTAGAAGAGACTCCAACAGCTGTTTTCCAACTTCAACATGTGTTGGTGTTTCAATATAGCTATGAACTTTTTTAAAAAAAATAAATATTAGTGTAATAAATATTACAGCCCCTTTGAGACACTTAAGTGCACACTAATGCATTTCAAATTCTTGTGAAGGCAATATACACAGGCAGTCACTCCCTGATTCAGATTTGTCACAAAGATTCGGGATAGAAGAGGCACCAGAAAGTTTCCCAGGTAGCTCTCCCAGAACTAGACAGGAGAAGCACAGACTTTGCCTTCCAACAACCTTCCCAGCACAACTGCAGCCATGTGTTTCCCCTTAGTGCAGGCTGAGCCAGCTCAGGGAGCACAGCTCAGTGAGCTAACCAGGCTGCTGCAGCAGTGGGGCTTTGGAGCAGGTTGCTGCTTTCTGTTGTGGTGGTGGTTTCACGTTTGAGGCAGATTAGAAGCAGCAAGAATTAAGCCACACTTCCATAGTCCCTCTCAGCCAGCATTCAGGCAAAAGCACGGCAGGGCATGCCCTTCTGCCCCCAGTGCAGCAGCTCAGGCTGCACTGTCAGCACAGCCACAGCTCCTACCTGCTGTGCAGCAGCCCAGGAGCCCAGCCAGCACAGGCAGGGGGAGGCACAGCATGACAAGGCCAGCAGGCAGTCATGGGACTGCCACAAACAGCTCAAAGAGACCTGCTGTGTGCTGCCAGTTGTGACCTCACACACCAAAACATTGGGAAGGTTAATACAGCACTGCCTGTGAGACAGTTTCTAGCTGGATCAAGATCTGACCTAAGGCAGGTGAGATAAGTATCGGTGCAAACATAAAGGAGCAGCAAGGGCAGACAGCAGGAGCATCCCTTTGGCAGGGGCATGCTGTTGTACCGTGCACAGCAAGGGGCAAACTGCAGTGGAAGCAGGTGGTGCCACAGCAGCTGAAGCTGTGGGGACTGGGACGGTGCAGTCTCCCTCTTCCCTCCTCTCCCAACACCGCTGGCAGTCCTTTATCAGTTATCTGAGCAGGCTGACTGCGTCAGGCAAGAAAAGAGGGTTGGCACTGGAGAACAGCAAGGCATGTTCAACAGCCACAGCCTGAATCAGCCATAGCTGTCATGAATGGCACCCCAAGGACTGTCTGCCAGCTACACTTAGCTGGCACATTTTGGAAGCCAGTTAGTTACACCAGGAATGTTTTGAATGCTTCCCTGACACATTCCTTGGACCAAAACCAAACAAGAAGCCAGGCCTGGAAATACACCTTTCTAAGCACTAGGCACCATTTAAACAGGACTGCCTATTTAGCCAACTCCAAGTGTTTATGTGCACCCAAAACCCATGCAAAGAGCCTGAAGAATCCCTTCAAGGAAGGAAAGAAGGCAGCAAGATCTTGGTCTTCCAAACCATGTCCTTCCCAGTCTGAGGCAGCAACCACGTGTGCTCATCCGACAGCAAATTAAATTGGAGCAGCCACAGCCCGCGGGAAGCAGGTCCTCTCCATCCTTCAGGCTTCCCTCTCCTCGAGGGGGGCTGTGGCAGAGGAACACACTGCCCCTGTGGTCAAACCCTTAGGCTCAGAGGAAGAGAATCCCAAGGCACCACCAGGCTCTTGGCACACAGAGAAGTCACAACAAACCACCATCATCGAAAGATAAACACAACCCACAACCGTTGGTGATGGCTTCAGACTCTGCTTAACTACGTTATATAGGTTTCCCTATCACTGTCTTTTTGCACCCAATACCCACAGGGCCTCTTTGCCTTCCCCTTTCTGTCCCACCTGAACACTGCCTCAGTCTCCAGCCTGTGTTTGGAATGGGACAGAAGTGAAATATCACCCACTTTGCAAGACACGCCCCTCCCTCTCAGGCCCACAGCCCTGCCTCTGCCCCGGAGCAGCAGCCCCTTGCCCCTGCCCTCCTTCCCTGCTCACAAGGGACAGGCACTCACCTTCCCTCCCCTGGGACACTTGAGTTCATTACTGAAGCACACAGTAACACCATTTGAGGAGTGCTGGTTTAAATAAACTGATTTCAGCTGATAAGCAGCATGTACTTTCAATAGCCATGCTCCAGCTGAAGGACTGGCAGGTAACAGCTCAGGCAGGAGCTCAGTGTGCCGGTAACTGAGAGCACACTTGCTGTGGCTGCCCTCACACTGGAGCAGGGTTCCCAGGAGCCTTGCTCAGCTCAAGCCAATTGCAGGCAACGCCTAAAGATGAGGAGCTTTCCCATCTAGAGACACGAGTCAGAGGACAGAATTCCCAAATCCTGCTGCGTCTTGGAACACCCTTATGTTCCAAAACATATGCCTCCCCTATGGCAAGGGGAGGACACAACCACCTGCCTTCACACAGCTCCTGGCCATGCTGGAGCAAAGATGCAGAGCTCTTTTGGGTGACCCTTCCACATTTTGGAGAGGAGCAGTGCTTACAACAGATGTAGGACAGATGCAACATGCCACATTTCAGAGAGGTTTAGGAGCAGGACAGGGTAACCAAAAGCTCTGGTACCACTACAGCCCAGCCTGCTGCCTGATCTTCATACATAAATTTAATGATCAAGTTTATTAATATTCAAGGCTTCCTTTGGTCTTACCATAAAAGAAACCTTCTGTTAGCCTTCTCAAAGTACAAGGAAAACTGAGAAAAGAATTGCTTCAGGTATAAAATCCTTTTGAGAGAGGATTTCCTAGGTTATTGGTTTATTCACACCCTACATTTCCAAGAGGTTTTATCTGCAAGGACTAGAAGTTATTGTTTCATTTACTGCCATGGGTTAAGATTAGGGTACGGCTAAACCCGTCTCTATGTGGCTTCTTATAACTGGACGTAAGCCAGGCAGGGCTGGTGGGTCTCTCCACACAGTTGTATCTCTGACTGTTCTGCTTCAACACATTCAGCATACTGACAGCTCTGTAATTCATTTTAGACAAAAGGCACCTAATGCCTCACAGGAGCAGGACTCATTGCCTTACCAGAGGCTGTATTTATCACTAATTAAACAGCAACAGCAAACTGGGTTAAAAAAAAATGTGACTGCCACACCATGCAAACAGCACACCCTGATTTTTACTCCCATTTTTGCAATGCTTCTGCATTTCACCTTCAGAAAAGCACCCTCACTGGCCCAGATAACATCTCCTAAGTTTCATGCAGCTGAATATTCATTTTTTTTACATAAACATGTATCTTAGTGATTTGAACCTCAATAAGGACTCTCAGGATGACAGGCAACCTAATTAAAAGGAGAGGTGTGAAGAAGAATAAACAAACTCCTAAAGTTTACCAAGCAGTTTTGTGTGCTCTCCAGTTTGGAAAGGGGTCATGTTTATGTTCCTGGAGGTTGCACTAAATAAAACATCCTCAGATTTTCACCTGGAAGGAAGTTATCAGCATTAACACTGGCAGAACAACTGGAGGTGTGAAGTTCAAATACTTACTGTCTACTATGAAACAGCAGATAATTCCAGTATTCCTTAGTGTGGTAAATAATTTGGGTTTCGATACATGCCCTCCAGCTCCATTTCAGCTTGGTAATTTTAGCAGCCATCACCATATAAACCACTGAAAATGGGTTTCAGCATTTAAGACCAGAGACCCACTGTGAAAGTAGGTGAGCATGAAAGAACTTACTAATGAGCCAACAAAACTCCAAAACTGAAGTTATTTAAGTTCCACTTACTTAAGACTGTATGAACAGCTAGAGCCAAAATATTTTAACTCCTGGGTCAGTAAAATGAGACAGTGAGAATTACTTAATGAACAGGCCCATGTTCTGCAAGTACTCTGAAGGTACAGGCAGGAGCTCAGAGCCTAGAGCAGAGGTGGGGGGTTGGAGTGTGTGTACAGGAGAGGTCAGGGTGTAGGAAACAGCTCCTTAGGCAGCTTGTGTAGAGGGAGGGGAGTGTTGGGAGCAATGTGAACATTTAGCCCTTCTTGCTCAGCAGCTTCACAGGTACAATGAAATGCTCCCCTCCAGCGCAGAAGGACAATGCAAAAGGATTTCAGATGGAAAGACAAGCTGCTTCCTGGGGGTTATCAGAACCCAAAAAGCCAAACAGAGGCAGTTGTTATTGAAATAGTTGATACAAAGACCATCAGCAGAGGGATGCCCAAGTAAAGCTGAAGACCTAATAAAGCCAGAGGAGCATCAATGTAAAGGCTCTACACCATCAAGTTCTGGGATATCAGCTATACTTTGTAAGCACTTCCCAGAAAACAAGTAATCCCCCTTTCTAATACACCCCCTACTACACCAACAGTCCTGACGCTCTCTAGAGATGACAGTCACTGCCAGAAAGTCGTCTTGTTACAACCAGTCTTCCCTGGATCAAACCAAAGAGGTTTGAGCAATTTTTCAAGCCAGCAGAGGCTTACAATGCCTTAAGCACAGCCACCATTGCCCACTTGCCCTACCTTGATGCTGCCACCCCTCTGCCCTCCAAGCTCCTGCTGGAGAGAATTACTTTGATCTTACCAAGATGAACTCCACACCTCTCACATAAAGCCCACCAAGACTGAAGCAGCACGGACCCCTCCTGAGAGCTCACCTTTGGAGCCCTTCCAGCAGGGAGGTTCTGCCCTGGGCACACACTGCTTTTAACCAACAACAGGCAGAGCAGATAGCAGGCAAAAAATAAGAAAGGCAAGAGCCAAATAGAAAATACATGTGAGAGAAACACTAGCAGGAAGTCAGCATTTAGTTAAAGAATAAACAGAAATGTATGTCAGGATTACTATTAGAGGAAGGAAAGAAAGATAAAAGTCTAGATTCAAGGTAGGAAGAGATCAAGAGATCAGGCACAGGGAAGGAATTTGTGTCATCCCTTCCCAGGCCATTCAGGCAGTGCTACTGAGAAAGAGAATCACAGCTCTGCCTGCTCAGGGAACATGAACTTGTTTGATTACCTAACTACAGCAGAAGTTAATACATTAATCTGTCACAGGGAAGGCTGGGAATCAAACATACACTGCCATTTAAGCCTCAGTTACTCAGTGACTTCAGAGACCTCATCACCATTCTGGCTTCCATGAGCACCACTGGAGACCAGCCTTCCCAAAGCTGGGCACCTGCCACAGAGAAGGCTGCCTAAAACATAGACTAATATCTGAAGTCATAAGAAATCAAGAACATCAGCCAGCTTTGTCTGTTTTACTATTGCTCTGCTTTCATGCTTCATCACTCAGGCATCAGTACCAGTCTGCATCTCACCATCATTATAATCTTGCTCAGGGTTCAGAAAATTATCCTCCAGGCACATCATCTGAGAATCTAAGGAGCTTTCACATCACTCACTCATCCTAAAAAACAGGTAACAAACTTCACTGCAGAACAGTGCATTTCCCTAAGCCAGACTAAGAATTATTTTTACTCCATGGCTTAGTTTACATTCACATTTCTTCCTCAGCCCAGTTCCTTGTTCGATTCTACAAGCTCTACAACCAGGAGGGGATGCCCTGGACCGACAGGCCCCTCACACCCAGCGCAAAGCCTCTCCCAGCTCTGCCTCTCCTACCGCTTCCCAAAGGAAACCCGACCGGCTGCCCGCAGGCCCTGAAGAGCGGGGGAGAGGAAAGCCAAGCACGGGAGAGCAGAATGACGGCACAGCCCAGGAGGCCCGCAGCCCGGCACACAGGGCACCCCGGATCACTCCTAAGAAAGTCTGCAGGGAATCAGGGCCGAACCGCCTGCTCCGAGGGCCGCGCTCCTCGCCGGCCGCGGGTGACACCTCACGCCCCAAGATGCGGCTCCGAACAGCTTCCCGGGGCCGGGACCAGGGCACGGGCCGAGACGGACCCGAAGGGCAGTGCGAGGAGCTCCCCCGAGGCCCGCTCCCTCCCGCCCTGCGGCGGCCCCGTCCGGGCCCCCGGCTGCCGCCCGAGGCGATCACGAAACCCCCACAGGGACAAGCGCGCCGCCCCTCGCCCGCTCCAGCCCAACCCCACGGCGCCCGCGGACCCGGCCCGGCGGCGGGCAGCGCAGAGGTCAGCGCGGCAGAGGCGCCCGGGCGGCGCCCGCCGCCACAGGCCCCGCCAGCGGCAGGAGCGGGCCGGGCGCGGCCAGAGCCGCGGCGAGAGGGCCCGAGCCGCCTTACCTGCGCCGAAGGGCCCGGCGGGCATGTCGAGGCAGGGCCGACCCCTCCGCCTTCAGGCCGCCGGCTTCATGGTGCCCACGGCGGACGAGGAGACACAGAGGAAACGCCGCTCCGCGCTGCCCCGTTCCGCTCGGCCCCGCTCCCTGCGGCCGCTTCCGGCAGCGCCACAAAGCGCGCAGCGGACAGCCAGACCCTGCGCATGCGCCCTCACCGCAGCGCAGCTCCGCACCCAGACGCGCAGCTCCTCCACCGGCGGCGCGGAATATGTCTCGGGTAAAGGCTGCGCGCGTGCGCGGAACAGCCGCGCCTGTCGTCGCCACCGCGCGCTTCCTCTTAAAGGGGCCCCGTCCCCATCGTGCTCCGTCTCGCCCGCGGCCTCTCGCTGCCCGCGGCCTCTCGCTGCCCGCGGCCTCTCGGGCGGTTCGCTTTCCTCGGACGAAATCCGCCAGGGAGAGATCCTGCCCTTCTGCTCCGCTCTGGGACACAGACCCCCCGGCAGCGCTGCCTCCAGCTCGGGGGTCCCCAGGACAAGGGGGACACGGAGCTGTGGGAGCCAGTCCCCAGGAGCCATGGAGATGATGGGAGGGCTGGAGCCCCTCTGCTCTGGAGCCAGGCTGGGAGAGCTGGGCTGGCTCAGCCTGGAGAAGAGAAGACTGCTGCTGGGGAGAGCTCTGAGCCCCTTCCCGTCCCTCGAGGGGCTCCAGGAGAGCTGGGGAGGGGCTGGTGCCCAGGGCAGGGAGGGCCAGGCCCAGGGGAATGGCCTTCAGCTGCAGGAGGGGGATGGAGAGGGGCTGGGAGGCAGAAATCCTTTCCGGGGAGGGGGGAGGCCCTGGCACAGGGTGCCCAGAGAAGCTGGGGCTGCCCTGGGATCCCTGGCAGGGTTCAGGGCCGGGTTGGATGGGGCTTGGGGCACTCTGGGCTGGGGGTATGTCCTGCCCGTGGCAGAGGGGCACTAGGGGGTTCTGGGGTCCCTTCCCACCCAAACCAGTCTGGGATGCCCGCTGCCCGAGCGCGGCTCCCCCTGTGCCGAGTGAAAGGCGCCGCGAGGGTTCGCTATGACCCCGCATAAGGCCCGGGACAGCAGCGCGGCCTCGCCCAGCCTGAGCCCCGGTGGGCAGGGGCCCGGAGGTCCAGCTGGGCGGCCGGGGCCCCTTGGGCTGCCGGGGCTGAGAAACTCCAGGCCGGGCCTCCCCCCACTCCGCGGGCACCGCTGCCGGCTGCGGCAGCCGAGCCCGGCCGTGGCTGGGGGGAAGGATGAGCAACATCGGCTCTGTCCCCCTTCCCTCGGGCCGCGTCCGGCCCGCCCTGCCCTGCCTTGCCCTCGCCCGGTGTGGCGGCAGCTCTCGGCGTACGGAGGTGCCGGCGCTCAGGCACGGCCCGTGCCCAGGGCAGCCCCACTGGCGGCGGCCCAGGGGCCTGTGAGCCCCCGCCACGGGCCGTGGGGCGGCAGCACGGTAAGGTCACTGCGTGCTGCCGCCACTGAGGGCATCGTGCCGCCCGCTACGTATCTACTGCGCGGGCATGTGGCGTCCAGCTCACCCACCACGGTCTCTGGTCTCAGCACACGGCTGTGGCCGGGGCGTTGCTGGGGAGGGCGGCCCAGCCTCACCGAGCCCGAACTGGCTTCTTCCAGGGGGTCTCCAGGCTCCCTCCGTACCACTCCTCTGCTCTGCTCCTCTTCAGTGCAGCAGGAAAGTGCCAGCCCTAACAAACCGCAGCCTGCAAAGTGACTTTGTAACACCACCTATTGCCATCCACTGAAGGGACAGTGGATGGCACCCGTACCACTGTCCTGCAGCAAGACCTCTGTCCTTCCACACAGCCTGCATGCAGGAGGCTGTGGATGGCATGCCAGACTGTTACCACAAAGATGTGCTCAGTGCTTTTACTGCAAATCTGTTCAGGCAGTTTGTTCTGCCCCAGATGGGAAAGGGGTGTCCTTGCAGGACACGACCCCTCATAGTACCATGAATCTCAGGTGCCTAATGACAGAAAGAAGTGCTCTGGAGGGGTGTTGGTGAGGCTGCTGGGGTGATACGTGCAGCAAGGACTGAGAAGGCTGAGTGAAAAAGGAGCTTGGTGCACAAGAAGGGGCTCCCAGAGCCAACAAACTCATGAACAGAGACATGATGCAATCAAAAGAAACAGTGCAGAGCTGGCTCATGGAGACCCCGTCCCCAAACCACAGACTGCTTGCTGACCCATCTCCCTGTCTGCCCTTTGCTGGCTGTCCCAGAGGTGTAAACACTCCCAGTCTCCTGCATTATGCTTGACTGTGGCAGAGGAAGGGAACTCAGAGCTCATCTGCTGCAGCCCAAGCCGGGGTGAGCTGCCTTTCTGCTCCTTCCCTTTGTGCTTGCTACATATGGGTGTCCAAAGGGCCAGGAATGGCCTCAGGGCTGCCTGAGGGCTGCTGCCCCTGCACTGCCTCACCATTTTGCCCTGCTTGGATTCTTGGTGTCTTATCGCAGAGTTCATGCACCTTACCACTGTGATATTACCTCTGTCTGTAAAACCAGCTCAGATTGCTGTCTGTTCCTTCTCTGTCCATGCAGAGTTCACTCTCCAAAGCCGAGCCACAGCAGGACTGCTCCTGGAGCACACTGGAAGATCCCCATACCCAGTAGCCTCTCTGATGTGTTGGACATAGAGGGGCCAGTGACCTGTGTGAGCGCTGACTGGGGGCCCCAGGCCATGTTCTGTGGGGGGCTCAGTCCTCAGGCCTGTGGCCGCAGGATGGGCTTCAGCCACTCGCACCCAAGAAGCCGGCAGGCAGCTCCCACTTGGCACCCGGCGATGACGCCACCGGCCTCCCCTTGTCTTTCTCTCGAAGTGAAGCAGCCAGTTTTCATTAAACAGCCTTTGCTCAACTGCAGGAATGATGAATAGATTTGCTTCTTTCAGTGGAACCCCTGTGAAACCCTTACAGACCACGGTGACGGAGAACCTCTCCCCTGTGCCCTGCCCTGGCTGGAGGTCCAGGCAGTGCTCCACAACTCAGGGTTCCCAACACCCAAAGGGACATACAATTATACCTTTTATTCTTTCTCCTGTCATCTCCAGATCTTTTAATTTAATGGTATTTTGAGCAATGCTGTACAGAGCATTTTTGCTGATACCCTTCTCAAGCAGCAGCCCCTGTGCTTGAGGCTTAGTGTTAGTGTCAGAATCCCACTCAGAAATGCCTTTCTGGAAGAAGGACAGTGGGAAAAGAGCACTGGTGTGTGTGGCTGGTTCCTTGTGCAGCCAGGCCACCGCACAGCTTTTGGCCTGGCTGCCCCCCAGGGAGCTGGGAGAAGAGTGAGTTACCTGCATGTCCTACTGCTACTGAAATACTCCCTTGTCTCCAAAAAGGGGGGCAGGGAAAGGGAAGGCTCAGACTGAGTTGCGTTTGTGTGGTGGTTCCAGTGTTGTTGAGCATTTCCACCTCAGGCAGAGCAGTGCAAGGGGGCCCCGTGGCAGCAGATGGGGGGTTGGGGGGTGCATGGAGGCCCCCAGGATTGGAGCCACTAAGGCCCGCGCCATTCACCACAGGGGTGAGCAGTAGGATGAGCAACTCCAGGACTTGGATGCTGAGGGCTCAGATGATGAGCATGGCAGCAGCATCGCTTCCTAGCCATCACCAACTGAGCAAAGGGGTCCCTGGGGGCAGCTGAGCACACTGTCATTTTCAGACAAAGCAGGTTGAGAAACCTGGCAGAGACACCAGGAGAAAGGCTGGCACCTTGGCTGCTGTGTGGCTGGGACCTCAGGGCAGGCAGTGTCCATTCACACCCTTGACACCGCGCTTGGGAGCCCCCTCACCAAACCTGCCACTGTTCAGGTGGCTGTGGGATCCCTGTTCCTTGCCCTGGAGTGGAGTTGACCAAGTAGTGCTTTGGGAAGAGGCAAAGCTTGCCAGGATAGAAGAACTCACTGCATGGCAAGGCAGGGCCATGTGGCTTGGTACCCCCTTGGGGAGCCTTTCCCCCTTGGCATGAAACAACAGGTGTGAGGGGCTGCCCTGTTTGCTCGGAGGGCACCGCTGGCCCCCGTGTTGCAGAAGGCAGTGGGGGACATTCTCCCATCATCGTGGCAGAACAGCAACAGCCCAGCTGAGGGGAAGGGAAGGAGCCAGAGGGTGTCACAGGTGCCAAAGCAGCAGAGGAGGGTGACTCGGGAGGAGACACCCCCCTCCCCAGCAGTAGTGCAGGCAGGGAGGTGCAGGCAGCAGGTGGAAGTCTCTCTCTGCTATCCTCTTTTCCCTTCTCATGTTCCCTCCAGTAAAGGGTATCTCTGTCAGTTCCTCACAGAGCTGGAGAACCTTTCTTCCAGGGGCCAAACGGAGCACCAGCCCGGGGGCAGCAAGCACAAGCCCTGACGGGTGGCAGAGAGCAGCAATGCAGAGTGCTGGACTCCATCCTGGCAGTTGTGTGACCTGCTGTGCAGAGCTATTGATACACATGACCTATCGCTGCACATGCCAGGCTGTACAAATATGTATAGACAGAGTGTACAGGTACAGGTGCACTCATATGTCTTATTTTCAGATGCATGTGTATTTCTTATTTGCAGAATGTAAATCCATCTAAAAGTGTAGGCATGAGAAGATTGTTTAATAAGAGGCAAACAATAATTAAGGTTTAGATGGAAACAGAAAATTAAACAAGGGACTGCAAGTGCAGGGACAGCAGTCTGTGGGTCTGCAGGCAGCTCCGACCCTGGGGGTGCAAACAACCCACACGGGGCTGGGGTCCAGGGCCAGGCCTGTGCCTGAGCAGGAGGTGCCCACCAATCCCAGCCCTGTGTAGACCAAGCCTGTGTCCTGCTGGGAGGGTCCCACGTGTGGCCCCGAGCAGGCGGTGTCCGTGCTGTGTGACACAGGCACGGTGCCCGTGGAAATGGGAAGCCAGACCTAAACGCTGAATTCCTGGGGACAATGACCCCAAAGGTATTCCAGGGAAAGACCAAGGATGTGGGAGAAAAGGTGTCTGGGACAGGGGGTTAAAACCAGCAAGCTGGGGTCTGTATCGGGCGGGTGTTCCCTGCACCCACAGCTGTCAGCCACTTGCAGTCACTGTTCTGCAGCCCCAGCTGGTGCTGGCTGTGTTCTCCTACCCTCCGCAAAGGAGGATTTCATGGTGTGCTTCCAAACACAAGCCTGGCTGACCAGGTAGGAGAGAGCAGCACTCAGCAGCATCCACATTTGAAACCACAGCTCACAAAGAAGGGAACACATCAGAGAAAGGCCATTAGCATTCAAAGACCAAACAGAAAAGGCTTTTTAATAGCTACAGCATTTTCGGGTGCTAGAGAAAATCATCTGCCTGCTAACTAGGATATTAACTCTGGTCTACTAGTTACATTACCCAAGAAGCCCTGCTTACCTTGCTCACAGCAGTAACTGGGACAAGATATTACTTAAACCCAACTGAGAATGGGACCTAAAACTGCAGTTTTCAACTCTTTCTCTGAAAAGTGCCTTTCAAAATTCAGGGCTCATTTTCAAGTCTCATTAGTTTGGTCTGGACTCACTGGTTTGTCCCCATCCAGCAACTGGGTTGTGAGGGCTGCAGGCAGGGAGGCAGTGCCCTTGCAGGTGACTCGAACCTCTCTCGAGCATCGCTCTGCTCTGTCTCCCAGGACCCAGATAGACCCCTGCTCTCTCTCACTGGATACCTCCAGCCCCTCTGCTTTGCCACTGAAGCACTTTCCCCTCTGCAAAAATCATCGTGACTCAGCAATATTTTACACTATCTTTCCCTTTTTCTATCTACTGCGTTCTCCAGTGTAGCTTCCAGACCTTCGCCTGAGGGGGCACTAAACTCCATGGTCTGCACTTCCCCAAATCCCTTTGAAAAGGTGGGATCCCGTTTGCCATGTCCCATTCCTCTCCTATCAAGGGCATTTCACTCTGTGGTTACATAAGCAGGTAGGTGACTAATTTCTTGTTTAGTCTACGACGTAGGAGCAAGTACAATCTAGCACTAGCAATTTCTCCTGAGGAGTGATTTGTCTTAAGATTTCTTCTACTTACTTCAGCTTGAAACAGATTTTCTGGCTGACTCATTCACCATCAAGAAGAATCCCAGCCAGGGAAGAGCCTGGAGCTGTTCTGTAGTAAATAGCAAGGCAAAGGCTTCAGCTGGCTTCTTGAAAGCCTTCCGGATTCTCTCTCGGCGTGACTCGCCATGCGTGTGGATAGTGAACAGAGATGAGGATCATCGTGACCTTGGGCCTCATGGAGAGATTTATCACCAGACCCATGTCCTGCTGCCACTCCCAGGGTCTCCCTCTCCCCTTCCCCGTTCCTGACACCCAGCTGGGCAGAAAGCCCCAAGCCCCACCCCACCCTGCGTGCCCAGAGAGCCGCTGTCCCAGCTGCCCGGTCAGTCCTCTCGGAACCTGTGGGGAACAGGACGGGTCTGCCCAGCGTGGGTGGGTTTGTCACACACATGTCCTGCGGACAAGCCGTGTTGTGCTGTGATCGAGCAGGTCACTGACGTCTGAGCTGTGGGAGCTGAGATTTAACCTCTGCATCTCAAACACTTCATTGGTTCCTTATCACTCTGCAGCATGCCTTTCCTTATAGCCTGTCTTCTGTGATTCCTGCTTTAATTTGCCAGTTATTTTATACACATTGAGCATATCTCCAGCCAAAGCTCCAGCCAAAATGACTTGGACACCAGGACCACACAGTTAATTCTATACCCACATTGCATCAGTTCACATTACAGCATATATATAATGTATCTAACTAATAGATCATGACTAGGCATCATATACAACATAATCCTTCATTTATGTCCAGATAGATAGATAGATAGTTTTAATCTGAATCTGTGGCAGCTTTCTTGGCTTGCTCTTCTGCATCGAGACAATACCCCATTTGTCTTGGGGAGATTTTCTTCCATTCTTTTATTGTAACCCAAGAGGGGGGTCCCATTTAAGAGCTTTTTCAAAAAAAAAAATAGGGAAAAGGTGCTGTCCATGAGCTACATTCTCACATTGTCCATCACTTCAACCACACATCCCTGATACATCACTATACTTCCAGGTATATTCAGCATTCCTTGCTTTAGCTTCTCTTGGTACTGGGAAGTGAACACAGGGAAAGGAAATACTACCAAGTACACATTTACTGAGGAAAAGGCGTGGGTTTATAAAAGAAAAAGGCACTTGAGGTGGTCTGTTTTCTCGTCTGGGTGATACAAGGCCTCTCCTCTGTGCAGTACAGAGCCAGCACTCCCAGCTTGGCCAGAAACAGGTGTTTGTACTGAAAATGGTATGACACAGCTGTAGAGCAGGAGTGGTCCTTTCACTCCTGATCTGTGCCCCTCAACCATAAACCATTCAGCCTACACACAGCAGCTTTCTGCCTCAAGAAACCGGAGCAGCTGACCCCCCATCGCCCCTTTGTGCACAGATCGGCACTGCCCCACATACAGGGCTCAGGAAATGGTCTGTACAAGGGGTGGGCAGTGCTTTTCAGCACCTGTGAGATGAGAGGAGCACTCAACTCTCCCACTTTCATGAAAGCCCCAGGGACAAGTGACTCATTGGCTTTAATTCAAAGAAATGAGGTTTGTGGACAGCCACTTTACAACCCTGCCCTCAGAGCCCTGCCTTGCAGAGCTCTGTCTCCCAGGAAAGGTGCAGCCTTCTGCAGGAGTTCACTCTCCACATTCTGAGAGACCACTGCTTCAGAAGCACATGGGCTTACATCAGGTCCTCTTGCACAACTTACCCTGCCGGCTGGCCATTCTCCATGTACCTGTGCCTCAGAGTGTAGCACCCTTCCTCATTTCCCATCTGTGATGGATAGTGAGCAGTCATGACTTCTGGAGCCTGGGAAGATGCTTGACAAGTGCAGCCAGCAGGAATCACAGAATTGTTTGGTTAGAAAGGATCTTTAAGACCATCAACTTCAACTGTTAACCCAGCATTGCCAAGGCCACCACTAAACCCTGTCCATGAGCACCACATCTATACATCTTCTATATCCTTCCAGGGATGGTGCCTTCACCTCTCCCTGGATGGCCTTGACAAGCCTTTCAGGAAGACATTCCTCCTCATACCCTAGCTAAACATTCCCTGATGCAACCTGAGGCCATTTCCTCTTGTCCTATCATTTGTTACTTGGGAGAAGAGAACTACTTGCAGAATCAGACCACTCAAGGCAGCCTTCAAGCTCAATTAGATGCTTCAATGGGGAGTTTCTTTCGTCAGAGCCGGCTGATAACCTCTCCTTGGAGAAAGCTGCATGCAAATATGGAAGATGCTTGAATCTCTCTGACAGTAACAAAACCCAAAAGGATTTGGGAAAATCTGACTTGGATTAGGCAGAAGAGAGGTTATGGAGTCTTCGGAGATATCCCAAACCACCTGGACATGACCCTGTGCTACCTGCTTGAGGTGAACCTGCTGGGGGTTAGACTGAGTGATTTCCAGAGGTCCTTGTCAACCCCCACCAGTCTGGGGGTTTGTGCTTCAGTGACAGACTGGATTCTAGCTGGTATTTTCCAAATAGAACCTTCCTCTGAGTGCAAACTCTCCAGGCACTGAGCTGCACTAAATGTCCACCTTGCACAAGGGATGGATGAGGGTTCAGTTGGCTTAAGACAGTTTTATCACTTTGTAGCTAACAATTCCTTTTTCTGTAAAGCTTTACAATTAATTGGATTAAGATATAAGATCATTTCAAGGCTGTCTTATTATTCTGACCTACAGACCTGGCTGTAAAGGCAGCCAGGGCTGGGTTCCTCAATTCTTTTGCAACTACCCAGAGCAGTTGCTATATTGCCACTGGTTTCCTGAATTAACTGGTTTAAGTTGTAGGTTTTGGCAAGAAAGAAAATTGAGCCAAAGCCCTGTGAGGACTTAGGCCGACATGAGAAGATTTACAGTTATACTCGGCTTGGTCAGAATAAACCAACCCAGATTCTCCCGGTGTGGTCAGCTGTCCCAGCAGCCCCATCCCCCTGTGTGCCTCGGCCCAGAGCCACACTGTGCCAGAACATCGGGCTCCTGTGCTGACATGCGCCTGGGTGACTGCAAAACCGTTCAGGAACCCTACCCCTGGCTGCCTTTAACAGCCAGAGACCCCCCTGCTTCCCAGCTCTCACTTATATGGTTATTACCATATTGGATCCACAACAGAACGCTGTTCCAGGCCCGCACGGCATTTGCAGCAGGAAGGTCTCCACAGTGTCTGCACAGAACAAATAAAAAGAAGTAACACTCCCTGTGAGGATGGCAGAAAAAAACAGACAGGTCAGTCGAAGACACACAGGGAGGAGGTGGTGTCAGCCTCCTCAGGGCAAATCCTGCTGCCTCCTGCGGGGTCCTAGACAACCATGCTGCAGGTGCAGAGATGAAATAATCCATATTGACAACAGCATCACAACATGGGGACAGCCACAGCAGAGGGCCTAAAAACAATGTCCTACTGTGATGGTTTGACCCTGGCTGGAGGCTGGATGCCCACCGAAGCCGCTCTATCACTCCCCTTCTCAGCTGGACAGGGGAGAGGCTCTATTGAGAGGCTGAGGAGTGGAGATAAGGACAGGGAGAGATCGTTCCACAGCTGGCATCATGGGCACAACAGGCTCAACAGGGAACAAAGGAAAGAAAACTCTCTGGTTTATGACACTGCCCTGCTCCCCCAGTGACACCAGAGTCGGGTGATGAGAAGTGTGACCAGAGCTTGAAGCACCACTCCCCACCTCCTTCTTAGCAGACTGCACTTGATCCATGATTTCGCTCCCTTCCTCCCCCCTCACCCCCGGGCTGCAAGTGTTAGCAGAGGCTTGCTCCATCTTCTCTCTGTCTCCCCCTGCTCCAGAGGGACTGCAGTGGGCCTTTCTGTGCAACTGCGGGGCTGCCAGACGGCCCTTGGGTGCCTCACAAGGCTCTCAGTTTCTCTTCCTGGGGTCCTCCACTTGCCCGTGGATGCAGCCCAGCGCTCCAAAGGTTTGTTCTTGACTTGGGATTTGGTCCCCAGTGTGCATGAGGCTGGCAGCCCATGGCTGACTTTGAGACTGCCTCCTGTGGCAAGGACATCTCCTTGGGCTGGCAGACCACAGGCAGGTGCCGCAAGAGAAGGGACAGTTTCCTTTTGTCTCTCAAAACAACCCTTCCTGGCCTTTGGCCTCCAAAAGGGGCAAACTGGCCACCCTGACACAGGGCAGCAGTGCCCTGAGAGCGGCTCCTCACATGGAACGTGACTTTCAGTGTCAGCTTCCTGGGACCCTGAAGCTTCTGCATGACACAGAAGGGCAAGAATCCCGCAGAGCACCGGAACAGCACATCCCAGAAGAGACCACAGAGTTGGAACCACAGCAAAACAGTGGTGATATCGACCAACTGAGTCTCAAGATTGTCCAGGAGAGCATTGAAAAAGCCATCACCATCTTTCAGCAGCTGGACACAGAATCGATCGGCTGTGCCAGAAGCCCTCGTGTCCACGCTGAGGAACCGGCAAAGGAGTTGTCAGAGGGAAAAAGGGACTCATAGCACAAGTCAGGGAAGCTGCAGCCAGGGAAGGTCTTGCCCCCTCTCCTCCTCCCTGCAGTAGTCATGCCTGCAGAGGAAGCGGGACAGCTCACAGAGAGCTCACGTCCTGGGCTGCCATGTCCTGTGCGAGGACACGAGCAAGGTGCTCGCTGGAAAAGGGAAGGCCCGGGATTACACCTCTGGGATGACAGAAAGGTCATGGCGGGAGCTGGGAGCCTCATGGAGGAGGCACAGTCCTGAGGGGCTGTGCGTCACCAGGGCCACAGGGCCTGCGGGCAGCTCGTCCAGGCAGAAGATAACGAGTTTGCTTCCTAAGAGCTTGCTTGTGCCTACGTTTATTCAAGCACAGCCCCGTGACAGGCCCCGCCCCATGACAAGCCCCGCCCCGTGACAGGCCCCGCCCCAATGACAGGCCCCGCCCCAATGACAGGCCCCGCTCCCCGCGCGGCGGAAGGCGCCGCTCCCTTCCGGCGGAGGCGTTTTGGCGCGCGGGCGGCCGGTCCCGGCCCGTCCCGGCCCCGCCATGTCCCACCCGCAGCCGGCGGCTGCCGAGCCCGGCGCCGCCATCGAGCGGCTCTGCCAGGAGCTCAACCTGGACGCGGGCAGCGCCGCCGAGGCGCTGCGCGACTTCACGGCGCTGCGGGGCACCTACAGCCTGGAGGTGAGGGGGGCGGGCGGGCGGGCGGGGCGGCGGCCGCTCGGCCTGTCAGCGGCGGCCGGGGCCGGGCGGTGTCTCTCCGCGGCCGGTACCGGGGCGGGGCGCGGGGCTGCCGCGCGCCGAGGGGCGTCCCCGGCGCCCCCCGCAGCTCCCGGCTTCCCGTGCCCCGGCAGGGCGAGGCGCTGCACTGGCTGGCCTGCGCCCTCTACGTCGCCTGCCGCAAGAGCCTGGTGCCCACCGTGGGGAGCGGCCTGATGGAGGGGAACGGCGTGTCGCTGACGCGGATCCTGCGCTCCGCCCGGCTCAGGTGAGCTTCCCCGGCGCGCAGAGTGCCGCTGCCGGCCCCCGCTCCCTTGCCCGCGGCGGTGAAAGACGGGAGCGGGGCGCCGAGCCGCGGCTCTGAGCCCCGAGCCCGTTAGAGACCGGCGGGCCGTGTCCCGGCCGGCTGCCGCTGTCCGCGGCCTCGGGCCTGCCCACGGGCCGGGCCGCTGAGCGCGGGGCCGTGGGGCGGGCGGGCGGTGTCTGCGTCCCGCGGGCAGCTCCCCGTGCCTGACCTCAGAAGGGCTTTACCCCGCCAATACCAGTTCCCCACTGGCCGGCCGGGGGCTGCCGATGTGATTCCTCCTGCGCTTCGTGGGGCTTTGTGCAGGTCACCCCAGGAGCCGTGGGCTCGTGGTGGGCTCCTGTCGGCCTTCGGTACCGTGGGTGGCTCCTCGCCTGTGCCCCAAGGAGCCAGGGAGGAACAGCAAAGCGCTGAAAGCTGAGAGGCTCACGACAGGTAGTTTGGGAGCCCATCCCAGTAAATGGTAAACGCGGATTGCAATCAAGCAGGCTGCTGGGAAGGAAACACGCTGCGTTTTGGCTTGAAAAAAATCAGAATAAAGGGAATTAGTTCGAGCTCAATGTAAACCAGCTTTTTCTTTTTCCTTTTAAGTTTAATTCAGTTTTTTAGCAAAATGAAGAAGTGGATGGACATGTCAAATCTGCCACAGGAATTCCGAGAGAGAGTGGAAAGGCTGGAGAGGAATTTTGAAGTGTCAACTGTGATTTTCAAAAAGTTTGAACCCATATTTTTGGATCTATTCCAAAACCCTTATGAAGAAACTTCCAAACCGCAGCGAAGCAGGAAGCAGAGGTATTTTTGATTGTCTCATGTGACTTTTCCCCTGGGAAGGGTTTTACCTAGTGTAGGTTTATGAAAAATAAGGTCATTGTTTGTGTTTTGAAATGTTACCTGAAGTTCCAAAGCGATGGGACCTCTTTGTGGCCTTGGTGCCGCAATGCAGCGATGAGAGGAGCATCCCGAATCTCGATGGGGTACGGCCCATGTCAGCAGAGCTTTGCATCCAGCAGCTGCTTACGCGGTTGGCTGTCGGACGCAGAAGCTGGCTTGCTGTGAGAGTGGCCGTGCGTGCTGGGGAGAGGTGTGGTGTGGGGGGTTAGCTTGGTCAGCAGCGAGCCCGACACTTCAGAGGTGTAGCAGCAGTACCTTACGTAGCACAGGGATGTCTTGTCGTGGCAAAGTACTGGCTGAGGAACTGGTATGGTGACATGATCCCTCCTGAGGCTGCTCTGTCTGCAGTGACCTGGGTGTTCCTGGGTGTCTCAGGGCATTGCTAGATGAGTGGTGATGCTCACACAGGAGAATGTTACAGCTGATGCGCTCCTCTTTATGGCAGGGTTAGTAACTGGTAGTGTCATCTTCCAGATGCGCACAGAACTTCTGCCTTAATGAACGGAGCTCGTCTGTATTCCCTGCCGACTGTGTGGCCTTGCCAGTGACAGCTTGATAGCGAGAATGTGACCCTAATGGTGAGGGAGCTGGGCTGGGCTTGTGTGAGGGGCTTTTGCCAGCTCGTGCGTGTCCTCGGCTGTGAGGGGGATAAATGCTTGGATAAAGCTCTCCAGCCTAGCTCCCCACCTGTGACTAGAAAGGATCCTTCTGCTCCTCCCACGTGGCAGTAGCTTTGTGGGCATCACTGTGCACTGGGGGGCACTCTGGGAGGTGTTCTGTCAGTGTTCCTTCATGGGAGCCGTGTTCATCGGCCTAAGTGCAGCTTCAGCTTCCCTGCGGGCTCTCTTGAGTAATGCCTGTGGATTGGGATCCTCTCCACTCCAAACACGCTTCAGCGGATGAGCTGCCCTACGAGGCCTAGCTGCACACTTTGCAGACATGACTGATGCCTGAATAAAATGTGCAGAAGAAAAGACACTGGAATTTGTGTCACTCTTGGCATCCCAGCACCGCAGCTGCGGGAGCGTCTCTGAGATGTGGCAGCACCAAATCGGCGTGGCCAGGGTCACGGGGCAAAGGCGGCTCAGGGAAGGGTTGGGAGGTCGGGGCTGCTGCACACAACGCTCTGCAGAGCGAGGCGGCTCTGACTGTTGCTGTGGGCAAAGAAATGGGATGAAATTCCTGCTGCAAAGAAAGCTTCAGCTCCCCGGAAGCAAAGCCTGACTTCTTCCCCTTTTCCTCATGGACAGGCAGGTGCCGTGCGGTGTGAAGGATCTCTTCAACTTCTGCTGGACTCTCTTTGTGTACACGAAGGGTAGGCTTCCTCTCGTTAGCTGCATGGTTTCTATACAGTCTGAGTCTCTTGTGTTGCTTGACATGACCTGCTGTCTCTTTAAGGTAATTTCCGTATGATTGGAGATGATTTAGTCAATTCCTATCATTTGCTTCTGTGCTGCTTGGACCTGATCTTTACGAATGCCCTTTTGTGTCCAAATAGAAGAGATTTGCTAAATCCATCGTTTAAAGGTAATGTGGGAAGGGATTCTTTGAAATCAAATATCTTTTGTTCTCTTGTTTCTTTTGAAATGAAGTTGAAGGTCGGTCGTCTCTCTTTCTCTCCTCCTTTCCCCCTCCCCTCTCCTCCCTGTTCCCAGGCTTACCAGCAGAATTCCACATGCCGGAGGTCAAAGCCTCTGAAGCTCCTCCTTGCATCATTGCCACGCTGTGTGAGCTGCATGACGGGCTGTTGGTAGAAGCAAAAGGAATAAAGGAACACTACTTTAAACCCTACATTTCAAAGCTGTTTGATAGGAAGGTAACTCTGGTTCTAGGAACGTACAGCAGCGCTCGCACGAGTGATCTCAGGACTGTTTAAATCCTGCGGGGTCTGCAGGGAAGGTACTGCTGGGGGAAGGAGCTTGGGCTGGGTCAGGTTCTCGTTGTAGGTGTTTTAGCAGGAGCAGAATTGACTCTCACAGCAGTACTGTTTCGAAGGAGCGAGTTTATCTAGAGCTGGGATAGAATTGGGCTTTGTCCTCATCTGTTTGTCTTGCTGATGGCATTGGAGTCCTTTGCTCTAGGTGAAAAACCGTCCAGTTATACTCCTAAAGCTCATTCCCTTTTTGGCTAAGACCATCGTGCCCTCGCGCTGTTGGAGTTGGAATGGTTTTGACTTCATTATGTAAGATATTTCTGGGTTTTTTTCCTAGATCTTAAAAGGAGACTGTCTGCTGGATCTCTGCAATTTTACAGAAAACAAGTAAGTGGCAGCTTATGTTCTTAACCCTGGGCTTTGGTGTCACCTCTGAACCAGAGGCTTTCGAATGCCAAATCTTGGCTTTTCCTTTTCCTTTATTTTCCCATAGCCAGGGCTGACATGCTGCTTGGATTGGAGATGTGTCCCATGTCAGGGGGGCAGCTGCAGAGTTTCTTCCTTACTGTCAAGTTTTACAGTTCTTGCCCTGATGTTGTGGCACCTGTAACCTCTGAGTGATGTAATGCAAATCAGAGCCTGGGCTCTGCAGCTCCCAGTTGTGCTTCTGTGCACCCCTCAGGCGTCGCACCCCACCCGGGTCGGGAAGGCTTTAGGTTTGTTTATCGGTCCCCAATCTGAGTGCAGCAGAAGTATTCAAAAGAAGCAGCAATTGCAAAACCACAAGAAAGAGATGGAGTGTTTCTGTGGGAAGCCAGTGTTGTTTTTTCAGAAACTTAAAATTCACTTCTGAAAGTGAGTTGAAGTGTGGAGTTTGAATGGCAGCTGCTTTGTTCTGGATCCCTTCCAGAGGGGCTTTTTCCCTTTCCCAAAATGACCTAATAATTGAGTTTGGCAAGGTGAGTTTTGCACTTGTTTGCTTTGTCTCAGAATTCTCAGTGTGGAGAATATGCAAATTTATATCCAAAAAAACCCCACACTGTTGGATTTCCATGTCAGTTAAAATATAAGAATACTGCATGTGTGATGCCAGTGCTGCTGTAAATGAATTTAACATCTTGGCTTTTTCTCCCTAATACTCATGTGCTTTGTATCCAGGCAAATTAAAGACAGGTTTGGAATGAGTTTCTCAGTTTTGAACTTGAGTTTCTGTAGTGTAAGAATGACCTCATCACTATTTACCTATGCTGGCTGCAGGCTTACCCCTTATTTACCTTGTATCTTCAAAGTGTAGTCTGTTCTAATAATCCCAACCCAAATCCTTGATTGCATCCAGAAAGCAGGCTACAAATAGGTAAGTGTGGCTGAGCCAGCTCCATCCGCTTAGTGTGACATCATTCTTTGGGCATGGGGAGGCTCTGGGGCAGGACAGCACTTCCCACAGAGTGTTTCCCTGTCGCCCTCTCCTAGGCAGCTCTGCCACACATTTCTTGTGTCACCCAGCCGACGTGGCCAGGGACTCTGAGTGGAACCACATGCCTTCTCTGTCTTGCCCTGTGTTTTTTCAATGTTCAAGTGAGCTTAGAAATTCACAGGCATTAAGATTTAAAGCCTCACTTTCCTGTATTTTGCTTTAAACAAACCCCCTTGAGTAACTGTTGTTACATTTTGTGTTTCTGGAGTCCTGGACAGGGTGAACTCCCCTTCAGGCAGCTCTGGGCTCAGGGGTGCGATGGCAGCCTGCGGGTACCGCAGTTGGGATCTTGAGAGCGACTGAGCAGGAGGTGCTCATTTGAAAAGGGTTTGGAACAGTTGTGTTGGCTGACTGTGTGTGTTGTTTTTGTCTGCCTGACAGCAAAGGTCGTTCGCCCCCTCGACGCCGCTGACGGGCAGAAGGTACCTGCGGGAGAAG
Source organism: Hypotaenidia okinawae (assembly GCA_027925045.1). Lineage (NCBI taxonomy): Eukaryota > Metazoa > Chordata > Aves > Gruiformes > Rallidae > Hypotaenidia > Hypotaenidia okinawae. Next base: position 1,188,710 of record BSDF01000016.1, read on the forward strand.
GAAGCTGCCATCACTCCTGTTGCTTCGGCGACGCAGAGCGTGAGCCGGCTGCAGAGCATCGTGGCTGGGCTGAGGAACGCACCGAGCGAGCAGCTTGTCATGATCTTTGAGTAAGTCCCTCCGCTGCCCCTGCCCCGTCCAGCCTGGGTCTCACCTCTGCACACTTGCCACCGTGTCCTTGCTCGCATTTGACTTTGCTTGGTCTGTGGCTCTGTATCGTTCCCTAGTGGAAAGATGTTTTCTAGATGATGTCCTCCTGGAAGAGGGTAGCTGAACATACTCCCACCTCAGCCCCACTCCCAGCTTCTCACCACTGTGGTACTGATGCAGCTTCAGCTTTAGCTCACGCTAGCGTAGCTGCTTGCCTGAAGGCCAGTGTGTGTTTGAACTTGAAACAAGTGCCCGAGACAAGGGGGTGGTAACAGGTGACTATTGAACACAACCCCAGTCTTTGGGGATCACCATTAGAGTCCCAGTTGTGTAATTCAGCCTGTATTTTTGGCTCCTAGAGACGTGCCTGTGTGATGGCAGTAGTGAAACACACAGGAACATGTGGGTGCATAAGCAGCTGAATATGAACAGAATAGTGTATCGGTAACAGGTGGGCTGGTGCTGCTTCCTAGCTCCTGGAAAGTATAATGCAGTGGTAACTGCCTGTAGCACTGTTGGGTGTTTGCAAACACCCGTGCACACCTAGAGCTTGCTGAGTTACAGTGTGAGGCCCCCAGGTACTGCTGCTTAATCAGAATGGACAATCAGTGCTGACATTTTTGAAGTGCAAAAGTCACATTGGTTTCTTGGGTGGGTTTTTTTTTTTAAAGTAGCCTTCATAACTGGTTGAACAATACTCCTTTCAGTTCTCATCTTTGGAGTTCCATGTGTTTGGAAAGTTCTCCTAGCCCTTGTTCTGAAAACTTCTCAAGTGCTCAGCAAGATGCATCGCTGTTTGGAATGTTTCTCTATTCTTTTAGAGACTGTTTTGACAGGCTTTAATTGTGTAATGGAAACACTTGATGTGCCTGCAGTCTCATGACAAAAGTGTTTGTTAAAGTAATAAACCAGTCTGCCCAGAGATGTAAATATTAAAATGGGGAAAATCATTGAGTAAACCTCTGGCAAGAACCGTGTCCAGTGCCTTGCTCCTCTGGATATGAGGGCACCAAGCACTAGGATACGGCTGTCTGATGAGGGGCAATGGGAAGGTCTCTGGTTTGGCCTGTGTGGTATTGTAGGCTTTGGAATATTTTCTCTCTCTGAGTAAAATTCCTTGGGCATGTAATTCTGAAGTTAATGACAAGGCTGTGTTCAATGAAAGTGCAGTTGATTTCCACGCTTGCTTGTCAAAATAGTTCAGTGTCTTAATTTGACAGGAGTCACAAGCCCCTGTCCTCTAATACAGAGCTGCTGGGAAATGTGGGAGCATTCAGAAAGAGCATCTCCACACAGAGATTCTCTGGCCCCTTTTCGTGCTAGTGCCTGTGTGGAGTTCATCAGTTCCTCTCTAGTAAATAAGGTACTGTTTGAAAGATGCTGCCTCCTCACTTTGAAAGCTTTCCTGGACTCCCTCAAACCATGCCTGGTTTGTGTGGTCTCCTGGATGCGTTTGCCTGTTGTCGCTTCCTTCCTACTACCTTGCTCCTAGCAGGTACACTTTTCTGCTGAGTGTGCTGCTGTAGCTCTGGTTTCCTCCTGCATTTGCTCCAAACCTACGTAGCCCCTTACCTGCTGGGAAAGGAAAAGGAACCGGTATTTCTATGGTTTCTGTTTCCCTCTGTTCTCTGTGGCAGTGAACCAGGTTATTGCCTGATGAGGAAAGCTCAGTGTAACTGGCTTGTCTTTTTCTTTGGGGGAGGTGGAGGTTGAAACTGGGCATTTCTTTATACAAGCCAGGCTTTCTCTTTGCCTTCTGCTTCAGGTCCTGTGCACGCAGCCCCATGGAAAGCATAACAAGCAGAGTGAAAGAAATAGGTGAGAGGTTCTGTCGCAGCTACACCCAGTCAACAGCAGAACAGCCAGGATCTCACATAGGTACGGACACGAAACGCATGGGATGGCTCAGAATATTAAACCAGGGGAAATGGAATGGCTGTGTATGCTCTTGTCTGAACATATTACACACTGTAGCTGTTTTGCCTGAGACAGGGGAGCTGGTTTTGACCCAGAACGTAACCAAATGGAAAACTGTTGCTGTCAGACAGAACGCTGTAAAGACTAAACCTTTATTACAGAGTGAACCCAAGGTTGCAGTCCAGATGGGATAACCAAGAGAGCATTGACACAATGGCAGCTCTTGACTGAAATGATAAGCTTGTGTTGTTCTTAGATTTTAGGCTTAAAGGAAATGGGATACAGATAGGAAAATGACTGTTGCAACTGTCTGTGAAATGACATCACCAGAAGTGTTAAAATACATAGTCATCTGAAACCTTTCTAGAATTTGGTGCTGTTCCTGTGGCTAGTGACTTTCTGAATGGTTTTTGTTTGCAAAGTCTGTCCATCCCCACCTGCACTGACCAAACTAGGCTTAAGAACGTTTGTGCAAACAGCATTGGGCTTCACCCCTGTTGCTTTCAAATTTCAGATTTTGCTGTAAACAGACTAAAGCTGGCAGAGATCCTGTACTATAAAATCTTGGAGACTATAATGGTGCAAGAGATGTGAAGGCTGCATGGGAAGGATCTGACTGTAAGTAAAGACCTGGCACAAGAGGGGAGCAGTCCCTGTAGCTGTGCTCTCAAAACAGGCCTTCCTGGAGCTTCTGGTTTGGGGCCCACCACAGAAGGGCACAGATCCCACAGAGCATCAGAACAGCAGACCCCAGCAGAGAGGACAAAGTTGCCAGCGTTGGAACCCCTGCAAAGTGCTGCTGCTATCTCATGAGTGAATCTCAGCATTGTCAAGGAGAGCATCCGAAAAGCCATCGCCAGCATTCAGCACCTGGAGGCAGAATCGATCGGCTGTGCCAGAAGCCCTCGTGTCCACGCTGAGGAACCGGCAAAGGAGTTGTCAGAGGGAAAAAGGGACTCATAGCACAAGTCAGGGAAGCTGCAGCCAGGGAAGGTCTTGCCCCCTCTCCTCCTCCCTGCAGTAGTCATGCCTGCAGAGGAAGCGGGACAGCTCACAGAGGAGAGCTCACGTCCTGGGCTGCCATGTCCTGTGCGAGGGCACAAGCTAGAAAGCTTACAACGTGCTGGTACAGGCATTCCACAATACCACTGCTGCAAAGTAAGACAGACACTGGAGGAATCCCACCTTCAGACGGATCTGCTGAAGCAGGAGCTTGCAGTGGCACTGGGAAAGGTATAGTCACCTTACTCCTAGGCAGCACTGGTGGGAGAGGGAGTAGTAATAGCTGTTTCTGGTAGCAGAAGACTGGGACAGTGTTGCTGTTCTTGGAAAACAGTGATCAGTGATCAGATCACACCAGCTCTCGGGTGTAGTCAGTCCCCAGGTGCTTGTTGGGCACGCTGAACTGGGAGCACGTCAGAGACACAAGAGGGGATCTGGTGCTGGGGCTTGAAGACAAACTGAAGAAAAGCCTGTTCTTGGAAAACTCTGACCAGATCACACAGGCTCATGCAGGGCCTAACGGTGGTTGCGACACAGATGGCTTGATCCATCGTGTTGGCACCCATCTTGGACCAGAACCTGTGGAAACACAAGCATACCCTCTGCCCCATGTTATTAGAGGGAAAGGTCCTTCCCTCTCATTTGTTTGTATATTTTTTATCATCACTAAAGCTTTATTATTCATTTCAGTGTGGGTTTGTGACTTAAAATGACGCTGTATAGGAGGCCCATCTACTGTCCATCAGTAAACACAGTGTTAGGCATTAGTTATGGGAGTAACAGCCCATTGTGAGGTAGGCAATAGTGGAATGAGTTTAAAGATTGTATTATTTTGTGTCTTGGAAAATGAATCCTTATCTGTCCTGTATAACCAGCCACCACACACTGAAAAACAAAAGACTGGTGAGTTAAAAGGGTCGATTGTTTTGTATCAAGGATTAAGTAAATCCTATCTAGCTCTGTACCATGTGAGGCCAACAAACGCTCCCTCCCCTTCTGAATGACCATGGCTATCACTTCAGTAGCTGTGGGAACTGTCTTTCCAAAATTATGGGGTAGGGAAACCCATTCTAAAGCAATTATGGAATTTGTATCCTGAGGGAGAGTGAGGGATGCCAGTGACTTGTTTTTCTCCCCGCTGCTGTAAGAAACATCGGTGGTTTATGTGCTGTACAACCTGGGCCATCATCTGGCTTGGTAGTTTTTGGCACTCGCAATTAATAATGCCGCCATTCCATGACCCAAAGGCCGCTCTCTCTGCTGAGGGGCCCGGCCCAGCCTGGCCCTACCGCCAGTGCGGGCACACAAGCGCCAGCAGCTCCCTGAGGTGGCCGCTGGGGGGACGGCTGCTTGTCACACGCGCCCAAAGGCAGCGGCCGGCTGTGTCTGTCAGACTTGGATCGGCACCGAGGTGCCCAGTGCTGCCGTTTGTGGCAGCGTGGGCACACACCCGGCCCTCCACCTTGATCTGCTTTTGCGTGCGGGCAGTTTGCTCGGCAGTGCCCGCGCTGAGCACAGGAATAACATGGCTGCCGCCAGCGCCTCGGCCTGCAAAGACAGCTCGTGCTGCCTGGAGCCTGTACCCACACAGGCCCTGATCGTGTCATCAGCATGGGACGCTGTCAAGGGCCGCAAAACTCCTGACAGTCCGAACTAGCGTTTTCAATTGTGAGTTGTTTCAATATATAATCCTGAGCAGCCTCATTCTCCACTTGCTTCCCTAAGGCAGTGTGGTGGTTTTGGCCCTGGCCAGAGGCCCAATGCCCACCAAGCCGCTCGCTCACTCCCCCCTTCAGCCGAAAAGGGGAGAAGATATGTTTGGAGGCTCAGGCCCTGAGCTAAGGCCAGAGGGATCACTCTGCAATTAGTGCAATGGGCAAAACAGACTCGGCACAGAATAAAGGAAAGTGATTTGTTACTACTACAGCTAATACACCCAATGAACTGGAACGAGGTAAGAATAAGAAGCGGCCAGGTCTTAAAGTGCCTTCCCCCCACCCCTCCCCTTCTTAGCAAACTCACACTTCATCACGATTTTACTCCCTTTGTCCTCCCCCAACATGGCACAGGGAGGGGCAGGAAATGGGCAGTGGGGTCCCAGTGGTACAAGCTGCTTTCCTTCCCCAGATCTTAACACTTCTACTCCCCCCACCCCTCGCCTCTTGGCACACTTGACTTTAATCATAAATTCGCTCCCTTCTTCCCCCCATCACAGCACCAGGAGGGGCAGGGAATGGGGAGTGAAGGGTTTGAAGTCTGTTCCTCTTGAGCTGTCCGCTGTCTCAGCCAGGGGAGGGGGCATCACACACACACACACACACACACCCTTCCCTTACGGCGCCGTGGGGTCCCACCCACACGTGAGTCGTATCCACGAACTTCTGCAGCGTGAGTCCTCTCCATCAGGGAGTCATCTCCTCACCACAGGCCTCTCAGCAGGACTCCCTTCCATGGGTGCTGACATTCAGGCCCAGACTCCCCTGGCCTGGCTCCCCGCAAAGTCACAAGTGCCCCGGCAAACCTGCTGAGGTGTGGATCAATCTCTTCACAGGGCATAGATGTCTCTGCTCCCCGTCCTCATCCATGGGCTGCGAGGGGACAACCCGCTTCACCATGGTCTTCTCCACGAGCTGCAGGGGAAACTTTCTTCCCACATTCTTTCCCCCCTCTCCTTCTGGGCCTGGCCTTGGCTATCGGTGCAGCTGGTCACATCTTCCCACTCTGCGTGCCGGTGGCAAAGTGCCCCAGCCTGCAGGTTTTTTCTCTTTTCACAGAGGCACTGTGAATCCATCTCTGATTGGTCAGAGGAGAGCCACTTTGGCCTTGAATTGGCCGATGTTTACAGTACCTGTTGCCTGCAAAAGCCACCTAAGCAGCACAGCTACACCAAACTGCAACAGGCAGCATTAAGTCTGTCCAAAAATTTTATAAATGGGTCCCCTGTTTCCTGCTTTATACAAACAAAACATTGTCTCTGTCCTCCAGCTCCCGGAACGCTTTGCAGAGCTCAGAGTGCAAGTTGCTTGACCTGCTGCCTGCCTTGGGGAGGGATTCTGGCTGGAGCTGCAGCAGTGCTATAATCACCTTCTCCCAGCAACAAATTCACCTCAGCAACTCGCAGAGGGTGATGCTGCCCCAGCACCTGATTCTCTGCAGCCTGAGACCCAGCAAGCTGCCTCAGTTTTGATTCCCACATAGTGTATTGCAGATCAGTCATAATAAGCCGAAATATGGTTTTAAAATCATGTGGGGTAAAAACAGAACTATCACACAGAGACTGTATCAAATGGGGAGTATGTGGAGGCCTGAATCCATGATCAGTTACTGTACGCCTGAGGTCTTTTATACAGTTGTAAGAAAGACCCTCCCATTGTGGTTCTCGTTCAGAAGCATCTGTTACCAGGAAAGCACCCAAAATGTCCACATCCCCCACTGCCTTCACTGCCTTTCTTACAGCTGCCCATTTATCGTGCAAGTCTGGGGTATACAAGTCTGGCTCCTTTTCAAGGTCTGTCTGCCCAGATCAAATGGAATTTGATCATCAGAATTATCAGGAGGTCTTCCAGTACTGTTACAACCACCCTAATAAAATAGCTGAACTTCTAGGTGATTTTGGTTTTAGTTTAGAATATGGTTTTGATTTTAAAGGAGTTACAGCAGTTGTGAGAATATACAACATGTTAAGGCTTTTAGGGACAAGACTGTGTACCTTTGTCACTATGGCAGATCTCTATGGACTCTGAATTAAAACAGTGGGTCGTGGTTATGGACCTTGAGCTAACACAGTATATTAAGAAACTGGCTGTGGCTATGAAAAGACCAGCCAAAGACGAAGTGAGCTTGCGCTCACCTGTGGACACAGTGAGGAAGTGTCTCCTCGACGACCACCAGAGGACCCCGCTCAGCATCACTATACATGTGGAGGAGATTTACAGATGATAATGATTTCCAGGAAGTAACATGAATATGCTAATCACTACCCTCCCCTCTTAGTATTTAAAACAATCAGCATAGCTAACCAATGATTTTTATAGAATAAGAATACAGATAAAGTGAAGCAATCAAAAGCCAATCCTTGCAAAGGTCAAGCTAAGAAGTGAGCGTTTTTGTGCAATGATTTTTTGCTGAAAATTGTATAAATCTGTTGTGCTTTGTACCTGTGGGTGAACAGAGCTTTGATGGAGCCACCCCTGTGTTCCTCAGCGCTGGATCAAAGAAGTGCCTGCTTATCTGCTCTGCGTAGAGAAGTTCTTCGCGATGGTGACCGCTGACAGTTTGATGTGTTTTAAAGTGTGTGCACAGGGACCCTACTCAGCAGTGAGTAGAAAGCTTACAAAGCCTGTAACATGTTCTTGAGTTGCTACTAGTTAAATATTTGATCTGGGTCTTTTTTTTACCTTCAAAATAAGAAGGTTATTTCTGGAAGGTTTGGCCCTAGGAAGCAGCAGGAGGAGGAGATGGCCAAGGCTGGGCTGGGCTTCCTGCAGGTTCTGCTATTTGCTTCCTTGAATCTTATTCAGCTCTTGAGATTAAAAGGACAAGAGAAACAGCATTCCTGCCTGACCTGTTGGGCCATAACCCTTCAATGTAGGTGCTCCAGTCCCCTCTTGGGGGGAAAATGGGGAATCGGGGTTTGGCTTTCAGCAGAGTCTGCTTTATTTCCAGGGAGGATTGCAGACCTCGGGTGGGAAACCTCAAATCTGGCCTAACAGCCCAAGTCTGTGATGATTTGGGATTTAATTCAGCACCACGTGCAGATGTCTCCTCATACACCTGCTCAGCACACTCACTGTAGAAGACTGAGGGTGCTGCAATCCCCGGTCCTTGTCCTTAGCTGGAGTGGTTTTCATCACCAGAACACTCGTACCACAGCTGGGTGCAGTGCAGGGATTTTTCTTTCACCTTTTTAGGTGACAGTAGAAAAAATATTTAGGGGCTTGTTGAACAGGTAAAACAACAGCTTGTGTGGGGATTTTGTAACGGTTTCAAAGTGCCTTCACCTGGAAATACGGATTTTGTGATAAACAGAAGTGTATTTTGGCCTGTGCTCTTGCTGTGGTAACTCATTAACCGGTGCCTGCTGTCGAAGACCTTAGTTTTGTGCTCTCACAGTCCCCTGGGGGGTGTCAGTTTAAATCCATCGTCTTTCACACCACGGGGCTGAGGTGTCCTGAGGTTTCTGGGCTGAGGTTTTGCCAGATGCAGTTTCTGGACGGAGAAGGTGAGTAACGTGAAATTACCAAAAACACTGAAGAGGAGAATCCCGGAGCGGCGGGTGATGTGCATGAAGAGGGAGGGGGCTGTTGGACCCTTGTTGGCATCTGCTTTGGGAGGGAAAGGCCATTGGTGCAGCCAGTTGTAATGACTCTTGAGACCAGAGCCTAGAACGGGCAGGAGTTACCAACCCGAGGGGATGCCGAGGGCGCAGCTGGGAGAACGTGGCTGGCTCTTCTCTTTGTAAACTTCTTTTTGCAGGTAAGACTGACAGCGAGGGAAGGCAGCATGGCAGTGTGAGGTGAGAGAGCAGGGTGACAATGGTTGGGGTTGGCAGGGCCAGAGCAGGGTCCCCTCGAGCAGCCTGCACAGGACAGCACCCAGGATCACAGGGTTTGAACGTCTCCAGAGATGGAGACTCCCCAACCTCTCTGGGCAGCCTGGCCCAGGACTCTGCCACCCTCCCAGCAAAGAAGTTCCTCCTCAGGGTTAGGTGGAACTTCCTCTGCTCCAGTGTGTGCCCATGGCCCCTGGTCCTGTCCCTGGGCACCACTGAACACTGACTGACCCATCCTCCTGAGCCCACCCCTCAAGGATTTATCAGCATTGGTAAGATGCCCCCTCAGTCTTCCCTTCTCTGGGCTGAAGAGTCCCAAGTCCCTCAGCCTCTCTTGGTAAGAGAGATGTTCTAGTCCCCTCAGCACCTCGGCAGCCACTTGTTGTCATTAGCAAATGCCGGTAGCTCGGATGAGGTGATTGCATCCATGTCCTGCAAGCTGCATGGTACAGGACAGTGCTTTTCCCCAGCCAGATGGGTTTTCACCAATTCTCCAACTGAAAATACCACCTTGGTGCTGCTTGAAGTGGATTCAGAGCTTCCATGTTTCCTACAGGTGAGTTTCCAGAGAGTCAGAGGAGGAAAGTTCAATCACCTTTCCTTTCCCAGCACCGGGAGAACCATGGCGGTTCTGGAGCTGGCGCTTCGACACCAGCAGCAGGTTCGTATCAGGTCGCCACATCCCAACAGGGCAAGATGCAGCCTCAAGAAAATGTGTGGTTAGAATGCAATTAAGCAGTGTGGGGAATCGAAACTGATGTTTCTAGTTAGTTTCCTGTTAGGAAAGAACTCCCCTCATGTTCTGTCCTGTGACTCACAGAGGGTTTGTTGTTGTTTGGTATCTGAGGAGCAGCGAGAACTGAAACGGGGTGCTGCAAGAGACTGGGAAGGGTAAGAAGTGCTGGGATCCCAGCTGAAAGCAGCTGAGCATGTCTAGATCTGCCTCAGGCCAAAGGAGCTGAGTTCTCTGTAATCGCCAAAGTTGATGATAAGCCTCCACCTCATCAGGCAAACAGGAGTTCTGGTGACAGGGTGCCAAACTCTTCCAGCTTCCTCCAGCGACCAAGGGGTTTCAGGCAGCAGCTGAGTCAGGCGCATGAGGCTTGTGGTTCCCAACCTACGGCCGCCGCGTGCCGAGCTGGAAAGCTGGGCCAGGCCGATGGGCAGGGGGCTCGTGCGGTGCCTTGTCGGGGGGTCAGTGCACCTGAGCGACCGGGCTGTGTCCGTGTCAGGGAGCGGGGGTCACCCTGCCCCTGCACCCCCTGGCAGCGCTCCCTGGCTCGGGCTCTGCTGCTCAGCTGAGGCACAGCAAACGTCAGCTGCAAGGGCTGCACCGGCAGCACCCTTCCTGCCGCCTCCTCACGCCGGCCGTCCCGCTTCCCCCCAGAGAACCAGCTTTGCAGGCACCGAGTGAGGAGAACTGCAGCTGCCTCAAGGGTGCAGACAGGGCTTCAGCAGGCCAGGCTGTGGAAGGAGCTGGTGCCGGGTCAGGGATGGCTCTGCTGTGAGTGATGCTGTGAGGAGCTGCAGTCACAGCTCAGCAGCCCTGGTGACTGTGGAGCAGGTATCCTTTGTTGCAGCGCTGGGCACAGGCTCCTCACAGCGTGTGCACCTGTACAACTTATCTGCAGGTTGTACACACACACTCCTGACCTGTCTGAGAATTCATTACCATGGGTTTCCACCCTTTCCCACATGCTTACTACAGCCTTTGGTGGCCTTCAAGGCCCCTGATGGCGGGTTACTTCATCCACTCATTTTCATCGCTGTTTTTGCCATGAACTACAGCCCTTCTCTTCCTCCTCTGGTTTCCCAGAGCCACGTGGCTGGTCTTGGGCCCCTTGTAGCCTCGAGTTTTCTTTTCTCAGAGATAGCCCTGCTAGAAAGCTCACAACGTGCTGGTGCAGGCATTCCACAGTACCCCTGCTGCAAAGTATGTTACTAGTGTGGGGAAGGTCTAGACAGTGAGTCTCCATTAGGTTCATTGCTGCACAATGTGCTGTTGGCACCCACAGAAGCCCATTCGATCCAGCCCCTTTCTCAGAGCTTTTCGTCCCCTCAGCCCGGCTCCCTGCAGACACTGGGGCCGTAGCGCAGCTCCCCGCGGCCCAGGAAGAGCGGGAAAGTGCTGATAGAAGCACATACAGGGACGAGGCCTGAGCCCCTGCACAGGAGCGACCCCTCTTCATCTCAGCTTCTAACAGGTGCCTGATTTTTCCTCGTCATCACGGGTGGGGGGCACAGGATTCAGTTGGGGTTGCTGCACCAAGCTGCTGGCCTAGAGCTAAGCCAGGGTTTGCTGCGTGGTAAGAGTGGCTGGGAGGCTGTTCAGGCTGCCTCCCCTGCACACAAACCTTTGCACAGCTAACAAATAGTTAGCTCTAGGAGGGACAAATAGTCTCTCCTTGGGACTTGGTGCTCAGAACAACGTCCTGCCTAGCCCAGCATTATCTTTCTTCTTCCCACTCATGAGGGTGAAGCTGGTGACCCTCCATCGTGTTGCCACGCCACGTGTCTGCCTGGTATCCTGATACCTGCCAGTCTTGCACTGATGCACAAAGGACGGCCCCCCATTGCAGGGCATTGCTCCCTTGCTGTGTTCTGGACACAAATGCAAGAGATACCTCTGGAATTTCAGATTTTTAGGATGAGCACTCCGGGTGTATTGGGCCTGCGTGTAGGATGCATGTCCTCCAACGCCTTCCCCTCCCCAAAGAGCTCTCTAGGTTGTTGATGTCGGGTGTTGAGCTCTGTGGGGCAGGTTTTGACAGAGAGCTATGGAATGGATGGGTGGTCAGCTATTCCTTTACAGGAGATTCAGGTGTCACTTCACTAGAAGTGGAGAAGCAGTTGAGGCTATTTTACAGGGTTGTGGGGCTTAATGGATCTCAGCTGTTCTTGTCTCCTAAGGTTCCTTCCAGGAAGAGGAGTGTTTCCTCTAAATGGGTGGAACTAGCTCTCAGCCAGTTTCATTTCAGATGCTGATGGAAATCTCAGAAAGCCCCAGAGAGGATGGAGGGAGACTCAGCCAAGGGAGAACAGGCAGTGAGCAGTAAGTGCACTTTCCTACCACGAGCTGGTTAGTGAGAACACAGAATATTTGCTTCCAAAAGCAAACCCCTGCAGCATGACGGGAGAGCACGTCAGCTCTGCAGCATCCAGAGGCCTCCCGAGGAGCCCACAAAGGGCTGTCTGCAAGGAACATGATGACAGATCTTTTTCTTTCCCCCTTTGCGTGTCTGAACTGCGTGGGGGGAGTCGTGAGGACAGCAGCACAGGCCCCACAACTCCGTTTTGCTGAGCTGAGCCTGGCTGGTGCCCACCCAGCTGTGCTCTCACTCCCCCTCCTCAGCAGGGCTGGGGGCAGCTTTTGTCTAAAAGAGAATGCAAAGGTCAGGATAAGCACAGGGAGCTTCTCACCTATCGCCATCATGGGCGAAAGGTTCAACTTGGGCAAGGGTAAACTTATAGCCAATGAAAAATGGAGCAGAATAATGAGACACAGACCCCAAATTAAACCCACCTTCCCCTCACCCTCTTCTTCCCAGGCTCAACTTCACGCTTGACTCTTCTACCTGGAGGAAGCTGAGGGGAGGCCTGATAGCTCTGCAACTCCCTGAAAGGAGGGTGTAGTGAGGTGGGGGTTGGTCTCCTCTCCCAAGTAACAAATGACATAATGAGAGGAAATGGCCTCAAATTGCATCAGGGGAGGTTCAGATAGGCGATTAGGAACAATTTCTCCACCAAGAAAGCAGTCAGGCATTGGACCAGGCTGCCCAGGGAAGTGGTGGAGTCACTGTCCCTGGAGGAGTTCAAGTCTAGTTGTGGGGCCCCAGGATATGGGTTAGTGGGCAGGGTGGTGTTGGACAGACTGTTGGACTTGATGATCTTTGAGATGTTTTCCAACCTTACAGAGTCTCTGGTTCTATGAAACAGAAGGTGCCTCTGGGGCACGGAGCCGTTACCCACATGTGTGGCGGGTGCATCTCTGGCAGGAGTAGCTGGCAGCAGTGGGGATTTTGCCAGCTGTGCTCTGCAGGGTCCATATTTGGGAGCCAAAGTGTGGGGCCCTTCCTGGGGCCTTTGTGGCATGCAGAGGCCTCTGACAGCAGGGCTGTTCCTGTGGGTGCTGCAAGGTTCCTGTGGATGCTTGCTGGAAGCAGCATGTGTGCCTCTACCTGTGACAGCCACAGCCTCATCACTAGTGCGGCTGTGAAGGTCCAGCAGCTGGGCTGCACCTGGCTGTGCTGCCTGCCGTGTCCTGGGGCACGTTTGAAGCTGGGCTTAGGTGGGGCAGCACCGTCTGAGGGGAGCGGGTGGTGGCACCCCGCCCCTTGGGAGCACCTCTGCGGGGCTGAGGCCCGCTACGAGCTGGCGTCTGGGATGAGGAGCGGGCCCGCCTGGTCCCCAGGTGGCCCCGGGCCCCCGCAGTGCGCTGCGGCCGCGGGGAGCACGGCTCGCCCCGCCCCGGCAGCTCGGCCCGGCCCGCGGCCCCGCTGGCGCCACGCGTGCGGGACGCGGCCTCCGGCCTGAGGTTGCGAGCGCGGGGCGGCGCCGGGCGGGAAGTGCCGTTACCCCGCCGCAGGCTCCGGCCCCACTAGGGGCCGGCCGCTCCGCGCCCGCGCTGCCGCAGGGGCAGCCCCGTGCCCCGGAGGGCGGCAGCAACGGGGCCTCCGGGCAGAACCCGGGGGGAGGAGCGCGCGCACACGGCTCGCGCGCGCCGGCACGGGGTGGGTGAGGGAGCAGCGCTGGGCGTGACGTCACCCCAGCGCCGGCCCCCGCGGCGCCCCGCGGAGCCGAGGGGGTGCTGCGCCTGCGCGGCGGCGCGGCGATGGGGAGCCCGGCGGCGGGCTGGGCTGCGGCGCCCGCTAAGCGGGCGAGGCGTGAGGGCTCCTCGGAGGGGCTCTGCGGACCCGCGGCGCCGGGCGATCACTGCGACCCGCGGCTCTGGGACACGGAGCGGCTCTGCCTGCACCTCGCGCGATGCGGCTTGGACGATCCCGGCCTCCTGCGCCGCTTCCGAGGTACCGGGGGGCCGGGGCGGGGCCGGGCTCTCGGGGCGGCCGGGCCCCGCCGCTGACGCCGTGCTTGTCCCCGCAGATAGCAGAGTCACCGGGAGCATGCTGCTGGACCTGCCGGCATGCGCCTTCGAGATCACCCGCGTCTGGTGAGAGCCGCCCCCGCGGGGTCGGGACGGGCGGGCCCGGGGCAGGAGGCGGCGCCGGCCGCGCCCAGTCTGGCAGAGCCCGCGGTGCTGAGCGGGCTCTGGAGGGCGGGACCGGCCCGGGGGGCTTCGCCGCGGCGGGTCCCTGCAGTGGCGGAGCGGCGCGGCGGCACCAGCTCCGGCAGAAGGACGTTGACTGACCCGGCAGGGCGGCGCCGACCCCTTCCCGCCCCGAGGGCCCCGGACCTTGGCTGTCGGGGCGGCCGGAGCGGGTGCCCGTGGCGGAGCGGACTCCGTGGGGCTGATGCCGCATTTGCCCGCTGTGGGCAGCCGGCCCCAGGCCCGCACTGGTTCCCCAGGAACGGTGAGAAGCAAAACAAATCCGCTTGAAAAGCTGAAACGAAAACACCGCCGGTAGCACACTGAGAGTGCCGGTGTCAGTCGGAACACCGCCGGAAACCCCGGGGTTCGATGAGAATTTCTTCTTCTCTGAAGTTAATGCTGCTCCGGTTCCAGTGGCGGCCGTAGCTGAGGCTTCTAAAGCAGGGAGGAGTGAGTAGGTGCTGCCCTGCGATGCTGGGCTTTGCCTGTCTCCCCGAGACAGCTCCTGGCATCTTGCAAAAGTGGCTGTGACTTTGCTGTGCTGTGCCTGCCGCCATGTGGTGGGCTGTTACAGGAAAAGGGATTTTGGTGTGTGTCCTGACAGAATACACAGGGCCGTCGGGAGCTCAGGGGCTGCCCTGAGCTGCCCCCCAAGCTGCCTCTTGGCTGTGGAGAGGGGGCAGGCTGGCAGAGTCTTGCCCCCAACTCGGTAGCAGTCACCTGCCACAAGCACGGGAGAACTGGATGTTGTCTGAAATTGTGCAAAGGATTGTTCCCTGCAGCCATGGGAATTACAGGTCTTGTAATTTTTCTGGCGGTGAATATACTTTCCTACTCTTCTTAAGCAGAAGAGGGTATAAATACATCCTGTTCTCCGTGTTTGAAGGGCCCCCGCTCCTGCTCGTCTGCCCCTCTGGGGTTGTTTTGCTTGCCTGCCCTGGGATGTGAGCCCGCTTGTTCATCGCATCCTTCCCGCTGCTTTTTAATCTTTGATTGCTGTGTTCCCTGTGAATTTCTCTCCAAACCCAACCGTTCCGCTCAAGCTGTTTGCTAATGTTGCGGTTAGTGGGCCTGGGGCAGTTTGGAGCGTGTTTACCTGGCAGGTGTATGCTCATGTGGAGCTGTGCTTGTCAGCAGGGAGCTCTGCCTGCTTTGGTCTGCAGGCTGGCTCCCTGGCCAGAATTGCTGCTGGGGAGGAGGGGTCCCATTTCTATTATATCCAGACATTGGGGCTGCCCTTGCGACTTGTGAAAGGTGAGCTGAGAGAGTGGGTGCTGGGGTGTGGCCATCGGGGTGTGGCAGTCGGTAGGGAAAGAAAAGCTGCTGTGACTCGAGGGGACAAGGCAGAAGGGTGACGCTTTGGAGGAGGTAAGGTGTTGGCAGGAGTCGGTAAGTAGCTTTGTGGGTTTATTGGCAGATGGGTTTTAGCTGCAGCAGTTTGAAGTGTGTGATGTGAAAGTGTGTGAAACAACGTGATGTCATGAGGAGGACTGGAGGCTTTATTTGTTTCTGAGGTATAAGGTAGCTGTCCAACTGAAAGAGCAAGCAGAGCTACAGTTTCTGTTTAGAGACTACCAGGAGGCTGCTCACTTTTAGTACTTTGCCTGCTGTCTGAGCATCGAGCACCTGTACAGACGCCTGGGGCTGCTCCATGGGCCGTCAGAAACTCGTAGCTCGGGATGGGGTGGTGAGGATGTGCCTCTCAGTCTGTAGTACAGGCGGTGGAGTCACCTGGCTGTGAAGAGAGTGGATGGTGCTGGGGTATGGGGTGACATGCTTGTGGGCTTTCTTTTACAAGGTGTTTCCTTTGGTGAGATCTGGCATTTTGCTTCTGTTAAGCTGAAAACGTTGCGAGTTGGATGGCTTTTTAAAGCATCCCAACTCTGCACTAAGGAATGGTCCCTTCACATGCGTCTTTCCACTGCATGTGGCATCCCACAGTCACTTCTGACCTCTCTGTGTGACAGGCCGGTAACGAACCTATAAACTTAATTCCTGGGGAGAGCCTGGGGTGATGTGGGCCTGGAGAGTGAGCACTGTGGGTCTCCCATGTGCTCCCATGTTCCTGGAAGTGGACGCTCTGTGCAGTGTGCAGCACACTGCGTGTTAAATCTGCACGATGAGTAGGGCTGCCTGGCTGACCTCTCTGGAGTAGTTACATCCTGAATGGGTGCAGAAAAGGGGTTTGCTTTTCCTTGTCACCTTTGGCACTAGGAAGACTGTGGGCAAAGCAGGAGGAGTGAAGGGGGTGGATGGGGATGTGCCAGTTCTCCCTGTTCAGTCGCTGCTGGCATTATTGCCACTTCAGCAGTCAGGGAGACTACTCCTGTAGAGCCCCGGGGAAACCACTGTGCTCACAGTGATTTGTGTGTCATATCTTGGTTGAGGCGGTCTCACTGTTGGCACCAGCTGAAAAATCACCTGCGGTTGTTTTCCACCTGAAGAAGGGCGGAGAGCTCTTGGTGGCGCGGTGTCACGCCAGGACCGCACTGACAGCGTGCATTGTCATCTGGAGGCCAAACCCAAAAGGAGGGATCGTGCTCCTGGCATGAGCAAGCCACTGACGTATGGCAGACGTCATGGGGACTCCCCAGCCTCACTGGTCAGGTCAGTTCCTTCTGCCCCTCTCACCTGCGTGCGGTGCTGGGGTGACTCCAGCAGATGTGTCAGGCGTTGCAGGGAGCTGTGCAGGCAACACTCAGTTCAGCCTTGCTGGAGGTGAGTTTCAGGAGCAAAGCAGGCTGTGTGCTTCGTGCAGGTAAGTGTCTGTCAGCCAGCACTGTCAGTCGGACCGAGCTGTCGTTTCCCTGCCATTGCTGCAGTCGCAGTGGTTGGTCATTTCTCAAGACGGTTGGTGTGCACACCCCTTCCTCCTGAAGCACCTGGCTATTTTCCAGTTAATCTCCTCTCTTCTGAACTTTTGTGGCCTTTTGAAGTGTGGTCAAGTGCTGTGCCCTGTATTAGCAGCTTTGCCCCTTGCATAACGCTGGGTGCTGCTTTGCCTTGCCTTGCCTTGCCTTCTCAACAGCCTTGTGAAGTCCTACCTTGTGTACTTGACAAAGAATCTTTCTGGTCAGTTATAACCTGAGGTCTCTTGCATGACTGTGGTGGTGCCGCCGTACCTCTCACAGCACCAGAGCTCGTTCAGAAACCATGCTTGTGCTGGTTGGTCTCTGGTTGGTCCCCAGTATTGGCATCCTTTGAAGTGCCACCTGCTGAAGAACTTGGTTGTAATTAAGGATGTGGGGGTCACCTCTGTACATCTGGTTTGGGTGTTAATTTTTCAAGTGTTCTGGAGTGAAGATGCTCTAGTCCCAGTGTGGTTCAGCATGTTAGCTAAATGTCTTGGGAGAGTTCACCTCAGAAGTAAAATGAATATAGATGGCTGGAAGCAGATCGCTCCTTGCTTGGCTGTCCCTGAACTGTGTTTCAGGATGGCGATGGAGGTTCCCTGTTTCTTGTAAGCAGCAGTTCAGTATTCCTGGTCCCATTTTCAGGACAGAACTCAAAGAGCAGTTGCTTTTCCTAGGAGTGAAAGCTTTCCTGGTGTGTACAGGCTTCTGTTTTTTGGCCACAGAAGTGTTCCTCTGTGTGGAGGAATTTCCTTCCACCCTGCCGAAGGCCATGTTCTCTTCTAAGCAGAGAGCAGGAAGGATGGGCAGATGCAGGTGGAACTCCCCTTGTCCTCACTGCTAGCTGCTTTCTCTTGCCTCATAACTAGTCAGCTCTTTCAGGAACTGCCTTGAGATCTCAGCAGGTTTGTGACTGTTCCCACAGCCTGAGCTGCTTGGGGCAGGAAGTGACACGCTGCTCTGGGCACCGCCACCACCAGCTGAAGACGTGTGACAGTGTGAGCAGCAGATGCTGCAGCCTAGGAGCTCCAAGACAAAAACCTCTCACCAGCAGCTCAAGTTCAATATCAGATGGATAGTGAATTATTAAATGATTTGAAGACATGTCATGTGTGGAACAACCTATTTCTGCTGATAGCTGGTGCTTTATAGTGCAGCTTTCTGTTCAAGTGTCCCCAAAACACTGAGGGAAGGCTGCTCTCCAGGTTGTAACAGCTGCACTGGGACAAGTAGCAAATCCGACTTGAATGGTGATCAAGCAGTTCCTGTCCTTGAGCCGGACAGTTCCGGCCGGGGGCTGACAGGGCTCACAGGCAGCGTCAGTACCCGCGGCTGCAGGGGAGGGCGTTATCTCTTCCCCCAGCCCCGTCCTGCCTGGGCTCTTACACAGCCACAGCTACAGCAGTGCCTGCAGCCAGAGTTCCCGTGTGTGGTGTGCAGGGGGCCCTTGGGAGTTTATAAAAAACTAAAGCAAAATATCCTCAGAAGAACCGGTTCTCAACAAAATCAGAGCATCTTTTCAACACTGGTGGTTCTGCTGTGGGAGTTGAATTTAATTTGCAGACAATTTGAGTTAATTTGGCAAGAGTAAACTGCTCCTGGTGCAGAGCTGACTGACTGAAGGACACTGTTAAAAAGCCTTTATTAGGACTTGGATGTTTTAGTTTTAAGGAATTTTTCAACCTTAAAAAAATGTCAGTTATTTGGGCACGACGTGGTGTCTTTCCCCTACATTTAAAGGACTTATCCCCAAATAATGCCTTTCCCTAAAAGCAACTGTAACCTCACTGTAACCTCACCTATTTCCTGGTGTTTCTATTTCTGGGTTCTGTGTAAGTGGGAGAAGCAGTTACACTGCTTCCCAGACAACGTCTGCAGTGGTTTGTTCTCTTCCTTCTGTGCCTGACTTTGGGAGGGTAAATGCTTTGGTAACCTTCTGAAAAAGCCCCAGAAATAGGTATTTCTGTACAGGAGTCAACAAGTGCCAGAGTAAGGGGAACCCGAATGAGGACTTTCACACAGACTGCAAATCCTAAAGGGAAATGGGTCACAAAGTTTGCTCTCACTGCCTTCTTTTCCTTTCTAGCCTCCCAAGTGAGAGACTGGAAGTGCTGGCCTGCTTGAACAGACTGCGACAGCAGCATGTGGATGTGATGAAGGTAGCCCCAGCGCCGTGTCGGGAGGACGCTGCTTTCCAGGCCGTGTCTCTGCTCCCCTCCTGTCGCTCAGTGGTGCCAGCTGTGGCTGTGGCTGCCTTGCCTTTGTGGAGCAGCAGACTCCTAGCCCTTCTCTGGGAGAGTGGGTGGTCTTTGAAAAACCACGTTAACCAGAAAACCAGTTAAAATCATCAACTGAGAGATTTATGTGGGCTCCTGGTGGTTTTGAGAGGTTGAACAGAGCAGATGAGCTGTTTGAAGTGTGTTCAGGAGCTCCCCTGGGCTTTTTATTAGCTTTGCCCCAGGCCTGGGCTCACGGGCTCCTCCTTCAGCTTCCACTGTTTGCCCAGCCCAGCAGTTCCTCGCAGTGGTGTGTGTTGGTTTAACTTCAGGCTGTCCTTAGTAGTCTCACACATCCACTAGAGCCCTGTCAGCACAGTGACCCAGAGCAGAGAGCTGTCGGGAAAACCTTATTTGCCTCAGTATTTTACCAAGATCCGTGTGTTGTGGAATGTTTTATCTGCTGTTTTGAGACAAGGGTTAAACGTGAGTGTTTATCTTCTCTAGTGAGGTGCTGCAATTACTCATGTCTCTCAAAACACATGCTTAGTCATGGTCAGGGAGTACTTATTTCATATTTCAATTATCTTGAGGGTTGCATTTTGTTTTGTGAAAAATGTAAGAATCATAATACCCACTCTGCAAAACTTCACTTGGTTTTAAATAGCATGAACAGTGTCAAGCCCAGCACTTGTTTTTGTGTAGGACATGTATTGCAGCCTCCTGCTTTAGCTGGACTGGCAGGCTAATAGGCAGCACTTTTCTCAGGTGCTAAGTTCTGGAGTTACACAGGTGCAGGTAATGTGTTTAGAGACTTGACCTGCATTCCCTTGCCCTCTGAAATACATGGCTGTGTCTCTCTGGTGTCACACTTGAGTACTTCTCCCAGGTAAATCCTGATGTGGGCTCGGCAGGATGTGGCTTTTTTACTGGAGAAACCAAACCGTTGTTGCCCTCTCCCACCAAATACCCGAGCACTGTAGAAATCCTTCACCTTGGTTTCTTTCCAAAGTCCAATTTTAAATGTTGATTATGCAATTTTTTGGGGGGCTTTTTTAGGTTTTTAATGATCCGATTCATGGGCACATTGAAATCCATCCCCTTCTCGTTCGCATCATCGACACGCCTCAGTTCCAGCGCCTCCGGTACATCAAGCAGCTGGGTGGCACGTACTTTGTTTTCCCAGGAGCCTCTCACAACCGCTTTGAGCACTCCATCGGGTAAGGGGGTGTCCTGGTTTGAGTCAGGATAGAGTTAACTTCATCTGTAGCAGCTGATGGGATGCTGTGTTTGGGAGTTACAATGAAAGCAGTGCTGAGAACACCCTGATGTTCTTAGTTGCAGTCAGACAGTCAAGGACTTTCTCAGCTTCTTCCTGTTTCTCTATCCATGAGAAAGGAGGGGCGAAGCCAGGACAGGTGACCCAGATGGGCCAAAGAGAGTATTCCATGGCAATGACGTCCTGCCCAGGAGAACGGGGGGCTGAGGGGAGGAAGAAGAGGGGCGGTGGGGGGACGCGTGCTGCTTGGGGGGACGGTCGGGTTCCGGGACAGCTCTGGGTGGTACCTGAGTTGTGTGGGTCGGGGAGAAACTGCATTGGGGATCAAGAGTTTCAGATTCTTTTGCTCTAAAGTCCTGTGAGCATTGGGATATTTGATCTTTCTGTTCTCTCAGTAAACTCTCCTTATCCCAACCCACGGGCCTCTTAGTTTCTTGGGTTTGGAGTTATTTCCCCTTCCTTTTCCCTTCCCTTGTTTCCCCCCTTTTTCCCTCTTCCCCTGCTCTTTTACTTTAAGGAGCAGGCAGCTGTGTGGATCTCGGCCCACAGCCGGGGGAAACCACGACAGGGGGTGTCATCCTGCCTGCACATCCTTTCCCTGAGGTTGGTGCCACTGACGTGGGCTGCTGCCCAAGGGACATTGCTGTCTTTGAGCATTGGTGCTCCGTGGTGCTACCATGTCATTTTTCATCCCACGAATGCTGCTGGGTATCCTGTGTGACCGTGGGCTAAAGGCAGATAAAGAACCTACCAGATGAAGCCATGTTTGGTTTCCTCCAGCAGCCCTTCTTCTTCTAAGAAGAATGTTAATTAAAAACTGTGAGTGCTTTGTGTTCTCCCTGGTCAGAATTTGAGTTTTAAAGCACAAACGTGGGCAGGGTGCAGGGGCTGTGCCAAATGACTTGCCATCAGTTGTAATCCCCTTCCTGTCCGGCACAGCCGAACCCCGCTCTGTAACGCTTGTGTTTGTAGCTGTGTGTGCTCCCTGCAATCCAGGGCAGATCCTCAGGCTGTTAGCTGGAAGGTAAGTTCAACAGAAAGAAGGGATGGATGCCAGGATTCCCAGAATACCAGGTCACACACACTCCACAGGACCTGATTAATGACAAATTTAACCTTGGTTTAAAGGTATAATACCCTAGGGCAGAGAATTTGAACCAGTCGGTAGTTTTATTGGGGTGATCTGCCCGGCCTAAGGTTAGTGCTGAAATGTTGTGGACTAAGTGTGGGTTCTGTCCCCACCCTGTGACACTAACGAGATGCAAATTAATTTTGCAAAAGGATCTAATCAAGGATGTAAGCTGGAATTCATGGCAGCTGGTAAACCTGGAAAGACAAAAATGTCAGGGTGTAAAGTAAGCTTTCAGAGCAGGAGTCTGAAAACTCCACAGCCTTTTCTTTTGTAAACAATTAATCTATAACCTGTCTATAACTAATGTGTAACCTGTCTTGGGACAGGTGTTCTCAACTTGAGTATCGTTTCTGAGATTTCTGTGGTGTTAAACCCACGGTAGTGAGTGTATTGGTCTAGTTGTGTGCTCATTGGTCTGGTAAGAAAACACCAAACAGGAAAATGTGGTCTAATTGATAAAAGACCGTATGAAATCCTGTCTTGCTTTCAAGATATTCTGCAGTGGGGGCTAGTGAGAAAAGGAGATTGGTGTAGAGCCTGTGAGCTCTTCATAGGAGCACGTGGCATATGTTTGTTCCTGCTGTTTCCATGCCATGAGAACCGAGGGTCCCATTCACTGAAGCTCAGTGTCAGGTCTAAAGTGAATGGAGAGAAATGATTGTCACAAGGTATTGTGAAAATAATGGTTTGAAAGAACAACAAAATGCTTGGTGACTGTCGTGGACCTTCACAGTTGCGCTGGTGAGAGGATGGTGTGTAAGCTGTGGTGCTTCAGGATGTGCTGCTGTTCCCTTACACAGTTGATCTGTGGCTGTGGTTAAGAAATGCTGCAGGATGTGGCTGTCTGCATGTTTTGAGCATGGCATTGATGCTTGTTTAGTGCAGCCTAGCTGCTGCCTAGCTGCTGGAGGACATTATTCATGACTGGTGCCTAGCTAACTCAGTTAACACCGCTGACACCCCACATAGCCCATTGAATTGCCTTGAGATCATAACTTCCCTCAGACCCAGGTATACTGAGATAAGAAGTAGCAAGGGAACCTTGAACAGAGAAACACTTACTAAAACCAAGGTGATGTATATCCTTGAGAGTCAAAAGTCAGCAAAATTCCAATTGGTTTACTTAGAGTGAACTGTCTCATTGCAGTGTGAAACCCACACCTCCAGTCCTGAACGCAACCCTCCCACACCAAGGCCCCTCTTATCTGCACTCACACAGTGACTGAGAAGGTGCTGTGTCCTTCAGCAAAGTGAGCAAAGACTTCACTGGTCGTAGTTTTGAAGGGGTGACTGACAGGCAGAGCTAACACCCTGCGCCATAACCGGTGCACAGGCTTTGTGGGGTTACCTCGAGCACCCATCTCTGTGTGGACAGGGAATTAAACACCTCCCCCAGTGTGTGGGTGGCTTTGCATACAGGGTAAAGATCCCCCTTTTCAGGACAACAGTATCTCATGCCTTTTTGCTTTGGGGTGTCATTCTGATGACTAAAACTCCGCTAGAGGAAATAGTTTGTGATTCTTTTGTAGGTCAGAGTTTGAATATTTCTTGTGTGCTGCCTCTCAGACAAGGGCTGTGACTTAATGGACCAAAATACAATAGGAGATCTGCTCTGTGGTTTAGCCTAAGTCACTGCTGTAGTCACTGCCATCTTTTTTCTTTCCTCTGCAACAGGGTGGGCTACCTAGCAGGATGTCTGGTTCGTGAATTGAAGGAGAAACAGCCAGAACTGGATATAACCCAGCGGGATATCCTCTGCGTAGAAGTTGCTGGGCTTTGTCATGATTTGGGTAAGCAACACTTGGAATCACAGACTTCAGACTGGTTTGGGTGGGAAGGGACCCCAAAGTCCCCCCAGTGCCCTGCCTGCCATGGGCAGGGACACCCTCCACCCAGGCTGCCCCAGGCCCCATCCAACCCAGCCCTGAACCCTGCCAGGGATCCCAAGGCAGCCCCAGCTTCTCTGGGCACCCTGTGCCAGGGCCTCCCCCTCCCCGGGAAGGATTTCTGCCTCCCAGTCCCTCTCCATCCCCCTCCTGCAGCTGAAGGCCGTTGCCCTGGGCCTGGCCCTCCCTGCCCTGGGCACCAGCCCCTCCCCAGCTCTCCTGGAGCCCCTTGACGGATGGGAAGGGGCTCAGAGCTCTCCCCAGAAGCAGCCTTCTCTTCTCTGGGCTGACAGGGCCTGTTGCATGTTGAAAGCTAACCCAGTTGAAAAGCTGTCTGTGAGATCAGAATGTGAGAGCTGTTTTGAGCTGCCTGGTGCCTGCCTGCATTCCAAGACAGGACTTATCTGTCCCTGTCTGGTACAGAGTACATCTGCAGAGGCACCTCCACTTGATGAACCCAGAGCCACTCTGAGCCAGCTTTCTCGTATGACATGCAGAGTTCTGCCCCCGGAGACTGAAGTGGCTGCTTCCTCCTCTGATGGCCTCAGGTCACAGAACACCTCAGAGTGAAAATGAGCTACCCTTTCACAAACTGTTAGGATTATTTTATAACTAGTTATTTTCTTCAGAGCTGGCACAGAGTAATTAATGTGCTTGGAGTTAATGGAGTACTTGCCTGTGGTGTGGGTAATGGAACTGTCTGTGCTAAGTGCAGTAGTGTTCAAGGTGTCTTAGGAAAGTGTCCTTGCTGTAGCTACATCTTCCTCATAGATGAAGTGAAACACAAGAGAATCCAGGCCCTTCACTTGCTCAGGATATTTTACTGACAGCCTTGTCTCAAGTTAAACCTGGGTAATCTTTATTTTTAAGGTCACGGTCCGTTTTCACACATGTTTGATGGGAGATTCATTCCACTCGTTCGCCCGGATTTGAAGTGGAAGGTAGGGTAGGCTCTTCACTACTGCAGTGAGAATAGAAATCTGGCTTTTTAAAGGGAGAATAATTAGTTTTTAAAGGCTGGCAGTGCTTTTGGGAACACAGTGATCATCCAGCTCTTCCTTATAGCGTCATTTCAATGGCATAAGTGAAGAACAAGCTGTTGTCTTGTAACGCTGTGATGATTTGGTGGTTTGCTTGTTGGCTTTAACTCCTGGTTTGGGGGGATCAGCCCTCTTGGCATGGCCAGGAGCAGCTGCAGCCTTACTGGCAAAGCAGCAAGAGGTGTGGGAAGAAGGGGAGGGTGGGTGTTTGTCACCAGGGGGAGACCCTGCGGGTATAAACTCGAGCTGCTCTGCACCCCGCGGGGTCTGTGTGTGCAGATAGGCCCGGGTGAGGCCTGGGCATGGCCCGCCGTGATGGAGGAGCCGAGCTCCGGGGCCTGCGCTGGTCCCTCGAGCCGGCGCTGGGCCTCACAGCGCCTGCGGCACGCTGGCTTTGGGATGTTGTAGGGGTGCAAAAGGCCACCTGGGCGCTTCCTTCCCGGGCGAGACCAGGAGCTTTAATACAGTGTTTACCTTTCAGAGGCTTCCAAGAGGTTCAAGGGCTGGTTGCCAGCAGAGGCAGCACAGTAACTGCCTGTGTGTCCCATTAAGCAGAATCCTGAGGCAGCCTGTTAGTCCTGTGCCCAGCAGGACTGGTGATTTTATCTGTGAGCAGTGTAACTGTCTTAGTGATGTGTGTAGATGCAGAACCCACAGCCCTGTGCTGAAGGGCACATTTCTGGGCCCCGTGGTTGGGGTGATCTCCTCCTTGGTCAGATGGAAACCAAACAGTGAACCAGCCAGGTGCTACACCTTCCCACCTCTGTGTCCCAGTGCCCCCAGGCAGTGCTGGGTTGGGAGGGAGCTGTGACACTGCATGAAGGGGGCTTCAACTTCATCATGTGGCATTTAGGGCTGCTTTTTTTTTTTTTCCCCCTGCCTTCCCCCAACCCCCCAGCATGAAACTGCTTCTGTTGAAATGTTTGAGCACCTGATCACTTCCAATAAACTAGAAGAAGTCATGAAGTCGTATGGTCTTGTCCTGGAAGAAGATGTGACCTTCATCAAGGAACAGATAGGAGGGCCTATAGATGAAACTGCTTGTGAGAAATCGGTGAGTTGGTTTGCTGCCCCTGGGGTTATCCCAGTAAATGGCTTCTGCTTTACTGAAAGAGGAGCTAATTTTTGCTTCTGCTATGCTTTATTATTTTATTCTCAGGCCCCATGAAAGCCTGAGAATCCCCTCACAAGAGAAAGTAGAGAAACATAGTATTTATTCCTTACAGCACTGGCAGAAGGCAATAGCATTACTGCTTTATGTGCTTTCATCTCCTGAGAAGCTCGTACCTGCAGATCAGAGGAAGGCTTAAATGTTACTTGTGTCTAGTGAGCCTAATTTCCTGGAATGAGATTGGGAGAACTGAATTTTTAATGGGAATTTTAAATGGCTGGGTGAGGAGAACAGCCGGTGTGCCAGACAGACCTCTGCTGGTGGTGGTGGTGGGAGGGCATGTTTCCAGGTAGTGGTATGAAGAAACCGTGGATATAGTGTAGGGTAACAAGCTGATAATGGGTAACAAACCTGTCAGAGATGAGGCAATGAGCAATGCAGATCATGGCCAAAGTGCTGGAGCCACAGCAGCTTTGATGAGAGTAGCAAAATGCTTGGGATTCACTGCAGTAACAGACACAGAGGTGGGGAGGAGACATGTGCTGCCTCAGGGGTCAAGGAAGAAGGGATCATGATTGTGAATACTTGCAATTCTGTGAAAGAATTAAGTCCTCTCTCCTCACTTTACACTTCTCAGTGGTTGTCATCTCTTCAAGGACACCCATTCATTCAGTTGCTACCAGGATTAAGAACCTGTCAGTGGGAGCTGTAATGTCAGTCTGGTCCTAATCAGAATTCGTGTGCTGTCCCAAAGGAATCACCCACAAACGTTAGCACTCACCCCTTGTTTGTAGCTGCAGCAGTGTGTACTTCTGCCACGTGTACTCCAGTGCTCTGATGACAGACACGGGGAGCTTAGAGTAATAAAATTCACCCTGGGGTCTTCTGGGGAAGGGGATATTCATTCACAGAGTTTTCCAGTTCCTTTTTACACACTCGTTTGCACATAAATCTTGTGCCACCGGTCTGGGGCCAGGTTCTTGTGCAGTGTCAGCTTTTCCTTGTTTGGATCCTGTGCCTGTTTTCCAGCAGTGTCACACACAGTGATGGTGAGCTTGCCACCCTCCTGGTGCTGGGCTGCAGGATCTCCCACGGTGCTCATACCTTGGGGTCTCGCCACAGCACAGGCTCCTCTGTGGTGCCGCGAGGCTGTCGCGTCGCAGCCGCCTGGTCCTGATGTGAACAGTGGGCTGCTTGTGTGTCAGACACAGGCGGTCCTGAACACTCCCAGGAGCAGAGCTCTTTGTGATAAGCACAGGCTAATTTTATCTGCGATGTGTTCTCTTCCTGCCGCCTACACACGGCTCTGCTGTCACCCATATCGACTGTAACCTTCCCCTAGTGCGTGCAACACAAAGGCTGTGTATTGTGCACGCTGTTTTCCCCTTCAGCATTCCAAGGCCACTTCACAACAGACTCCTCTTGGCTGAAGAATGACATCTTCAGGAAAAACAGTGTTTACATGTGACTTGGGTCTTGCTATTTCAGTGTTGGTTTCCTGTTTGCCTCCTGGCTGACTACCACTCTGGGCTGGGAGCTTAAGGGGCTGGGAGCTTAAGGGGCTGGCTGGTTAAACAATTTCTGTTTGAAGCATCTAAACAGTTGTTGTAAAGCTCTGTTCTGCAAAGCTGCGTAGGTGATTGTAGAAGCCAGGGGCTTGTTTGTGGGTTTAAACTAATTCCCTAGGATTGATTCCAACCTATTCCCCTCTTTGTTGCTGTGCTTTTCATGCACATTTTTTGGAATTTCAAAGCTTCAGGCTTTGCTTTAGTGTAATGGGAAGGAAGTGTGGTTTTTATTCTTCCTGATATTCTGGGATGTCAGCTGCTTAAGCCCTAGTTCTCCATTTCTGATAGAATCCTAGAATCCCAGACTGGTCTGGGTTGGGAGGGACCCCAAGGATCACAGAGCTCCAACCCCCTGCCAGAGGCAGGGCCACCAACCTCCAGGCCTGGAGCTACACAAGGCTGCCCAGGGCCCCAGCCAACCTGGCCTTGAACACCCCCAGGGATGGGGCACCCATCCCCTCTCTGGGCAGCCTGTTCCAGCCCCTCACCACTCTAAGTGGCATAAGTGGAAATCAGGATGTTGTCTTCTAACGCTGCAATGATTTGATGATTCCTTCTGGTCCTGATGAACCAGGCTTCAACCCCTGGTTTGGGGGGGTCATTCTGATTTCCACTTATGCCCAACAGCTGCTGGAAACTTGGGCTGTCTTTGTGTTCCAACATGGGTGTTGGATGTGTATCACAGGCAGAATCAAAGTGTGTTCACATGGTCTTTAAAAAACTGTTGTGAAGTTCTTTGCACGCTTTGATTTCTTATTGTTTCTGATTTCTTCTAAATCTCTTCTCTCTTCTTGCCCCCCGTGTCTCAGTGGCCCTACCAGGGTCGGCCAAAGGAGAAGAGTTTCCTCTATGAGATAGTAGCTAACAAGAAGAACGGCATCGACGTCGACAAGTGGGACTATTTTGCAAGGTAAAATCTTGTGCTCCCCGTTCTCATGCTGAGACCCCACTGAAACAGTGTGACTGTGTGTACCAGCCCCATCTCACTGCTAAACGCTCTCTGTGGAATGTTTTTAGGGATTGCCATCACCTAGGAATCCAGAATAATTTTGATTATAAGCGATTACTTAAATTCACTCGTGTCTGTGAAGTACAAAACCAGAAGCATATCTGTACCCGGGACAAGGTAAGCGGCGTGTGTGGACCGAGGGAGCGCTCAGCAGGGAAATGTGTGTGAGGCACAGCAGCCACAAAGCCATCAGCTGCGTGTGATCCTGCTCCAGGCCCAGAGGTGGATGTGGCTTTGGTGATGGGCTGCCGAAGGAGCAAGAGCTCCTCTTCTCTGCCTGGGGTCCCTGTCACCTCTCTGTTCTCCCACGGCAGCCGGAGCCTCTTCCGAAATTGGTAAATTGTGAAAAAATCATGGTCCTGCTCTGTGCTGCAAATGGAAGGAGACAACTCACCTGATTCCTTTATTGTTCTGATTTTCCAATGGAGACAATGTTGAAAGTAAAAGGTGACTGGGTTTTTTGATTCAGGAAGTTGGGAATTTGTATGACATGTTCCACACACGGAACTCCCTGCACCGGCGAGCATACCAGCATAAGATTGGCAACATCATTGAAATAATGCAAGTATTATCCTTTCCTTGTACTTGGAGAGCTGGGGAGGGGCCCAGGGCAGGGAGGGCCAGGCCCAGGGCAACGGCCTTCAGCTGCAGGAGGAGGATGGAGAGGGGCTGGGAGGCAGAAATCCTTCCTAGGGAGGGGAGAGGCCCTGGCACAGGGTGCCCAGAGAAGCTGGGTCTGCCCCTGGATCCCTGGCAGGGTTCAGAGCTGGGTTGGATGGGGCTTGGGGCACCCTGGGCTGGTGGAGAGTGTCCCTGCCTGTGGCAGGCAGGGCCTGTGGGGGCTTTGGGGGCCCTTCCCACCCAAACCATTCTGAGTCTGTGATTCCTTTTCTTGCATTCAGTTTGGTTTTAGATTCTCAAAACTGTATCTGTTATTAACACTCAGATATCAGTAAGGTCTGGCTTAGAGTAGAAGCTAGGGGGGCTGTATACCCCAGCTCCTGTGGCAAGGATCAGTGCTTAAAGTTTATTGGAGGCTGGGAATGACGAGAAAAAGAACCTAAACATCCTTCCACATGAAATTCCAACAGAGGAAGATGGCTTAAGCCCTGAAGAAGCATAGGACCAGGGTGTGCTTGTGGTGTTCAACCTGCTGACAGCTGAAGTCAAATCTTTATCTGCAGCTCAGACTGGCTGGCTAGTAGAGGAAGGTTACTAACAGGGTAAAGTAACAGGCAAGCTTCTTGTAGCTCAGCTGAGGCCTGACTCGTGTCCTGGACCAACTCAGCTATCTGCCTGCCTTCATGCCACTCTCTTGATGTGTCCAGGATTTTCCCCATGTTTCTTGAAAAGCAGGAATACCAGCATCCCCAGATATTTCTTCATGAGGATCTATCCCCAAATATTTCCTTGTTAGGATCCTGGCTGATGAGTCACCCTCAGCTGAGTTTGGAGAAAAGGAACGCAGAGGATGGCAGGGTATGGGAGTGACTTGTCCCTGCTTTCAGCTCCTGGTTTAGTGACCCTCTAAGACTAAAGACACAAAGGCTGGGCAGTACTGACACTTGAGGAGTACAACAGCCATAATTCCATTCCTGACTTACCCTGGTGACAGCAGCCTGTCCAAGTGAGTGTGGGCTGGAAACCACAGTGCAGTACAGGGCCCTCTAGAAGAACTTATCTTCAGAAGATGAGTTTCTCCCACCTGAAGACACCACATGGTCACACAGTGCCTTCACAGCTCTTTATCACCTGGGCTTTAACCCCTGGAGCACCGAGCCTGGCAAAGGATGTGGCCAGCCTCATTGCAGCTGGGTGACCGTGTCACTGTCTTGCAGGGTTCTGCAGTCATCTAAGCAGAGTTAAACTCCTGGTCTGGAGCAGAGCAAAGCCAACTCACTCATTGGAGGGAGGTTAAGGCCTGATCTGAACTCATTTGCAGTAAATGGAAAGACTGTTGGAATATGCAGTGGCAGCATGGGGATAGGACAGGCCACAGAGCGACCTGCTGTGTGCTTGGGATGCAGTTTGATCCCTTGTCTGCTGTTCATAACATTCTAATGTGTTTATTTCTTATACTTGAGTAAGGTGTTTCAGAGCAATGCTATCCTGAAGTCTTACTCTTGTCTCAAACTAGGATTACAGAAGCCTTTCAAAAAGCAGACAGTGTTTTTAAAATAGAAGGCTCTGGAGGAAAACAGTACCAGATATCTACAGCGATGGAGGACATGGAAGCCTACACTAGGTTGACTGGTATGAGCTCTTTTTTCAAGTAAAAGAACATGAGTATGCGTTAAATTGCTGGTTTTGCATCAGGGGTGGGGGGGTGGGGGCACAGTGAGCCCCTGCCCACAACTAGTGCTGCTTCTGTGCACAGAAGGTGGGGTAGACCTGGGCTGTCCAGCCTGTGCTCTAGTGGACCTTCCAGTCCACATCACTTCTGTCCTGAGAGCAGCACCAGCCTGTGATGTCCTGTGCACACAGCGCTGTCAGGAGTCCTGCCCATGTCCTCAGCTTGCTGCAGTTGTCACCAGGGGGGATGTGAGCCAGCTCTGAGTGATACTACATCAGCTAGAGAAGTACTGTGTGTGGTGCAGTGTGAAACTGAGCCCACAGCAGATTTCAGAGAGCTCTGATGGGGTCTGATTTGATTTGCTTGAGACATTGCTATCCTGCTTGCAAATATGACCAAAGAAACAGAATATATTATATATATTCTTATATATATAGAATATATATAAGAACAATACTTAGTGTGTTGTTGAAAGTTTCTGGTTGCTCGGATAAGAGCTGGTGAGAATGGCTCTCACAGAGAAATACATGAGCAGCAGGCTGCTTGAAGGCATCAGGGGCACTCCAGCATGATTCTGGAGGCAAGTAAGCTGAGGCTCGTGCTGTTGTCTCATTTCTCAAGGTCTGGCTCAGTGCTGTGAAAAGGAAACAGAGAAATCACTGAATTCCTGGAAGGCTCTGCAGAGGGATCTGGACAGGCTGGATATGTGGGCTGAGGCCCATTAGATGAGGTTCAACAAGGCCAAGTGCCAGGTCACAACAACCCCAGGCAGTGCTACAGGCTTGGGGCAGAGTGGCTGGAAAGCCCTGGTGGAAAAGGACTTTGGGGTGCTGGTCAGTGGCTGAACATAAGCCAGCAGTGTGCCTGGGTGCCAAGAAGGCCAACAGCATCCTGGCTGGTGTCAGCAATGGTGTGGCCAGCAGGACCAGGGCAGTGACCATCCCATCCTGGGCACTGGTGAGGCTGCCCCTTGAGTGCTGGGCTCAGGTTTGGGCCCCTCACTACCAGCAGGACAGTGAGGTGCTGGAGGTGTCCAGAGAAGGGCAGTGGAGGGGGGAAGGGTCTGGAGCACAGGTCTGATGGGGAGCGGCTGAGGGAATGGGGGGTGGGTTAAGTCTGGAGAAGAGGAGGCTGAGGGGAGACCCGATCGCTGTCTAACTCCCTGGAAGGAGGGTGTAGTGAGGTGGGGGTTGGTCTCCTCTCCCAAGTAACAAGCAACAGAATGAGAGGAAATGGCTTTAAGTTGTGTCAGGAGAGGCTTAGCTTGGAGATCAGGAACAATTTCTCCTCCAAAAGAGTGGTCAGGCGTTGGACCAGGCTGCCCAGAGAGATGGTGGAGTCACCATCCCTGGAGGGATTCAAAACACATGGAGCTGTGGGGCCCCAGGACATGGTTTAGTTGACCTGGTGGTAGACTGACTTGATGGTCTTAGAGGTCTTTTCCAACCTTAGAGATTCTCTGGTTCTGTTCTGTGAAACTGGCTTGAGTTGTGCCGTGTCCTCTGTTATGTGGTCCCACTGTTTCCCACCACCGTGGTGTCTTGGTTTTGTCTCCTGGTCTTCACTGTGAGGCACATCAGGATTCCTCTGTGGGAGTTCAGTGCTGGGCCATGCCCTCACCAGCTCTGTGCCTCACAGGGGATGGATGGGCAAGGCTGCTGCTTAGAGGGCTCTGTGGCTGGGTGACTGCAGGGCAGAGGATGCTGCAGAGCCTGCTGAAGACTCCTCCCAGGTACTGGCAGCTCCTGCAGCACCTATGAGCTACAGCTCACAAGGACTCTCAAGGCACCTTTCCTGAGCCTTGGCTGGCCAGCTGAGAGACTCAAAAACTTCACTTCAAATTGACAGAAGCCAAGGGAACTGTTGTAGGAGATCCTGTGTGCCTTAAGCTGCTGAAGGCCTCTGCTGGCAATCCTTTGTCTGTCACAGCCATGTTCAGCATCACCATGGGCCTGCTGCATCGAGCAGGTGAAGGGGCTGCATGGAGTGCTGAGGTGAGGGGCAGGAGGAGGGGCTGCCTGTGAGGGGCAGCAGGTGCCTGAGAGCACGAACTGCAGTGTTGGGCTGTGGAAAGCTGGGCAGAAAGGCAAGAACTGGGTCAAGTTCTTAATGGGCTGAGATCTGCTCCCTGGTGCTGACTGGTCTGTAGGATGAGCTGTGCCTGCAGGTTAGCACCAGGTCCTGCTGTAGCTGCATGCTGACCTATAGTACTTGGTGAGGAGCATAGCTCAGGGCCAGGAGACCAGGCCTGTTCCCTGCCTCCTAGCCAGCCTCTGGGCTTGTCCTGCTCAACAAGGAGACTTGAACAGCAAGGAGAGGGATGTGAAGAGTATGCCAACATCATCTGTAACAGTGGACCTGAAGGGCAAGCATGTTTTCCTCTTACACCAAGGCACTTCCTTCCCTGCCTCCAGTGGCTGCACCCTAGGGGCTTCTGAGAGGGCAACAGGCTTGTTTGTGGTAGTCCATGAGGAGTAATGCTTCTGTGAAACCGTCCAGTTGCCTCCTGGATCCTTGCAAATGATCAGCCTCTGTGAAGTTCTGCAGCAGAGACTCCTCTAGCTTTCTCCCATGGTGGGTGAAGAGCCACCTTGGTTTTTAATTTGTTGCCTCCTGATTTGACAGCAGATCCCAGCTGTGGTGAAGGATGAGAGAGCAAACCATTCCTTGCCACTGCTGCTTTAGCACAGTGGATGTGTGCATGGACAGCTTATTTGCCCTGCGTTCTCCTCCCTCAGTCTGTGAAGACTGAATCAGTTCCTTGTGGAACAGCAGAAGTCCCTGACTTTGATCAACCCTGTCCATAAATCCAGCCCTGGGTTGGTGTGTTGATGAGAGTTACAGCTTCTGGAGCGTGTGGGGAGCCGCCTCAGCCAGCTGTAGCCCTTGGGGTGTTGCAGAGCTCCTGGCATCTCTGAGCTGCCCAGGAACGCCTGTAGCCAGAGTGTGACTGTGTTGGTGGTGGCAGGTGAGCAGCCTCCTGCCAGCAGCAGCCTTCAGGACAGCCAGAAATGACTGACCTGCTGTACCTGCATCAGAAGGAACCTGTGTCTCGCCATTCATGTCGTGGGAAGGCACCGTGTGAGTCCTGTGTGGCAGCAGGAGCGGGGCCTTGGTGTGCTGTGTTCTTGGGCACCACAGGGCACTGTCCTGAGCCTTGGGACCAGGCTGGCTAAAGAGGAGGCAGTGATTTCCAGTGAAATGATACAGCCTGGTGCAGGGCTGAGGCTTAAACTGGTCTTTCCCATCCAGGGCTGTTAGGAGTCTGACACTCGGGGTGGTGGTGTAAGCATCTTCTCAGCTCTCCGGCTATATTAGTCACTCTCTGTGGTTATCTGTCCTGAACCAGCAGTTTTTCTTGTTTCTTTAACCTTTGCCATGGAGGGACACTGGATTGTGACATATTTAACAACAATTAATGCAACTCTGGCAGATAACATCTACCTGGAGATCCTGCACTCGAGCAGCCCGGAGCTGCAGGAGGCACGAGAGATTCTGCGTAAGATCGAGCGCCGGGAGCTGTACAGGTTCCTGGGGGAGACTCAGCCTGAGACCATGAGGGAGATTGTAAAGGTAATGTGGAATGTTCCAGATCCTGTCCCTGGGAAACTGTTCTCTGCTGACTCTCTTTTGGCCTTGTCTCTGTGTGGGTTTTGTTTGGGTTTGAGGGTTTTTTTGTGTAGCTACTTTTGCTGTTCCAAAAACGGAGTCCAGATTTCTCCTCCTGTCTTGATGCAGCTGAGCCATGAGGCATGCTGCAGGAAACTGGGAAGAGTTCAGGCTGTCATCAGCCAAAAGAATGGCAAGAGGTGGGAATTCA
Organism: Hypotaenidia okinawae; assembly: GCA_027925045.1. Taxonomy (NCBI): domain Eukaryota; kingdom Metazoa; phylum Chordata; class Aves; order Gruiformes; family Rallidae; genus Hypotaenidia; species Hypotaenidia okinawae. The sequence continues at coordinate 1,222,802 of BSDF01000016.1, forward strand.
GAGGTTCACCATTCCAGCAATGTTTGCAGGAAAAAACCCCCTGTTTTCTGAAAAGACAGGATTGCATACACTTGCTACAGTGGGTGATTGTGTCACCCTGTGCTTGTTAGAATTTCAAAACAGGGTGGAACACATTAGCCTGGAGTCATCATTCATGTGCTTTCCTGTGAGAACATATGGCAAAGGGAACTTCTGAATTTCTTGGTATTAAGTTCTGTACTTAGCATGAGCACACAGGTATTTTTTCCACTGTTTGCTTTTCAGAGTATTCATCAGCCATCTGTGCAACTGCTGCCCTCTTGCTTCTGAAGCGGTGTATCAGCTGGTGTTACTTCACATGCTCAGCTTCTCTGTATATGCCATGTTATCAAAGCAAACAGTTTGTTATCTCTAAACCTCAGCCACAGTGCTTCACATTTTCCATGTCAGATTTCCAGAAGTGGCTGCTGTATCTGGAAAGCCTTCATAAAAGTAATTCAGCTCTTGAAGAACAAGGTTAGAGGAGGACACCTAGCTGTCTTACTGCTGTTGGAAGAGAAGGTTTGCTTGTGTCCTCTGCCCAAGAAAAAGCAGTAAGAGAATCCATACAAATGAGGAAAAAAGGAAGAAATAGGAGGGAGGAAAACACAAAGGGCTTGTGCAGGGTGAAGTTTCTGCCCTTTCAGGACAGGCAGCCTGAGGAGTAAGGAGGTGGGCAGGAGAGTGAGCTGTGTGAGTGCCACCTCTGAACAGGCCTGGAGTGCGTGGCTGGGAAGGAGACTGGATCCTCAGTGAGGCACTGCTGGTGCCTCAGTGTCCCCAGGCAATGCTTTCGGCTTCTGATGCTCGGCTGACAGTGGGGGATAGTTCTGCTGCCTGTGGTGCAGGGCTTGCCTGTTAGGGGGTGTTGGAGGCTCCACTTCCTCTGAAGTGCTGGAGGCCAGTGATGGCTAGCTGAGACACTGCTGCATCTGTTCCACTCCTCAGCAGATGGCAGTGCTGAGGAGACAAGTTTAGATCCGACTGCTTTGGGCTGGGAGGGCCCTTTAGTGGTAGGTCATCTCATCCAGCCCCTCTGCAGTGAGCAGGGACATCTCTAACTAGATTGGGTTGCTCAAAGGCCTGTCCAGTTTTGTGATCCTCAAGCTGGCCAGAGCTGGGGGAACATCCCAAAGAGCTGCAAATTCTTAAATTCACAGCTAAGTTACTGCAAACTGAAAGAATTACTAAAAAAAAACCCAAAACAAAACCAAACCCCAAAGCAACAACAAAAACTGCAAACAACAACAAAGAGAAGAAGAAAGCATGTGTGTGTTCTGCCACTGGCTAGAAACAGAACAGCTGATAAATAGGCTGCTGCCTGCAGTTGCCTCCTGGCAGTTCTTTCCTCTGGGTTTCCTCTCCAGACCTTTCCTGGGCCTCTTGAGTCACAGGGAGCCACAGGCCCCTTGGCCTGGCAGTGTGTGTGGTTCTGTGCTGCTCTCAGCAGGCTCCCTGCCTTTGCCATGGAAAAACCCAAAGCGAGGTAGTTGCTGTTAGTTGAATTCCTTCCCTTCTGGGCCTGTCTCCTGGATGCCCTGGGCTGCACTTGAAGCTTTTCACCTGTGAGCCTTTCTTTTCTCCCAGGAAATCCTGCTTCACCAAATCTTGCATCTTGCCCAGCCCAGGTGCCCTGGATGAGGGCAAGCAGGCAGCTTCTCTGTCCTGCTAACGAGGACTTGCACGTTGCCATGAGCTCTCCATCACACCATGCTCCTTGCTGTCAGCAGGGAATACTCTTTCAGGTCCAAAACCAGGCAAACCCCCCTCATGGATCTGGCCTGTTGAAGCAGGTCACCCTCCCTCCAAACCCTGCCTGAGAGCTTCCTGCTTTTGGTGTTTTAATAGCGAGCGGTGATGTTGCTGGTCTTGTCTGTCTCTTGGGCTCTTTTTAAACCTGTTTCATTGTGAAGGTACAGAAGTTTTATTGGAGGCTGAGAGCCTGCAGCCCCTCAGGTGAAAACCCAACGTGTGTAGTGTTCAGTTTAGGGGAACAGAACTGCAGAACACTTGTCTCAAGTAGAACAGCTGCTTGAAGGTGCTGCTTTTCTGCTTCCCTGGAGATTCCAACATCCTGGATGGACCCTCTCCACCTTTCTTCTTGTGATCCTCTGTGGCCTGGCAGTATTTGGGTCTTCTCAGTTGTATAAGCTTGTTTCGTTGCTAAAAATTGGCAGGGAACTTTTTGCTAAGGTATACAAGGATTGGAAGAGATTGCTGCTGCCAGGAGGGTCTGTCAGGCTGCAGATAAGTGGAAGCTTTGGTTTAAGGACACAGTCGTGTCGTTGTATCTAGAGCTGATGGTGCATAAATGTACTCTGAGCTTCTGTCTCTTTGCAGAGTAATAACCTGGCAGAAGGCATTGCCCATTCCAAGCCAGAAAAGGATCCTCCAGATGTGGAGCTGAAGGCTGAAGATTTCATAATTGATGTAAGTGTGTCTTGGAGCAGGGTCAGGGTAGAAACTCTCCATCACAGAGGGCTCTGTATGCCGCAGCCAGAGCTGGGTACGTGCTTCAGAACATCAGCAGCCAGAAAGCAAAGCCGTGGGGCTGCCCCATAAATGCTGTCCTGGCTGTCCAGCACCAGACTCCCAGAGCACCCAGCTCCCCCTCAGAGGCTTCCTGTGCCTGGAGTTTGGGCACTCATGTTCCTGGCGACAAAGGTGCTCTTCCTGTGGCTGTCCCCACTCTGGCAAGGAGCAGTGGGGAACCTCTGGGTGTTTGTGTGGGTGTTGAAGGCAGCAGTGTAGGAGCAGTGCCCCAGGGTGTGAAGCTGTGGGATGCAAAGCCATGGACAGTGGGTGGATAACAGGCACAGTGGCTGCCAGGCTTCTGGCAGGGCATGCCTGGCCCATGGCACTCACTCCTGGGCTCTGTCTTCGCGTGAAGCACCTTTAGCTCAGTCTCAGGCCAGCACAAGTGGGAAGGCGACAGAGCTGGAGCAGAATTCTTGGCTAATTCTGGGCATTTTTAACAACTGGCTTTCCATGGAGTACATCAGGAATCACTTCCAAAGCTCCCTTGCCCTGAAGAGTCACTTCAGGCTAGGTAAAGCTGTAGCAGTTTGCTTTGCTGTCAAGTGGTTGACTGTGGCTTTCCCTGTCCCACAAATGGAGGTCACAGGGAAGCGAGCTCCTCCCTGCTCTCCACAAGACTGCTGATGTCCAAGCAGATGTAAATAATGTCTAAACCTCATGTTTAAACTGTCAGCTCCACTGCTGCCTCTGTGGGTTGATTATCAGAGAGGCACGGGCTGGCAAGGCACCAGTATGCGCCCAGTTTGAAACCGGAGTGTTTCAGAGCCCGACTGGGAGCTGGCTGGTGTAAATGTGAATATCCCCCTGGCAGCTTCAGCATGAAAGGTGGTGGAAGAACAGATACAAAATGTGAATACCAGATTGCTTTATTAAGCAATCATCTGTTAATGACTGTTTGAGGAGCGTGATCTGCAGAGGCACAGTGTGTATCCTTTGTGGTTAGTGTGGATTTTGGGGGCAAACACTAACATGGCATTCCTTTGCCTTACCTGCAAGGTTATCAATATGGATTATGGAATGAAAGAACAGAATCCCATCGATAATGTCCTCTTCTACTGCAAGGCTGACCCTTCCAAGGCAGTCAGGATCAGCAGAGAGCAGGTAGCCCTTTACTTTCCTCAGCTGGCTTCTAAAGGGCATCTTCTTCACAGCTGGTGCTGGAAAGCACTGCAGCCCTCAGTCCTTCACAGCAGCTCCTGCAGGAGTTGTGGAGAGGTCATGGAACTTGCATCCTTGCAGGTCTTTGGCGTGTGCTGTGCTGCCATGACCTGCAAACCTGGCAGCCTTTGTGTATGAACAGTGTTTCACTTGAATGCACTGGGAGTCTGAGAAAAATGCAGTTGGTTTGGATAAAGCTGATGGATTGTAGTGGGGTGTTTGTTGCTACTTTGTGATTGCAGCATTCAGGTGACACTTACTTCAGCTGAAGTTCAGCAGACTCTTAATTCCAAGAAATACTGAAGCTTATTTCTTTTTTATTCCAAAGGTTTCAAAGCTTCTACCCATGAGGTTTGCAGAGCAGGTTATCCGGGTTTATTGCAGAAGTCAGGATCCAGATGTTATTTCAGCTGCAAAACAGTACTTCATTCAGTGGTGCATAGAGAAGGATTTCACCAAACCACAGGTAACAAATCCACACCTTGCTTTTCTTGTTCTCAGAGCTCTTTGCCTTTGTCCATAGCTTGCTCTTTAAACAACTTGGCATTCAGGTGCACATGTGGGAGTGCTTCACTGTCACTGAAGGAGTGGTGGGATTGCAGTGATTTAACCTAGGTCATTTGAAAAGTCATGTTTCCATAGCAGTGTTAGTATCTGCATGGGCACTCCTGGGTCCTAGATGCAGGTTTCATGTACAGATGGGTCAGCACTGAGAGATTAAAAGACCTAGGAAAGAGCTCAGGTGGGTTTTGTTGCTTTCCCTCTTTTCCATCCTTGTCCACCAGCAGTTGAACTCACTCCTGTGCAGGAGATTCCCCATCGGTCCCTTTGCTCTGAGGGAGAGTGGGAGGCACCTGCAGGAACACGATGGCAAAACTCATGGCTGGAGGGAACCAGTGGCGGTTCTATCAAGGAGGCTTTACTCAGAAAAGGCTCTGGCACACACATGAGCCTTGGGGCTTTGAGGCTGGAGGTGTCAGGAGGTCTGATGGGTGTGCCAGAATCATGTTGCATTTGGCTGGCTTTCACTCTGGTGTGTCCCATAGTTGTACCAGGGGAGGGAACAGCTGACTTCAGTTCCTTGCAGTTTTTCATGTATTTCCCCCCTGGGATGGAGCTTCCAAGCAAAGGCAATGCTTATTTTAAAATTCTCTGGGTTTTTTCCCCCTTTTCATCAAGTAGATTAAAATCCCCAACTTTGCATCTTGGTTGCTAGAGAGACACCTCCAAGTCTCATCTGGGGAAAGGGCTACGTCCTTTGCAATGAAAGACCCCCAGTAGATGGGTGTTCTGTGTGCTGGAGCTGCAGCTGTAGGCACGAGCAGCTCATTGTAGGTCTCCTGCTTACACTGTGCTTCTGGCACCATCTTCTGAGAGCAGCTCATCTCAGAGGGGCTTGTTACAATGGATGGAGCAACAGGCTTTCTCTGCCGGTGGGGTATGGCTGTCCCCTGTAAACCCCTTCTTCTAGTTGAGTTGTATCCATCTCCCAGACCCTGGGTGCTGCAGAACGTAGCAGCCTGAGTCTCCCCAGTCTGGCTCTAAGCTCAGAGAGCTCACTGCTCTCTTGGGGCTTGGGGTGCCTGGGCACGAGGTGAACGTGTCTGTCTGAGGAGGGTGACCACCAGTTCCTTCTGGAGCACCTGCTTACACTGACAGGCACTGTGTGTGTATGTATTTATATGTGTACAGCACCTCTCACCATATTGATAAACCTCCTTTGGAGCCCCTCTGAGGGCAGAGGTGAGGAGTCAGCCTGGCAGTACCCCAGTGCTGCTGCTCCCACCTGATCTCAAAGCAAAACAAAAGCCCAGGACTTGTCTGTCAGCTTGCTCTGCTGGTGTTTTAATCCTGCTGCCTCCTCAGGGCTGGAGGGAGACCCTTTGTGAAGGCAGCAGTTTGCACTGCCTTCCAGCTGTGCCTTCCAGCTGTGCCTTCCAGCTGGGCAGCGCTGGGGTCTCAAAGGGCAGTGGGAGGTGAGGGCTCAGTCCCCAGGCAGCTGGTAGGTTGCAGCACTGTTACATGAGATGCTGTGGCAAGTTTGAAGGGAACACTTAGAGCAATCCCAGTTCCTGTTCCAGTGTCCTGCTGATCTTCCTAGCTTTGCTGGTAGCAGTTTAGGAAGAGCTGACCCACCGGTGGTGAAGCTTCTCAGGTTTGTGGGGGAATCTTTTCTCCCCACCTGATACTCACCGCTGAGTACAGCCGTTTCCATCTCCCCAGTACCTGGTGACTCACACACAGGGCTTCTAGGACCTTGGCTGTATTGTTTTCTGTTGTCTGATACAGAACTTCTTTTCCCTGTTTTGGGAGAGAAAGAAAATTGCATGTGCTAACAGTAATGCTTTCTGACTCTTATCAACAGGACAGCGATGTGGTTGCCCCTCATTTAACTCCAATGAAGAAAAGCTGGAATAACATGAGAGATGATGAGCACAAGAGAGCCTCAGAACCCAGCTGCAAACAGAGGCTGCCTTTTAGTAAATAGCATGTCTCTGCTTGGCTGTGTTCAGCCTGCTTCCACAGCAGATGAGGAGACCTGAGCAGCGCCCCTTTTAAAAGCTGGTTGGATGGACTGTAAGGATTTATGGAACAATGCAGAAGTGCATTTTACAGTACAGTATGTTTTAATGTAGGGACTTTTAAAGTGCTTATTCCAAGTGGACTTCAAAAAATTCCCGACTGATTGCAGCAGAGCAAACTCCTTCCTCATTTCCTCTGAATGTACCGACACTGTGGGGCAAGGGAAGCTTTAACAACTGCAGTGCATTGTTGTTACAAGAAGTGCTGAAGACAAGTTATTGTTCCTCTTGTCCTGACCCCCCTGAAGGTGAGGGTGATACTCCATGAGCTAGCAGCAAAACTTCCAGCTCAGGGCTTTGGGCTTGGGTCTTAGTTTAGGGTGGGGTGGGGTATGTGTGCTTCTGAACGTGCAGCGAGGTGGTAGAACTTCAAAATGACCACAGGTGGCATCTGCAAGAACAGCACCATTTCTTTTAAAGAAATAAAAGGAGAGGGGAATCCTTTTAATAGCTGAAGATGACTTGTGTGGCGTTCAGAAAGCGGGTGAAGATGCTGGCCTCTTGTGTGACCACAGTTTTATTGGGGTAACAATGCATTGCAGTGACGTGCAGCCTTTTATTGTTTTATAGTGTATTTTTGATACATTGAATGTTCTATTTTTACTCTTACACTGAAGTGCAGAAGCTGCTCAGGAGGTGCACTGCTGGGTGTGCAGGGACACGGAGCTCCCAGGGGGCTGCCGGGGCAGCCGGACGCTGCGCTGGCTCTGCTCATCCTTGCACCAAGTGCACCTTGTTTCCACATTGCACTCCGCTAGGTGGTTCTTCAGGAATTCCTTGGTCCATGTGTCCCTCCCCTGTGTCCCTGGATCTCTGCTGTTCCTGTGTAATTTTCCTTTCCCTTGTAGAACTATAAGGTTCTTGCTTTTTTCTTTCCTTCCCTTCTAGGGCAGCACTGGTGTGAGTGCTGCTGAATGGCTGGTGGAAAAAGCAACTGAGGAAAATCTTTTCCCTCCCGTTTTACTCAGGTCCAAGAGAAAGGCTGCTCTGCTCTCACTGCACAGAACCTGGGAGCTGCTAACAGCCCGTCCTCAGAAGTGAAAGTGCAAAGCAGGGGGTTCAGCAGCTCAGAAATGGGAGTGAGCTTGGGATGGGTCCCTCTGAATAGGGCAGGGGAAGTTGGGCGTTCAGTCTTGGCAGCCAGGCTGGGGAACTCGTTAGCTCCTGACAGCCAGTGGCATAGACTAACACAGTGGGAGGTCAGGTAGAGCTGTGGGGCCCAGCTGGTTCCTTCACCCAGCTTCTCCCAGGAGCCAGTAGCTGGTGGGCAGAGGGAGGAGAACCAGCGTTCCCAGCCTTGGATTCCATCTGTTGAAGGAGCCCAGTGCTGCTCTGCTCCCTGCTGCTTTCTCACACCCCTGTGCTAGCGCTGCAGCTGCTGTTTGTGTCTTTAACAGGGGCTGGGGAGCTCCAGGAAGGGGCTGTGACCCTGTAAAAGCTTCTGTACACTTCAGGTAACATCATCCCAGAGTGTGGGCATTTGTCTCCCTATCTGCATAAAATCAAGTCTTGTTCAGAATAATGTAACTCTGTTGATGGGTTTGTTGTGAATCTGTTAAAAAAAGGTGCACTTTATATTTGGGAAATAGCTTTTGCTTATGTTTAAGCAAAAATTGTTACTTAATGTTGAGTTCTGAGACAAAGCTTTTCTTTCAATCCTGTTAATCTGAGCCTCTCTGGACTAAATAAATTTATCAATGATGATTTTACTGTTAGTTGAAGGAATTGCAGCCTGTGAACTTCACTACAAGTGACCCTGCTGCTCGGGGACAAACAGCCAGACGTGTTCCTGAAGGGCAACCTGAACCCTGACCCTCCCTTTGTGCCTTGGGGTGAAACTGCAGCCAAGAGCAGACCAGGGTCCTGCCAGGGGCTGGGGCTAGAGGGGCTGAAGGAGGTAGCGGCTAATGACACCTGTCAGCACCATCAGGTGCTCCCCATCCCTTGTGGGGCCGTGCTGGGTGCCAGGCTGGGGTGATTGCCAGGGGGAGGCTGGGGCAGGATGGAGCATCTTGGGGGGAGTGGTGAGCAGGAGCAGGGGCAGCTTTTGCAGCTGAGGGTTATGGCTGGGGCTGTTCCCCAGCTCTGGAAATGACTGGAGAGGGGCAGAGTGACTGAATGACAGGAGGAGAGAGAAGACAGCCCTGAGGCATCTCCAAAGGGCTGTGGGAGACATCAGCCACTGCAGGGAAATGGCAGGTCAGGTTCATCCAGGTCTGTGTAAGGTGGGCTGGGGAAGCATAAAGTCATATGGCCTTGGCTTGATGGCTTCACCTGGCTGCATGCTTTGGGCAGGAGTTGGCAGTGGTGGGGTTGTGGGGGGATGGTCAGCTCTGGGCCAAGCCACGTTCCCAAAATCAATCGGATGTGGCCAAACCAGGCAGGCCCTTGTCCTCCTGTGGAAACCCCGGGCCCCCCGTCCCCGCCTTGGATCCCATCTGTGGGGCCGGTCCTGCAGCTCTGAGGGGGGTGTGGGATGGTGGAGGAGGAGACCTGGCCTGGCATCCAGGAACAAGAGGCCAGGCCCCATCATCCAGAGAAGGGGCAGCAGGAGCTGGGACCCAGAGAAGGCTCTTGTCCCCTCTCTTGAGAGAGGAGGTTGGGGTGAGATGCCTGGCGTGGCCCGGACACCCCAAGGAGGCAGCCCTGGTGCTCAGGAGCTGCCAGGGAGTGTGGGCTTGGCCTGAAGCAGCGCCCCGGGGTGACTGCCCAAGTTTGCTGCGGGCTGGGGCAGGGTCTGGCCGGCACCCCACGGCTCCGGGGCTGCTCCCCAGCACTTGCTTTGCGCGACTTCCCGGCCCCATTCCTTGGTGCCACAAGGAGCACAAGGCCGGAGCGCGGCTCTGCTCGTTTATTGATGCTGGTCACTGTTCCTGCCTGGCAGCAGCAGCTCCAGGGGCCACGGCCGGCGGGGCAGAGGCTGCCGGGCCTGTCCCATCCTGCTGGTGTCCTGCTGCTCATGGAGCCTGACTCTCCATCTGGTGACCCTGTGGCGCTCGGTCCCACCGCACACCCTGCTCCTGCTGTGGCTCATCGTCGTCCTGGCCAGGCTGGTGCTCCATGCTGTGGTGTGGGCTGGTCCTGCAGCCACCCCGGGGACCCTGGCATGGTGGCAGCAGCGCTGGGGGGGGGGGGGAGTGTGATCTCACTGCGGCGGTCCCCATCACGCTGCCCCCCACGGGCTCTTGGTATGTGAAATGGGGACAGGGTAGAGGGCCGCAGGACCAGGCTGAGCATCGTCCTGACAGGTTCAGCAAGTGCTGGCGGTGAAAAGCTCTGTGAGATGTCGGTCTGAAAGCATCCTCCCCTCTGGCTCCTTTGTCCCCAGGTGTGGGAGGTGGGGTCAGGCCAGGCCCCACACTTCCAGATCCTGGACACAGAACTCCTCCCGGGGCGAGAGGCTCTCGTTGTCAAAGGTCTCACAGGGGTGGCTGCCCCCGTGGTGCAGGTCTTCATCCAGCCACAGCCCAAATCTCCCGCTGAGAAGGTGCAAGCAGCACAGTCAGTTGAGGGTCCCCTCCCCTGCCTGGAGACCTCCCCAACCCCCTCCCTCACCAGCCCCTCCTGCCCAGCATAGCAGGGACAAGCAGCCGCCCCCAGGGTGGTCACCCTGCCCGCAGGGACCAGGGTTGGGACATGAAATGGCCCATGCTGCTGGACATCCTCCACCAATATTCTTGAGTTCAAACCACTGTCCCTGCCCACACCCAGCTCCGCAGAGCATCCTGGCCTCAGGACATCATGGCCCCGACGGCCATCGGGGCTAGGGATTGGCTCCTACCTGCCCCCACCAACCATCAGCAGGTCCACATCCCCCTTCACAAAGAAGCTGTTCCTGCCCGTCCACCTGAACACCTGTGTGGGGACAGGAGTTGGATGGGGCCCTGGGCTGGGGTGCAGCATCCCCGTCTGCATCCTGCCCCCATCCTGCGAGGGACAGTGGGGGCTGCTGAGCAAAGCTGGCTCTGCCCATCCTCTCCACATCCAGCTTCTCCAGAGGAAGAGCTGGCCAAGCCTGTGGGCACCACCGTGGTGCTGGGCCATCCTCAGGAGTCCTGTGTCCCCTCGGGTGGAGGGGGTGCGGTGGTTGCCACCCACCAGCAGCTGCCTGCTGATGCCACCAGCCCTGTCACAGACCCTGCCGGCGCAGGCAGAGGTGGCTGAGCCGCCTCCAGGTCCCACCAATGCCGGGCTGGGACCGCTCTGGTCCCCAGCGATGTCTGGCCAGCTCAGGTTTCTTCCCTGAGTCCCTTCCTGGCATCACAGGCTGGGCTTTGCCTCTCCCACCCCTGCCCTGCACAACCCTGGGGCTGCAGCCGGTGGGATACCGGGCCTGACCCCCCCACACGTGCAGTTACATCACCCCACACCCCTCCCCAGCACCCTGAGGAACCCCCCAGCGTGGCTGGATCCCAGACCATCACCAGCACCCCCCAGGGGTGCCCTGCAGCCTGCAGCCCCCACCTTCAGCTCAGGGGAGAAGGAGAAGAGGAAGGTCTCCCCTGTCCCGTAGAAGCCATTGCTGCAGCGAAGGGCGGTGGCAGAGAAGGCGCCGAAGGCCTGGGGGAACAGAGGGGGGACACGCCGTGGTGCTCAGCGGGGGTGCCCCAGCACAGCAACGTGTCACCCATCCTGCCCGCGGCAGCGAGGACGCGCCAGGCCCCGGGTGACACCGGGTTTGCTCCCCCAGTACCACGGGGGCGCTGGACTTGGAGGGCCCAGCCGTACCTGTGCCTCTGAGTCCCGGATGAGCAGCAGCGCTGGGGAGCCCGGCCGGCCCCCGGCCCGGTACAGCGTCCGCAGGCTGAAGCCATCCCGCCCGGTGCAGTAGAGCAGGTGCCAGGGCTGCTGCATCAGCCGGGGGGCAGGTGGAGGCCCAGCTGCGGCAGAGGGGGCTCAGCCGGGGCTGTCCAGCTGCTCCTGAGCATCTGCCCCCTCTGCCCAGAACATCCCCAGGAGGTGTCCCCAAACATCCTCCCTCTGAGTGTCCACCCGAGGCAGCACCCTGAGCACCCTCCCCCCTCCAAGCATCTCCTCAAGAGCCCTCCTCCCACCTCAGCAGCCCCCCAAAAGGAGTCCCCAGGCACCCTTCTCCCTAAACATGTTCCCAAGGGGTGTCCTCAAGATCCCAGCTCACCCAGCAGCCTCCCAGGATGCCTCTCCCAAACACCCTCATCCTGAGAAGCCTTCTGAGATGCGTCCCCAAAAGCATTGTCTCCCCAGCACCCACCCCCTCTCCCCTGGCACACCCCGCCCCCCAAGGGACACTGAGGGGACTGTTCCTGGGAACACGGGGGTGTCACCCCTCTAGCTTCCCACTGGGCCAGTTCCTGGCAGGATAGCTGCCATGGTTGTGTAGCACATGGAGGGGTGTGTGAGGGTGGGATCCCCGTGTTGGTGGGAGATCAGCTCACCTCCTGGATCTGCCCGTCCTGCAGGATGCTGCTTGGTGTGCTCAGCACCATCCTGCACGGCTCCTCCAGGGCTGGTGCTGCTGCTGCGGCTCCCTCCCAGCCTGGCTGCCCCTCTCCAGCTGGCTCCCCACATTCCCCAGGCAGCTCCTCATCCTGGTCAGGCTGGGAGCAGGAGGAGGTGAGCATCCCTGCGGGCCCTGAGGAACAGCTGCCCAACCTGCCCCACACATGGCTGAAGGCTGCAGGGATGGGCAAGGGCTGAGCCTCCAGCCCATCTCCCAGTTGCCCCTGACAGCCCAACTGGGCTTTGCCGTGCGTGCCGTGCCATGCCATGCTGTGCCGTGCCATGCTGTGCCACACACTGGCACCCTGCCCGGCTATGCCACCACTGCACATGGAAGTTCAAGGGTGTAGGGCCACCCAAAGAAGAAGAGGCGGCAGAGGAAGAGGAAGAAGAAGCAGGGGTGGCTTCCACAGTTCAGGCCAACACGGCAGAAGGGGTGAAGCCCAGCCACTCCCCCTCTTGCCATGGTGGGGCTGCCCCAGAGCACGTGGGGGTCAGGGATGTGCCCTGGAGCCATCCCTGTACTCAGGACAGCTGTGGGTGCAGCCCCTGCCCCGGGGTGGGAGGGCAGCACAATGGTGCCCCGCTGCTGGTGGGCAGCGCCGGGATTAAGGCAGGAGATCCCTGCCCCTGGGGGATCTGGGTCCTGGGAGGCAGCGGGGATGAAGAAGCAGCAACCTGTCACTGCCCAGCCCCTTGTGCCCCCCAGGGCAGCCTCTGTCTGTCCAGCCCAGCTGGTGCCTCCCAGCGCTGCCCTGGAGCTTGTTCCCGGCGCCCGCGCTGACACACTGGACCTACCAGGAGGTGGTAGTGGGCACGGTGTCCCCTCATCATGGGTGTGTGTGCGTGCTGGGACGTCCTGCTGCCAGGGAGCCCTCGACACTGCCCCGGGTTAATGTTCACCTGCCCGGCCCCTCCCTGGGCACCCAGCACGTGACACGGGTGGGTGGGGGTGCTGGCGGCCTGCCCCAGCTTATGGGGGTGCAGGGTATGTGTGTGTGTCCCCCTGCAGAGCCAGGTCCTGCCTGGTGCTGGGACAGGTGGGCAGGTGTCCCCCTCCAGCCAAGCACTGAGTGGCTGACAGCCATCCCCCCCGGGCCCGAGCCAGGCTCTGGGTGGCCATGAGGCTGCACGGGAGCCTTGTTTTGGGATCAACGGGCAGGTCACGCCTGTGTTGCTCTTTGCAGCACGGCTCTTGCAACATTTGAGGCACCTGCCCAGGGATGTAGCAGCAGAGGCACACGGGGCTCACCTCCCGCAGCACTGGGGCTCAGCGGGGCCTGGCAGGGCTGTGAGCCCTTGCCGAGGCACCCCCTGCCCCAGGAAAAGCTCCTGCAAACCAAGGGGGGCTGCAGTGCCCCGGTGTGTCCCCTCCCTGGTCAGCCAGCACGAGCAGGAGCCCAGCCACAGCAGGGTCCCGTCTATGCCGATACGGGGGTTGCTCCGTGCCCTGTGTGGTGGCACGATGGCCACTGCGGCCTGGCCCGGCCCTGCTGCAGGCCGTTTTGGGGGCGCGCCTCTCCTGTGTGGCAGGGCCGACTGCAGCCCCATCCGTCCCAGCTCTGCTGTCCCCACCAGGCTGTGACAGCAGCGGCGGCCCTGGGGTGGCAGTGGGAGGTTGGGGGTCCTGGTGCCTGGCACAGCCAGCGCATGGCCACCAGCAGCGCCCTGGATGAGCCACGAGGCCCAGTGGCACCAAAAGCCTCCCCTGATACACCTCCCTGCTCAGCAGCCAGGACTGGCCCCCGCCACCCAGGGGCCATCCCTGCCCCTGCCCCTCTCTTGTTGCATATAAGGGCACAAGGCTGACATGTGGCTGGGGGGCCGAGGGTCAGAGAGACACCCTCACGGACACCCCCCATCCCCACCCCCACTTTCTAAACCCCTTCTCAGAGAGGAGCCCAGGTCCAGACTTGGCCCCTGCCTCAGCCAGAGGTTTCTAGCTGAAGGTTTGTGTCCATAACCCCCTGCCAGAGCCAGTTTGCCTGCCAGAGCCCCTGAGGGACGTTCCCTGGGGCAGCCTGACCAACTGGGAGAAGACAGGGGATTTCCTAAGCGACAGGCATAAGAAGTTTGATGTCGCTGCTGCTGAGCACAGTCCCTGCAGCAGCTCTGGCAAATGACAACAGAGGCAGCTAGATATTGTCCCAGGGAGCTCTGCAGCCCAGGGTGAGGGGCAGTGGGGCAGTGCCTGCTGAGGTGCCCCTGTCATGGGTGGAGGAAGGGGCTCAGCCCATCAGTTGCCTCTTTGGGGGCTCCAATCTCTTCTCTCCCCCAGGGTGACTGTCTCGATACCCTGTATTGATCCCACACCTGAGCTGCTCCCTCGGGGTGACATTTAAGTGACTCAGGTGGTGAAGTGGGTGCTCCAGCTGCTCATGTTTAGTGTGTCCTGCTTTAAGCTCATTATTATATTCAGAGTGTCAACTTTAGTGTTATATGGATAATTGAGCAACGGTCTCGCTCGGGGCACCGTGGCCATCAAGATTCTGTGTAGAAACCATTGAGCTGCTTGCTCAGTGTTCTTTAGCCAAACCAGGAGCATCCTGCTGCCATAGGACTCCCTCCTTGGCTGCTCCTCTCCCAGCCTCGTGCATCCCCATCCACAGTGTCTGCATACACGATAAGAGGACATCGGTGTTTTAACCTCACGTTCGATTCTCACACTGTCCCTCTTCTTATCCCTGCTCTTGACCTTGCCCCAGCTCCTGCACTTTCTTTTGCCTCATTCCTGCTCCTGCTCCATCCTTTCACGGAACCACAGAGCCCCAGACTGGGGGGGCTGGCAGGGACCTCTGGAGATCACCCGTCTACCCCCCAGCTAAAGCAGGGTCACCTCGAGCAGGTCACACAGGACAGTGTCCAGGGGGGTTTGGGATCTCCCTGGAGAAGGAGACTCCCCAACCTCTCTGCCCAGCCTGCCCAGGGCTCAGGCACCCACAGACGGAAGGAGTTTTTCCTCCTGTTGGGATGGACCTTCCCCTGTTCCAGTTCGTGCCCACTGCCCCCTGTCCTGTCGCTGGGCACCACTGTGAATGGTCTGACCCCATCCTCTGGACATCCCCCTTTGGATACTGGTAAGTATTGATCAGATCCCCTCTCAGTCTTCCCCTCTCCAGGCTAACCAGCCCCAGCTCTCTCAGCCTTCCCTCACACCAGAGATGCTCCAGCCCCTCCTCATCCTCATCCCCTCTCTGGCCTCTCTCCAGCAGCTCCCTGTCTGTCCTGAACTGGGAGCCCAGCACTGGGCACCCAACTCCAGCTGTGGCTCAGCAGGGCCGAGCAGAGGGGAGGAGAACAGAACCTCCCTGGACCTGCCAGCCACGCTCTGCTCAGGGCCCCCAGGGCCCATCAGCCTCTTGGCCACGAGGTCATGGAGAGCTTGTTGTCACCAGCACTCCCAGGTCCTTCTCTGCAGCACTGCTTCCCAGCAGGTCACCCCTACCCGTACTGGTGCCTGTTGGGGGACCGCTCATCCAACCCCCACTTCTAAGCTTGTCTATGAGGATGTCGGGGCGGACACCACCAAAAGCCTCACTGAAGTCGAGGCAGATGACACCTGCTGCTCGCCATTCACCCAGTTCCAGTCCTCTGCCCTGGATCTCCCCTGCCCTTGACACTCTGCCAGGCACCACACTCCCCTGACCATGCTCCAGCCCCTTCCCCATCCCTGCCCCTGCCCCATCCCAGTTCATGCCTTTGCCTATGCCTCTGCCCCTGCTCCCACTGCTACCTCCTCCCGGGAGAACTTTTGAGTCAAACTTTGGGACCTGCTTCCCTGGGAGACCCAGGTGGACCCAGCTGGGGGCAGGGTTTGGCCAGAAGTGGGGCTGGGGGCACAGTCACAGCTGCTGGAGTCCAAGATGGAGCTGTGCCCGTGGTCCCTCGGCTCAGCCCTGCCATCTCCTGTCAGCATCGGCTATTTACGACTCGGTGGGAGGAGGGGGGTGGCTCCAAAACAGATAGCCCCCGCCTAGCCCCAGCTTCTTTCCCTTCACACCACTGCCGGGCTGAAGTGCGCGAACACTGGAGTGGGGTGCAGGGCGCCCCGAGCTATCCATTGGTGTGTTGCTGTGCCCCAGGGCCGCTTGTTTTCCCTCTCTGCTGTGCTCTCTGCACCTCCCAGAGCCCCCGCTCACAGTGCCGTGTGTCCCCCGTCCCGTGTCCCCCCCGTCCTCACCCCCTCCCCAACACAGAGCACACAAGGGCTGGTTAAAACTTGCAGAGTTTATTATGCTCCGTGCCATGCGGCGCAGCCTGGAGCAGCCCGGCGCCCGCGCCCCCGCCACAGCCGAAGGCGCAGGGCTGCTGCAGGGCCAGCCAGGCCCGAGCGGCTCAGCAGGGGGGCTGAGCCCCCTCCAAAGCGCTAACAGCAGTGCAGTAAGGCAGAAGTTTGAATTGTCCAGAAAGAAGAAGAGCTGTTCCCACAACTGCCTGGGTAGGTCTGGCTCCCGGCTGCTCCGTACCAGGCGGGTTTGGTTTGGCGCTGTCGCAGTCCCAGCCCTGCGGGGTTCCCTTGGGATCGGTGGGGAAGCTGGCTGCTGGCTGCACAGCCCATGGGGACTGCTTCCCGGTGCCACCTCGCAACCAGCGGGGCCAGAAGCCAGCCTGTGGCTTCATCCTGGGGGCAGCTGCGGGAACAGCTCAGCACAGAGGGGCCTGGGGAAGGAGGGGGAGGCTTTGTTGGAGCTCTCCTCACAGCTACAGATGCCATGAGGCAAGTGTTAAGCAGCTGTGAAACGCCTGGAGTCCAACAGCTCCTTCTGGATTTGGTCTGGGCCTTAAAAGGGAGATGAGGGCACCTCCTGGTCCCCAGTCCGGGTGGGCAGCTCCCTCCTTCCACCTCCAGGCGATCAGGAGGCTGGAGCAAGCCCGGCATTGCCAGGCTGTGACACCCTGCAGAGACAGGGAGCAGTGGGAGCTCCAGTCCTTCCTGGCCTCCGAGCGCCATTATTACCTGTGGCAGCAGCTTCAGTGTCCTCATGGCCACAGGCCATTTGTCCTTGGCTCACCAGCTCCCCCTGTGCCAGGGCACACGTGGCTTTTCCAGATCCCACACCAGCAGGACAACCAAGAAAGGGCTGAGGCAGCAGACTGCCTGTGCCAAGCAGGAGCATTACTGGGCAAAGCAGTGATGGGGGGATTTCCAGGAGAAGAGAACATCTCCAGGAAGCAGTGACAGTAGTTTATGGTCTGAGCAGTCTCTGTGCCAGGAATTCAGCGCTGGGTTTAGCTCAGACACTTTCTCCAGTTCCTGCTGGGCTGCCCAGCGTGATGACTGAGGTCGAAGTGAAAGCACAGCTGCGGGAAGAGGGAAGATGATGCTCCAGCAGAGACACTGCTGCTCCTGCTCACGGATCTTGCAGTCGAGCCCCCAGTTCAGGAAGGTGTTCCCAGAAGAACCTCAGCCCTTTCTTTCAGGAGGTATCATTCCCAAAGTCAGACCTCACTCAGGGAACCTTCCCCACCCACCCCACATACCCCAAGCTTCACATGTTCCTTAGAGTGGTCCACGTCCCAGGGCACGGTGGGCACAGTCCCTATTTCAGCACCAGCATGGCCTCTGTGCCGTCCTGCCTGGTCAGATGCAGCCCGTGGGTGAGGTAGTACTCCCTCCGGAGGAAGGCGTAGAAATAATCCGAGATGAGCAGGATCTGCAGAGGTAACAGGTTCAGACACATCAGTGATGCTTCAGAACAAGGAACAGAGATGTGTGTGTTTGACAGACCTTGAAGGGGTTTAAGAAGTCCTCAGACCATTCACCACGCTTTAGGAGCTGCTGAGATACTGTGAACAGCCCCTGCCCGCTGCCCTGCACCATAAAGCCAAGGGAGACCCAAACTCAGCCACGTGTTGTGCTCCCAACACAGGTTCTGTGTCCTCACAGAAACTCTGCTAAGGAGGCAGCAGCTCCAGAAACTGGCCTAAACAAATGAGTGGTAGGTCTGCCTGTGCCACAGCCTCACAGACTGCCTCAGCCCCACCCAGAAGCCTCCTTCCATGCAAGCACTGCCACACAGTCCCACCCAAACGCGCCAAGTCTCCAGCTGCTGGCTGCTGTTAAGGACTTCTCAGTTGTGATCTTTTTCAGCTGTTGTTTCTACTCAGAACGGGTGAGGAGCTTGCTGGCACCAGAGGGGATACCACAGCTCCCTGCTCAGCCTCAGCCACAGGAAGCTTTGTCAGTTTAAGGAAATAATACTTACCAGGCTGGGGGTGAAGGGCTCAAAGGGCAAGGCTGGGGCTGTGCAGCACAACGCCAGACAAAAGCACTTCTTCCACCCCCCATTCTGCAGCTCCTTCCTGCCCCTGTGCTCTCACACCAGCTCTCTGGGCAGAACACCCTGTGGGTAATGCTCCCATACTCTCCCTTGAAGTGAAGAGCAGAGCTGGCTGTGCCCCATATCTCCCCTGACCCAGCTCAGAGCGTGCTGCTCAGCGTGCTGCCCTGCCACAGACACTGAGACACTCCCGTGCTGCGCGGGAGATGGGCACAGCTCAGGCTGTGAAATCCCAACTGAACTATCTCCTGGAGCAGCGCAGTGAACACAGAGACCTGACTGGGAACCCAGAAGGTCCCTCCCCTCCTCAGCCCCTCAGGGTGACCAAAGCAGGGGAACGTGGGGTGGGTCTCTGGGCTTTCTCTGGAGCAGTTGCCTCAGGCACGCTGCCACTGCAAGGCTGAGCAGTGCTGTTTGTCACTCAGCCTCTTGCAGTGTGACCCTTCCTGGGAACACTGATCTCCTCAGTCTGCAAACAGCCTCAGTAACCAGATGGAAAAGCTCTGCAGGGCCTGAGCAAGCTAGCAGTGATCAGCACCTTCATGCACTGCACCCATTTCCCTGGGGAACCCCCGCCAGGCAGAGAGAGCCTCCCCTGCAGCACTAAGGGCACCCAGTGGAGGAGTCAGCTCTTGGCCAGAGCCTGCTGCTGCCAAGGGTCAGTGACAGGAGGGGACAACCCGTGGGACTGGGTGGAGACTGAGGGCTGCAGAGGAGAAGGTGCAAAGGAGAACAGCCAGAGAGGGGCAGAGATGCACAAGGAGAGAAAACAGCTATGTTTATTCTGTCCTCTTGTTTTGCCCAACACTGTGGCTGACTACTGACAGGCTCTGTCAACACAGCTGATTTTACTCTAATTACACTTCTTGGCAGATGTGAATGGGAGAGAAAGAGCTGAGGGTGGTGGGGACCTCCCTCTCCCCCCACTCGCTGCAGTCTCTTGTGTTTACAGAAGGGATGTGTGTTCCCACCTATCAGAGGGTGGGGGATGCAAGCAAGGGATGTTCAGCCCCTGGCAGAACTGCCCCTCTGGTGTGAGGAGCAGCAGCCAGACACAAATGGCTGGGGGACTTTAGAAATAAAGGTGACTCTCACAGGAAATGAACATTCTGCTCACCCACAGAACCCCTCCCAGGGCTTGGGGGTGCAAGAACAGCATGGAGCAATGCCTTAGAAAAGGCTGCAGGAACTGTGCACGTTGAAGCCCATCCTCTGCTTTCCCTGAGGCTAGTGCAAGTCATGTATCCAGAATGGCCTGGAGAGAGGCAGGGAGAGCAAGCCCTGGCGTGACTGGGACCCGTGCCCACAGCCCCACGAACAGGGAGGTACAAAACCTGGTGCCATGTCCCTGTGCCAGGCAGTTCTCATCTGCCTGCTGCTTGGCCCGACTGCTGCTGCACCGTGGGGTTTTCCCAGATCCCTTCTCAGCTCAGGTTCTCCACTCACACCTGCTCGTACTCCCGCCGTACCACAATGCCTCTCCTCTGCTATCCAGCAACAGACTGTGTCAGTACAGCCCAGCTGGGCTGTTAAGCTGTAGCTCAAACGCTACAAGAACCCTTTCCCATCAGTGTGCCAGGAGGTGAGCACAAGGCACGTTTCAGCTGGAGCAAGGAGAGGCAGGCAGCTGCCACGCAGGGTGCAAACGGCCAGGCACATCCTGCTGGACTCGCTGCTGCTCACAGGACGCCCGATCCAGCGACCTACCCGAAGTGGACCTTGTTCACCTGGCTCTACTGACCTGCCCTATGTTGAAAGTCAACGTGATGGCATAATAAAAATTGGAGTTGGCACTTCCTGCATAGATCCACAGATGCCACAGGACAGGGAACAGGAGAGAGCAGACAATGAGCACACAGGACAGGATGAAGATGTTCCGCAGGACTGCAAAAGAAAACCAAGCTGTCACAATTAGGCAGCACTGAGCAGCCACGCGCACACAACCAGCAACAGTTCTTAGGGGATGTGGTGAGGGAGAGGCACTTGCTGACTCACAGTTCTCTCCAATAATCTTCCACAGTTTGCTTCAGTAATTTCTGTGCTAGCTTTTATAAGGAATCCACTTTATTTGCCTTTGAAAGAAATACTTCTGCCTTTTCTTGAGTGCGAAACCCTAATCCGTAGCTCTTTCCTTCTAGGTTCTGCTTCTAAACACTGCTTCTCAGAGGACTTTGGCTTCTTGGTGTCTACACTACAGTAACCAGCAGTTTGAGAAGGGCCTTCCCACCAGCATCACAATTCCGAGAGCGGAACGTGCCGTTCCCAGCCTGGGCAAGCTACAACGAAAGAAAAAGTGAACCTGTGGGCCACAGGGAAAGAGCTACCACCTTCTCAGGGGTGGTAAGGGACTGACAGTGCCAGAAAAGGAGGAAACTCATGCAGGTCAAATGTGTTGGCAAACACTTGGTCTCAGGAGGTACAAGCGTGGCCAGAATCTGTGAGTCTGTGTGAACATGTCAGATGGACAGAACCCAATGCACTTTGTCCAAAGGAGCTAGGAGAGGTTTGAAGAGATTTGAAGAGGCTAGAAGAGATTTGGGTTTCTGTGGACTGTTTATGCCCATCCTTTGGTATAACCCACCTAATCCATCCCAGCACCTGTGCTGCTGTGGTTTCCCACAGCTCAGCCGATATCCTGAGGGGAACTGAAAGGCTGAAGGCAGCCGCCTGACGTTTTACAAGCACTGTCACATCCCAACCTGTGCACACCTATCATTTAAACTTCCCAGTGGGGTGGGAGCCTGTGACAGACAATTGTCCCTCTCACTGGTGACAGTCCCCTGTTCTGAACACTTGGGACGTGCAAGTCATGATTCCTCTGCACTCCATCACCTGCTACGGCCGCGACACGTGCAGGGGCTTCCGGCCCCGGTTCACCACAGCTGCTCTGGCCACAGCCTTCCTTAGTCTGGCACTAACAGAGCGGATGGTCTCCAAGTCTCTTGACTCCTGAAGATGTCTCCTGACATCAGGCAGGCTAGCTGTCCATGAGCACACATGGCCTGGGTTAGAGAAGATCAAGGCCTGGACCTCCTGGCAGGGTTTGTTGAAGCAAGTGGTTTCCCCCACCCCTGAGAAACGCAGTGCTTCTAGATCTCCCCAGTGCCCCAGGGTCATCAGCAAGCTCGCTGGTGATTTAAAGAGCTACAGAGGTTCTTTGTGAAGCATCTAAGGAAAAACAGGCAATTCCTTGGAATAACTCAGTCCCTTTCATACTGAGTGCAAAGACCCACTGAAAGGTGCTGGATTTTAAGGCTGGGGCACTCATCGACTGCAGGAGCAGCTTTCAAATTACACAGCCTTAATTTGTAATTAAACTCCTGAAGGATCCATGTACTTTAAACAAGCCACATCCTCTATGCAGGAGTTAAAGTTCTTACACAAAAGTTAACCCTGGAGAGAAGGGGAAGATAAGGTGCACAGGAACATTCCCTCCTCAACCAATTTCAACCCTACTCCTAAATATCACCAGAAAAATCAGGCTTCCCTCCAGCACCCCAAGGAGGCCACAAGAGCCTGTGACATGGGCTTGGATTAGTGGTGACAATCACTGGCTGGGCCCTGTCCCATGCCAGGTGAGGAACAATCAAAGGCAAAGAACTTACATCTGTAGAGGTGGCTCCAGACTGGAAGGAAGGCCATGTACAGTGCAATGTCTCCCACAGTGGGGTAGGACTTGAAGATAGAGATGATTGCAATCTGGACAAACATGAAGAACATGGGGTGTTCCCTAGAAGGGGAAAGACACAAAGAGTAAGAGGATGCACAAGGGTCTCTGGGAAATGGAAATAAACCTCAGCAAAGGGAACAAGCTGTGCCATCAACTCAGAGAGGCTCTCATATCACCCTTCTCTCCAAACAAGCCCCTGAGGGCTGGCAGGGGAGCGGGTGTAGACCCAGCTGGTCTGCAGAGCAGCAGTACAGGGGATGCACATCAGCTCAGCACCCTCACCCAGAAACTTTGTGTCTCAACTCAACACATATTTATGCAGTTGGCCATCCAGGCTTGCCCTGCTCTGCCTTCTCCTCCTCTCTGGAGGTTATCTGGAGGAGCTCACAGTCATCCCTCTGGTCATGATGCCTGCAGCCACTCTAGGCCAGAAGGACACACTCACCCAGAGCCCAGGTGTGCTGGTATCAGGCAGAGGGGTGATGTCATGAGCACAGCCTGACAGGAACATCCCTGAGGTTCTGCTTTTTTCTGACAATGAAGAACATGAAGTTCCAGCCAAGTGTTCTGGCTCTGATCACGCTGGCTTCTGCTGGCAGGGATCAGGCACCTCATACCTGAAATACCTGCTCTCTCCTTTGATGCTCCTAGCACTCTGTTACATAGCAGAGCTCAACTCCCTCCATTTAAGAGGATTAAAGATTGAAACTTTGGGAAATAAGGAGGATAGGCCCTGTTAGGCACCATCCAGACATCTGAGGCCAGCCTTGTTAGCTTCCACTGGGTAACTGAGAGTAAAAGGACTAGCAAAGAAACATACTTACTTGAGCTTTATGGCCAAGGGAATGGTGTAGAAGAACACATTGATCTGAAACACGCATACGAAGAAAAGACTAAAGTGTTCAAACATCTCTGCAAAGAAGTACCAGAAGAGGCCAATATTGGGTGTCAGATCTGGAACAGAAAGGCTGAAATTTGAAAAGAAAAATCAAAATAATATTTTTAAATGGCTGTTTTTCACTGCCCTGCTTCTGTTCCATTAATCAATCATTGTGTGCTACCATGTGGAGGACCTGTATTTTAAATCCATGGAAGAGAAACCAAAGGGGTGAAAACCTAGCAGGGAAAAGGGCCTGATCCTTCCCTGTGCCCCAGCAGGATTTAAAACATTCCCAAGCAGACATTCCTGCAGAGAGGAAGATTTCACAGCTGTAGCTCAATGACAGAATCAGCTTCCCATCAGCTCAGCCTAAAACACCTCCTCTCTTTTCTACTCCTTGCTGTTACTTAATTAACAGAAGCTGGCTAATGCCCACTCTCCCCCCACACCTTCTCTTCTTGTGCTGCCAGTAAAATCACAGATCACACACTCCTTAGGACAGGGAGCAGGGTGTCTGTGTGTGATGCACAATGACCAGCACGGGGGGCAGGCCAGAAGCAGTAAGAATGCCCATACTTACATAAACCCATAAACTGATGGGATAAAATCCCAGGAGTTGAGGAGGAAGAAGGACAGGCAGATGATCACCACCAGGCTGCACAGGTACAGGGCTGCATACTGCATGGTGTAGAGCCAGAAGCTTTTACTTTTCAGTTTAATTGGTATGAACTGACGCTGGAAATGAAACACAAGCAGGCAGGTATCTCCTGTCAGGGGCAGCCATGAGAAAGCCTGAGTGTTCAAAGCAGCATTTTAAATGCTGAGAAGGCATCAAACACTGGTGCTGTTGGCACTGGAAGGAGCAGCTTTCAAGCACGATTTGCTTGATGCTCTTCACTCCAGCCAGTGAAGTCACACACATCACAGGTACTTCCAGAGCTGTGCTGGAAACGCAGCAGCTGAAACGGGCATTTCCACTTGCAGCAAGTCTGAGGGAGTCAGGGAAAGACCTCCTCACAGCTACACTTGTATTTCAGATGTCTGCAGCGCTCTACTGCTGCCTGCCTGCCGCTGCAGGAGCCACCTCAAGCCCACCACGCTGCCATGCCAGGTCCTCACCACTGGGGTGGCGCTCAGGCTCTGGTGAAAGCGGGGGAAGAGGCCATCCGGTGGGCTCCCAAGTACAAAGGAACCCCCCTAAAAGGTTACCTCCTTGGGCAGAGACAACTGCTGCAGTCCTGCCGCTGCACTTGTACTGACAGGTCAAACACAAGCCCTTGCTACATAACATCTCACATGGGTATCTCACTCCACAGGGTCCCTGGACTGTATTTGTAAAGACAAATACACACACAGAGCAAACGCCTTTGGGAACTGTTGAGTTCTGTGATGCAGCTTTTCCATTCAGAACCAGTGTCCACACTGGCAGGAGCTGTACAGCTCGAACTGCTGTGGGTGCTGTGGAAAGCACGCTCCTTTTCTCAGTCATGCCGTGCTTAATGCCACTTGCTGGAACAATGTAAGCAAGATTTTTGGCAGGACAGACTGGAAAGTACTGCAGAAAAACCTATTGAATTTTGTAGAAAGAATGCAGATTTACAAATCTGGGTAACAGAACACACACTGCTGGGATCCCCTTTAAAAGCTGTGAATTTGGCATTCAGGTATCGAAGCACTTATTGGTTGTGAACAAAACACTTGTAATTTACTGCCACTTATTATATTTATTAAGTTAAAAGAGAACAAATGAGACCAGAATATAAAATATATAAAGTCAATGTGCCTAAAAATTATCAAACTGAAAAAGCAACGCTGACCCTGTAGAAGCTCTTGTCTTACAAAGAGTAATAATAATAAAATTTCTGAAAAAAATAAGAGAAGAGGGAAATAAAGTGGCCTAGAACTGACTCTCCATTCTCTTGTGAAGCTCCAGTTTGAGAATAGGCTGCAATGAACTTGTAGCTATGGCTGTATGTTCTATATTTGATATGGCTATAAAAGCCATGAGGGAGACAGGACAGATGTCCAGCTAAGACAGACTGGTGGAACCCTCAGCAGCTGGACTTTCGGAGGACTGGAATACTAAAAGCGATCACCAGGCGACCTGTGAAGGGGGAGAAGAGCCCTCTGCTAGTGGTCACAGCCTCACCTTGCTCCCCTACCAGAGTAACACCAGCAAGCAATCAGTTTTCATCAAGTGTGCTGTAATTTGGACCCTCAGTGAAGTCCCAGCTTACCGGTGTGAGGGCAACAGCCGAGGGACACGAGTGGGAAGCGTGCAGCCAGCCAGCGAGGAGCTCACTCACTGGCGAGGAGCTGGCTCAGGGTGCAGCCTGGCCCTGCCCAAATACGTGCCTCCAGCCTCCTGCCAGGCTCGTTTGCCTGGAGCAGTGTCCCTCTGCAGAGGCACGGCGTGCTCATGAGGGACACAGGACAGCCCTGAGCTGAGGGGGCCCGTGGAGGTGGCGGGCCAAGGGCACTCAGCCACCTCCCAAGCACGGGCCTTTTGCCATTAAACCCCAGGTCAGCATGTTTGTGTATGGGCAGGTCAGACACACACCTCCTCATCCAAACATGGCTCAGCGACCCATGGCAGTGCAAAGGGAATTCTCCAAGTCCTCATTGCTGTTCCCATGACACAAAGAACAGTGCTGATTTTGGGCAAGCTAAACACCAGCCAGTTCTGTAGGAAGTTATACTCCCTCTCTCCATGCACAGGCATCCCTGTTAAGGCTTCAAACTTCTCCTGGCCTCAGGACAGTCACCTTGTTGGAAACCCCAAGCCTTGCCCAATTCTCCTCTCAGTAGCTAAGGACTGTCCCCACACAGCTACAAGGTGAGAGGAACCAACAGTTAGAAATCACCTACCTGTAGAAGGTAAAGGAGTGCTGGAGCAAACAGTGTGAGAGGGTAGAGTGACTGGTATGTGGCTAAGGCCAGGAACACAGCACTGAGGAAGGCACTACCTGCAAAGAAAAAGTAAATGTTCATTTGTAAGGAGCATTTAATGTAAACAGCCCTCCAGACAGGAACTCCAAACAGGAAGAAAGGCATAACCCTCTGCAGGGCTTTACAAATACCACACCCCCATGCAGAGGCATTCTTCCCAGAATATGTCCTACAGTGTTGTCCTCTTAACTACATTTTGAAGGGGTCATGATTCACCCCAAGGCAATTCTCCCAGGAGAGAACCACTGACTGATTTACATCTCCTACCATTCACATACAGAAAGAGATTCATGTCAGCCAGTCTATATATAGAGCCTGCTGGCTGCTGTTCATGCACAGGAATCATTCACTTCAGTCATATCCACATGAAGCAGCTGCTATACTGGACATGCTGGATAACCTCGTCACCAGAACCTGTCAGGGTCCTCAGCAAAGCTCTGTGAAAGAGAGCAAGAGAAAGGCTGCAGCTGGAGGAACAAAGTGGCATTAGCCCTTCTTCAGAGATGCCAAAACTAAGGCACAGAAAGGATGAGACCAGCTTTTCCAAATGGTCTTAAAAATACAAATGCCTTTATCAAGGAAGCTTTACCTGAGGTCTCTCAGGTTGAGCTAAGTGCCAAGTACTCACACTGCCCACCAACCGACACCAGAAACCAAGTCCAAAAGGTCCCAGGTTAAACACTAAAAATAGAATGTAGCCTGGTTCTTACATCACTTGACAGAGGCATCTGTAAGAACATAGCTTGGACAGCAAGCACCCTGACTCAGGGCACTGACTGTCACCCTGCTGACACCACACACTCGGTGAGCTTCCCTCTGCTCCCACTTTTGAAAGAGAGTATGTAGGGCTACCTGCTGCTGAGCCTTCTCCCTTCTTCAACTACACTCTCATGTTACCCAGTGTTCAACTCTGCAGAGATCTAAAGAACTGGTACCCAGATATAACAGTATTCATCTGAGATCTTCTCTTTACCTACTCTAAAACCTAGAGGCTGCCACACTCCCAGCTGGAGGAAAACACAGGACAGCCACTATAGTTCTGCCTATGACTGAACTATTTGTCCTAAGGTATCACTGAATGCTTAAAAATCAGTTTCATTAAACAGACCCCACTTGATTTCTTTTGCCAATATTTTTTAAATCAAACACCCTCCTGCCTCAATTAATCAGTAATTAGAGGAAAACTTTCTTTGGAAGCACTAACAAAACCAGTATCAGCTTTCTTCCCAATGTCTGGGCCTGGGCATTACTGGAGACCAGCCTGATCCTTCCTCTGATCCAGCAGAGAACTCCTAAAATTTACCTCACCAGTACAAATCACATATGCTCAAAGACTTTAGCACTGGGGATTCACAGAAGTAAGAGAAACCCAGCATTATGCACAAAATGAATCGAACAGCTCTTCTGTCATAATCTATTCTACCATGCCAGTGCCTTTGCTTACTGCTTCTGCTTTCCCAAAACCCCAGTTAGCTACAAGTCAGCCAAGGGTGCTGGGAGTGAAAGCCAAATAATAGCTGCAGGCAACTGTTTGTGTTGGAATGAAACTGAAACCAAACTGGTAGCACACTCTGAGTGTGTATTCATGTACAAAATGGTTCCACAGTGTAGTGGTTATCACACCTGCTTTACACACAGAAGGCCCTGGGTTTAAAGCCAGGTTGGATGGGGCTTTGGGCACCCTAGGCTGGTGGGGGGTGTCCCTGCCCATGGCAGGGGGTGGCACTGGGGGGATTCAGGGTCTTTTCCCACCCAAACCAGTCTGGGGTGCTGTGATTCTAAAAGAAAGAGCAGCACACAGACACATTTCTGTGCAGCAATCACATCTGTACAGTTCTGCTGGGATTTCATTTCCAGAACTTTCCAACCTTTACCAAGCATCCCAAAGACTCATGTTTCTCCATGGTGTTACCTTTCATTGTGGCTAAAATGAAGAATGCAGTGACAGTGTTGTTGATGGCGCAGGTGGACTTTGCCACACAAGACATCACAGTGTAGGGGTTTAGCAGATAGCTGGAAAGAGAGCAAAGCTTCAGTTACATGCAACGGAGACAGCACCTAATTCAAGAGAAGTTCAAAGGAAAAACAGATGCACTTTGCTGTTTCTTTGTGTTTATTTACATTTAACAGGATCCTCTTATCATCAAATGAACTCAGCTGAACAGGTTCTTTAGTCTGGACAGAGTGGCCTTGGACACAGTGGCCACAGGCAACACACCAGAGAAAAGCAGACAGCTGGGAAGGTGTCTGCAGTGCAAGTTCTAGCCTAGAAAATTACTACTGACAATGCTATTTCTTTGCAGAAACCTGCATTCATTCTGTCAGACCCACAATTACTGGCTCCAGAGTAAACTCTGCTGAGCTGAGCTAGGTGATCCTGCTCTGCTGGGGGTGGGCGGGGAGGGGTGTGGACTAGATGATCTTTTGAGGTCTCTTCCAACCCCAAACATTCTGTGATTCTGTGATTCTGTGATCTATTCACATCTACTGGTGCTGAGAAAGGAATACAAGTAAGATGGCAAGATGGCCAAGACCTTACAGAGCATCCCCAACCCAACTGCACCTGTGCACTCCTGCTACAGCACAGTGATCATTCATGTTCACAGTGGTGTGATCTGAGCACAAAACCTGCCAGCCATGAAAACATGGCTTGTTTTAATTGGAATTATGGAAAAACAGCAAAGTCTGAGCATCTTTCCCCCCAGAATGCAGCCCTGCTTCAGTTAATAGAGATGCCAGCTCCTTTTGGACCTGCAATGATCTCACATAACCAAGCTGGGAGCACAGAGAAATGTCTGGAAGGATTATCAATACAACAACCAAGGTGATGTGCTGATCAACTTTGCTAACAGCTAAATCACTCATCAGACTGAGGAGGGCTAATGATTCCTTAATTATCTCTTTACATTTTTCCTACCTCTCTGAGGCCCAGCCTGCCTTTTCCTGTGTTTCCAGAGCCTATAGCAGGGAAAGTACAAGCTGAAGCCACCTTTGCTGAGGTGTGTGCAGCAATGTCAAACACAGACCCAGCTGCAACTCACTGACTCTACCCCAGGAATTTACTGCTTTACAAAATCAATGTGAAAGTAAGAAAAAAGTAACAACTTACCTAATGGAAAACTCTCTCTCTGACACAAAATAATTCAAATAATGCTTTATTCATGTCAAAACCCCAAAGAAAAAACTAATGCTTTAAATATGTTGCTTGTGCAATATCTATCTTAGCTGAAGCTTTCCAAGATTTTTTTAAAAAGTTTCTCATACAGAGGAACACCAAAGCCTGAGATCAGTAAGGTGACAACCTGGAACTATCTTTGAATGGTTATAAGCAATTCTGGGATATTCAATTGTCATATTGAACAGACATGTTGTCCAATTGCTCTAGAAGTTACTCTGAAAAGATACCAGAGATATTTGGGAGTCCTATGATCCCTTTGGAGAGCATCAGCACACAGGCACAATGGATGGGGGTGGGATCTGTGCAGGCACAACACTCCTGTTACCAAATCAATGACTGCATGCTGTTGAGCCAGAGGGCCTCTGGGAATGTACTCTGGAAAAGCATCTGCTCTTCAGTTCCAAAGTGAGTATCCAGGGCTGGGGGATTTTTACACACAGTAGGAAATACAGAATTTCGGGCCAGGGGGTGGAAATCTTCAACAAATGCTGAAGCCCCAAATCAGACAAATAAAACCCACAGGGAGCTGAGGAACCAGAGCAGCCTGCTGCAGCCTCCAAGGAGCAATACTTACAAGAGTGCTACCTTGAGTGGGATGTGGTGCATCTCCATGGGCGTCCGGATGAGTTCAGCCACATCTGGTGCATATTTATCCAGTTCTATTAGGAGCTTCTGCTTTTTGAACTGAACAAAGGAGAAGGACCAAAGACTGTCAGAGGAGGAAAGTCATTAATTCTTATTTCCATTGCTGCTGAACATGCATGAGCCCCCAGCATGAGCCAAAACGTGTTACATGAGGCCTTGTACAAACAGAACAGAACTCCCCTCACCTTTCCCAAATATTTAGCAACTGAAGTGGAAGTTGGGAGAAAGCAGGTTATCTCTACTTATTTGAACTTCCTTAATTGCTTGTATCCAGCCCTTGGCACTGCTGACAGTGACTTCACCACACTGGAGGTTAATACTTTCAATCTTCCTAAAGCCTGCCTGGATCTCCAATGAAAAGTTGACTTTATAAACTCACTCTTCAATATACAAGCCCCTGAGGAATCAAGTCAGTGTCTTTGTTATTTTGGAGATGGATGCCCCCATGCCAAACGTCCTTTAGGAACCCAAAATCTCTCTCTTCAATCTATTTTGTTCTGTGATGCTGTCTATGGAGACAAATGAGAACTCTGAGGTACTACCCTACTGAACTATGTCATGGTGAGGCAGAGAGATGCTGTCAACTAATGCTCAAGGAGCAAAATGACTCACACACAGGATTTTTATGTGTCTGCAAGTCCATGAGTAACTCCTTCAACCTCACAGTCAGTAGACAAGCAACAAGCAACACGGTTGGGAGACCACACAGATGTAGACCACACAGCCTCCCTGTTCATGCTGGTACTGAATCGCTGTCCCTCCAGGATCGCAGAGAGCACAGCGTGCTTCCACAAAATGTTCTCTGAGCTACTGAGGAGAGAGCTGGGAGGAATCACTCCAAATACACATACTTGTAATGTTAAGGTAACATGCAATGTTTGGTGTCAGACTTTCACCCTGCTTACTAGAATGACTGATGTCACCTCAGCATCCTTGGAAGGTTTTATTCCTTCCTTTACACACTTCCAGTCTGTGTATTAACTCCTGCTGCTGCAAACACAAACCCTGTTCAGAATAAAACATTCCAGGCTCTAGCTACAAAATGCACAGAAGATTGCAGCAGGAGCAGGGGTGAGCAAAGGGAGTGCTCAAGCCTTGCCACATCTGTAGTCCAGCAAGGGAATTCTGCATACTGCAAACTGCCACAACTGAGGGTGGGTGTTCAGTGCATGTTCTAAAACCTCACATCTCCTCTTGTGCACTGTGGCCCCAGACTTGTTGGCATGTCACTGGTTATTGCATTCTCCCAAGTTTCTCAAATTTTCTGTACTTCACTCAGAGGGAAGGATCTCCACTGCTGTGGCCATCATTCAAGTGCAGCACAGTAGCTCCAGACACTGACTGTTTCGTGCTGTGCTACTGCCACAGCAGAGCTCACACTCCCTCTGTTGTTTATCACATGCAGTCCCCACATTTACTGATCAGCCAGATACGACCAGATTTACTGCAGCAAGGACTGGTGGATACTGCACCCTCTGGCATGTGTTTTCTTTGGTACAAGGCAACTATACTTATTGGGAGAAGAGGACCAAACTGGCAAGTCAGCTTACCACAGCTTTGTTAAAGTCCTGGATGGCCAAATAAAGGGCAACAGCAGTTAGCACATCAGTGATCTAAAAAAAGCAAGGCACAGACAGTAAGCAAAATAAGCAGATGGAGAAAAAGCTATCAGACAGTACTGCAGTGCTGAATAAGGACTCTATCTGACCCAGCTCATGAGAATAAAACCCCCAAACTTTAAACACTCTGGACTGCTGATTTGTACGCTGTGCTCACACAGCACAGCTGAATCCTTAGGCCATGAGCTGCACCAAAGACACTGAAGTTTCCAGCACAAGAGAATGGGGAATTACAGGTAAAGAAATTGTTCTTGGAAAGAAGTATGTGAGGGTAATAGAGAGAACCACTGGTCTCATTAGGGCACAGGCTACAGTAGGGCACCTGTCCATTAATCCAGCACGACAGTGCCTTGGGCTGTCCCACAGTGCGCAGCACGGTGCCTAGAACAGCCAGCACAGTGCACACAGACATCAGCTCTGCCCAAGACCTGCCTGGCAGGGAGCTGGGGAGAGGGGCTCTGCCATTCAGTGTCTGCAGCCAGCTGTATGATTTCTGTCCTTCTGAATTATGCAGAGCTCAGAGAACAGTTTGCAACGAGGGGCACTTGGAGAACTATCCCATTTGTGCTCCCTGCTGGCCTGGGGTTTGGCAGTGAGTTCACTGAGAAACACTGCAATGCAGGGATTAGGGTGATGAGATATTCTGACCTGGAAGAGGTAACCTTTGACACCTGAAACCAACTGCCAAATTCCTGTCCCTCTGTGGGGATCCTTATCTAACCAAGAGCTCATGAAATAGATGGTATATGTATGAGAGAAAAGCCCCAACGTGGGTTTGTACAGGCAAAGCACTGTACAATTAAACTGTGAGCTCAGCAGAAATCTGAACCGTGGGAGACTGAAGGGCCCTGATCCTTACAGGAGCAAAAGGAAGGTCACACTCAGCACATCACAGAAAGGGAGCATTCCAGAGGAGCTTTCTGGGAGCACTTACCATGAACACCAATTCAGCATATTCAATCAGGAAGTGAAAGAGATATATTATCAGCGGGGTCTGAAAGGCAGCAGAAGGGAAACCCCAGTCATACACTGTCCAGATAAAACAACTAACAGTTTGGTTAGAAAACTGGAGTAGCACTATGAGACACTGCAGAAGGTAATTTTCCTTAACCTCTTCCACAACACTGTTACTTCAAAGTAAAGTGATTAATCAAAGCACACTCACTGGCCTTTCTCCTTGCAAAGTTCTCAACAGGCTTTATAAATACACCATCAAGTTTGAAAACCATATTCTAGTCCAACTTGTTGATTCTACTAGTATAGTTATAGAGTTAAAAAGCATATAACAAACAGCTTTAGAAAATATTTGTTCCTGGAGAATCTGTTTTTTCAGGTTGTTTGCAGGTACTTTTGCAAATATTTCCTACACAGCTGGTTTCACTGTTTAACCTGCTGTTTAGATGACTTTCATACAGCAAAAGGAAGAAAACACCTTAAAAACATTAAGCAGTAGGACTACAGTCCTATCATCCTTTTACTCTCACAGCTTCTCCCTTCTAGGAGAAGAGTTATTCTGGACTATTCCTACAACAGAAAAGCTTAATTTAGAAGCACTATATTTACATGGTGTAAATTCAGTCTTCAGTGTGAGAAAATATATTTCTTTTGAAAGGCATTACAAATATTGTGATGGTATAAGTAGGCACAGGAAAACATTCAGAGCCTGGGACAGAAAACTGTGTTTTAAAAAGGAGAATCTATTGAGGAGAAACAAGTTTTGAGAGGCATATGAGTATCTGCCTTGTGCCTATGTGGCAGATGTATGAGTGCACCTTCACGTTGTAAGACCACAACACCCTGAAGTGTTTGGAGGAATGTATTGAAGTGTTTGGAGGAATGAGGCAGCTTCAAGTTGAGGACAAACTGTACTGCATGCTTGTGCTGATGGTAAGATTCCTGCAAACACAGAGGCTCAAGACACTGCTATCCCATAAAACTCTGTAGGCTCACCATGACACTGTCTCTCCCTGCGTTGGCTTCTGCTGACAGAAACATCTGGATGTGAACAGAGTTATTTTTTACTTATCACAGTCTTCCCTAATCAGGCTCTCCCTTATGCAGTAACAGCTATCAGGGTGTCCATTACCTGCATGGCAACAACTTACTCTCTGATGAACTATATTTCCTCATCGTGCCTGCCACTACATATACACCCACTGCACAGGCAACCGTACGACTCCAAGTACTCTGAAACCTTTGGGACAAGACAGGTCCCATCCCCAGTCTTTCCCATAAGCAGTAAGACTAAGAAATGTGTCACCTGAATACCCCATTTAATACAAAGCATGCATACTGACCTCATGAAAAACAGCTCCGGAATACGGCGAGACCCCTAAATCCAGCAGAGCCAATCCTTCCACCACTGAAACACACAAACACCTGTGTTAGAATCCTGTAACATGGGAAGAGAAACACCTTGTGATGGTAAAGCTATAGTTTTTATAACACAGGCACTAGTAAGAACCTTGTGTTGAATCTCCATCTGAATGGGTGAGACAAAACCTCACAAGCCAACAACCAGCCACAATCCATTACTTCTGCTATGCAAACTTCCTTAGGAACTCCTCAGTTGTAATCTATTTATTTGTTTCAGCTAAAAATGTTATAATTGAAATGTTTTGCACTTAACCATACTTAAATCACATGTATGATATTTACTGATTTAAAGCATGATACGTGGTATCTCTGCTGGAGAAATACCTGACAAATACTTAATCACAATTTTAACTGTTTTGCCTAATAAGGAGTAGAGAGACCTGAAATGTCTGAAAACACAATAAATGAGAAGAAAAGAATACATCTTGCTGGGCAAAACTAAAAGCTTTATGTGTCATCTAAACTTCCTGACATTTTACAGCCTTAATTCAGATCCTTTGTGATGGTGTAGCAGCAACTTGCACTGCACTGCACTGCACACACACGTTTTTCTCTAAGATCTCCACCTTACTGAGCACTAAGGTTCTCTGGGGATGGAGCAGCATGGAAGAAGCTATGGGAAATAGGTCCATTTGTTCAGGCAATGAGGAGACTGCAGGGAGCAACAGGAGGTTGAGTTCAGCAATGTGCTACAGAAGTAGATTCTGACTCTGCAACAAAGTTCCTGTACGCTGACAGCTCAGACTTTTCAAGGTGCTCATAGCTGTGCTCCTTACTATCGAGGTGCCCACCTTGACACTCTAAGGTAAGACTTGTAAGAATCCATTGCTGCAAGGGAATTCAGGGGAGCTGTGTTTGGAAACCAGGAAGGGTGAAGTGCTACACACTGTGCAGCAGAGGCCTCAACTCACCAGACACGTTCAAGCCTTCCACCTTTCTTACTCCGTGCCCCTGTTTTCCACCCCAAAACCACAAATACTTTTCCCCCTGTAATAACTGGATATTATTTTCCTGAAGGGCTGTGTTTAAAACAAATTCAGGTTCCCAGCAGGCTCTGATGCTACAGAGATGAAAGCCACCACGGAGCCTCCATTAAACTGCGCCTCAGCCTTCAGAAGAGAGTTTGAATCACGTTGGTAACAAAACGGTTGTGGGGTCACAAACTGAACGGGGGAAGGGAGATGGTGAACAGCTCTGCAGGAACTGGGGACCGGGCGTTAGCGGCCGCAGCACAAGACAGTGCTCCTGCAGTCACAGCCTCACGACAGCGGCTGAATGAGGGCTGCTGCGACCGCACGGTCACTGCCAGCTCCTGTCGTTCTTCCATTTTACGTACATCTGTGACACAGCCAGCGTGTGCGGGTGCCCCCAGGCCGGCTGCTCGCAATGGCTGCGCCCCGTGCCCAGGCCTCCCTTCCCCTGTAGCTGCCCGCCGCTCGCTCCTCCCGCAGGAACTGCCGCGGACCGACTCACAGGAGGTTTTGTCGGCCCCGGGATGGGACAGGCCCGTTCCCGGCCCCGGGACCGCAGCCCGGCCTCTGCCCGCGGGGCCGTGCCCCAGCCCGGCGCCGGGCCAGGAACAGGCCCGCTCCCGCCCGCAGCTGCGTCCCCGGCCCCCTCGTCGCCGCCGCCCCCGCGAGCCTCGGCCAAGTCAGCCGCGCCGGGGGAGCGGCGCCCCGGCCCGGGCGCCCCGGGCCTCACCTCGCTTCCAGGCGTTTAGCGGGGACGACACCTCAACCCGCTCGGAGATGAAGTCGGCGAGGCTGGAGCGATAGAGCGCGGCCCGGACCGTCACGGCCACCAGGACCACCAGCACCAAGGGAGCCGCCATCCTCGCGGGCAGACACCGGCTGCCGCCGGCTGTAGTTCTCGGGCGGCGCCGAAGAACGCGGCGCCAATGCAGCGGCCCGGCCGGGAAGACTACACGTCCCAGGAGGCCGCCGCTTCCCGATACCACTCGAGAGCTACGGCGAGCGCGCTGGGGCGAACTTCTTCGGATCGCGAAGGCCACGGCCCCTGGCCCGCCTGGCGAGGGTGGGAGCGGCCTGACCCGGGGGGACGGCGCTGTGCCCGCGCTGCGGGGCGGGTGTCCCGCTTTCCACCCCCTGGGCCGGTCAGCTTTGCTCGCCGCCGGCGGCAGACCCTGGGGCCGTGGGGCCGAGCCGCCTCGTCCGTCCGGTCAGGGCCCCGCCTGTCGTCCCACTTGGACACGTCGCCTGCCGTCCTCCCGCCTCAGGGCAGAGCCTGGCCCCGTCTCCTCGCTGGCCTTCCCGCCGACCGCTGCGCTACCCCGCGAAGCCATCCCGCGTCCTGCATGGAGCGGGCCCTGGCGCCTCGGCCCCTCCTTGGAGCCGGTGCTCCAGCACCTGAGCTTCGTGGCAGGGCTGCTGTAAGGGACTCCTGCTCCTCAGCTGCGGGACGCTGTGTGTTGCCTTGGGTTTCCTCCGGCTCCTCCTGGCCCCCTTCTCCAGGCTGGGGTTTCAGCAGGGTCTTGGCAGGCTCAGAATGCCCATCCCCGTGGGTTCCAGGGGACCAGCAGTCTCTAGAGGTTACAAGACTCCTACTCATTACCTGCCCAGCACGTGCTTTCCTGCAGTTCTCCAGTAGCTGTTTCTCCATCCACATCCCTGGGTGCCTGTACAGCCCACTCACATAGACTCTCACAAAAGCAGCCTCTACAATACTTCCTCCAGAGTGGAGAGATACGGAAGGAAAACCTGTTACTCATTTAAAAAATTGGGGGACACAATGCAAACAAGTATCTCACATGGTATCCGAAGGCAACACTTATTTTCATGTAAGAAACCGATAGGATTTGCTGACTGTACTGGGGTTGGTGCTTGTCCCACTCTCCACTGCCCTGGTGTGGCCCCACCTCGAGTCCTGAGGGAGGTTTGGGCACCTCAGGACATGAAGATGTTGGGCTGCTGGAGTGCATCCAGAGGAGGGGCACTGAGGTGGGGGGGTCTCGAGGGCAAGACTTCCCAGGGCGGCTGGGGTCACTCTGCTTCTTCAGCTCAGAGGAGAGAAGCTGAGGGTGCTCAGGGGGGAGGCAGAGGGGAGGCGCTGAGCTCTCCTCGCTGGTCACCAGTGACAGGACATGAAGAAACGAGTGAAGTTGCATCAGGGGAAGTTCAGGAGGGGCAAGAGAGAAAGGTTCTTTACTGAGAAGGGTGGTCTTCCCTGGAACAGGCTCCCAGGGATGTGGTGACAGCAAGGAGCAGGGACTTGGACTCGATGATCCTTATGGGTCCCTTCCAACTTGAGATATTCTATGATAGTGTTCAAGTCACAACATGAACACTGTATTTATGCAGCTTCAGAGACATTTGCATCCACCTGCACAAATGGAGAACATGGTCCCTAAAGGCACAGATGGCCCAGCAGGATTGGAGAGACTGGTGGATTTAGATGGTAAATCACATGCACTTTCTGGACCAAGGCCTACCTAGAACAGCGTTCATCCTTCCGTGCTACAAACCCAGCTTCAGGTGGTCCAAGGAGTGTTTCCTCCTGTGCTCGCTCCCTTGCTGGGGTGAGGCAGCAGATCTGTCCAGCTGCTGCCTTAGTGGGGCCTTGTCTCAAATGTGGTCCTGTCCAGAGGACAACAAATCTGGTCCTGAAGTACTAAGGAGAACTTCAGTGTTCAGTCTATAATGTGGCAGCTCTTCTGCTCTCAGGCCCCTGTCATGAAGGTGCTGGTTGTAGTAAAACTCCTTTCCTAATAACTTGGGCACTTGCTGGCCGTAGAGGTTGATGGCCCCAGGACTGACAGGGCTTGGTGCATCCCAGGATTAAGCAGCGTGGATTTGTTCAAGTTAGTTTATTTGTGCAGGCTCCTGTAAGTAGGAAGCCAGAAACGTTGATTCTTCTTTGCAGCTGTTAGTAATGTTCTCATGGGGTTTCTGATCAGAAATGCTTGTTTTCCAGCACTGATTGCTCTCCAAGGGACAGTTCTGATTCAATGATATTGACAGCAGTTGCCTGAGAGTGCTGCTTTGCTGAATGATCAGAATACAGTTGTGTGGTTAAAGCTGCACTGCTCCGAGATGCTGATTTCACTAGTCTCATCTAGGCCATATGCTTCCCAGCACCATCTAATGGGAAATGGAAACCCTGGGGAAATTCAGATATCCTCTGAGGGCACCAGGACTCAGGTGTGAAGTCATGCCTGTACACTTCTTCTGTGTTTTATTGGAGTGTAAAAGCCAACTAAGAAGAAAGGTCAGAAGACACGTTCTTTCTGGGGCGATGGTTGGCCCAAAGGGTTCTCCAGTAGGAGATCCTAAAGCTATCAACGGGCTGAAGCTCATGAGCTAAGTTCCCATGAGAGCATCAAATACATAAGGCAGGTATGAGTGCATTAAGTGCTAGAGTCTTGGTACCTGCCTACAGACTGAACCGCATTTGGGGTGTCAGAGTTGGGTCTCTAAGGAGTGGTGACAAGTGCACACGCACTGCGTGGTGCTGCCTTTTGTCCAGCAGTAATGGTTGAACCCACTTTCAGCCCAGGGAGACACAGGAGCAGACCCTAAAAACCTTGGGGTTCCTAAAAGCTTTGGGAAAATCAGGAAGAGGTTAAAGAGACCCAGACTGGTGTGGGTTTGGGAAAGGCAGTAGGTTGAGATCACCTGGTGACATGTTCTGTGCAGCCACCCAGTGCTGTGGAGCTCGAGGCCAGCACAGCACAGACGCTGTTTTCCCAGGCAGCAGCGAAGGGGCAGGGAGGGGTGGGAATGGCAGCAAGAGAGAAGTTTTAGGGGCTACCAGAGCCCCTAAAAAGATAAATTTTAGGGGCTATCAGAGACAACTGCTGAGAGTTTGGTGGAGACTTACAGCAAAGAGCTGCAGGGATACAGAACAGAGAACTGAAAAATAAGGACTGGCTTGGTTCATGTTTCAGAAGAGGCATAAACCTGACCTCCTGTGTCCTGGTGTTTACCCCAAACTGACGGTAGTTTTTGCATCATTGGGGTTCCTATGTGTTAAACTTTCTTCCTGAAAATTCCTTGCTATGCAAGTGAGCTGGTGCTAACATGCTTGGTGTACGGAGCCTGGGAGCGGTTTAACCATCTGAAGTTTGACTGTCTCCTGTCGTACCACCAGCGGTAGTGTGGTGGGACACTGAAGCGATCGTTGGTCTACACAGGTAGTAGCAAATGTAGCCCTGAAGAGGACTTAACTCTCACCACTCACCCTGAAGCCTCCACCTTTTGTTTTGGAACAAAAAAGCTCAGATCTACAGGGAGCCAAAAAGGCAACTGAGCACTGCTCTTGGAAGCGTCGTTGCTTCCTTGCATTACCTGTGTGGGGCACCCACACTGATGGTTTAGGTGATGAATACAACCTGGTGATGTTGCATCACAGATCTTTCATAAAACACTGCTTAAGACTGAGCCAAATTCAGGGATGATTCATCTCTGTTCCTGCAAACAGCTGCTGGTTTGGGCACTTTCTGTGTGCCCTGTTGGCATTACGCAATGGTGACAATTTTCAGCATAAACAAGCCACTCCTGTTTTCACTCCACTGTACAGAATAGGTGTTCTGAGTCCTTAGGCACCCTACAGTCCTTCCTGGCAGCTCTTCTGGGCACTAGATTCCATCTTTTTGCACTTGGGAGACCACAATGACACACATTATTCCAAGATCTCATCAGGCCCTGTGAAACGGTGCTCATAGTTCAGAGTCTCTTCCTATTTCACCCCATTGCCATGTCCCAGAGGGATCATTTTCACCCACCATTTATTTTGGCCAAGCTGTTGTGTTTTATTTCCTTCCAGTCAACCACTTCAGTGCTACACTGTTCTCTTCTTCAGCCTTTCCCACCACAGACTTCACACAGCAATAGTTGCCATGTAGTCATTATTGTTCCTCAGTGGCTTTGGTTTTCCTCTCAAATCCTGTCTTACGTACCAGGATCCTTTACTGAGTTGCTTTTGCCTCTTCATTTCCAAGTTTCCTCTTGTTGGAGTATATTGGCTAGAGCACCTGCCAGCTTTTGAGTTTGCCAGTAAAAACTGCCCACCCCCCAATTCACAAGCATTTAATTTGTGGGGGCTACATGAGTTATTGTGACTTCTTGTTTTCTTGGGTAAAAACCACTGTAAAATTGAAGGGTATTGCTGGTTGTGGTGGTTTGACCCTGGCTGGAGGCCAGATGCTCACCAAAGCTGCTCTATCACTCCCCTTCTCAGGGAAGAAAATACCTACTGAGAGGCTCAGGAGTGGAGATGAGGACAGGGAGAGATCATTCCACAACTGGCATCATGGACACAACAGGCTCAACACGAAATTAAGAAAAACATCTAATTTATTACACTACACACCCAGTGACACCAGAGTCAGGTAATGAGACATGTGACCAGATCTTAAAGTACCTCCCCCCATCCCTCCCTTCTTAGCAGACTGCACTTTATCCATGATTTCATTCCCTTCTTCCCCCCAGGTGTCACAGGGGGAGATGGGGATGGAGGTTTAGGTCAGTTCCTCACAAGTTGTTTTCCTTCTTAGCCAGGGGGGACATTCCTCACCCCCTTCCCCTGCTGCACCATGGGGTCCCACCCACGGCAGACAGTCCTCCACAAACTTCTCCAACATGAATCCTTCCCACAGGGCTTCAGCTCTTCATGAACTGCCCCAGCGTGGGTCACTTCCACAGGGTGCAGACCTTCAGCCCCAGACTGCTCCAGCCTGGTCCCCCGACAGGGTCACAAGCCCACCCAGCGAAACTGCTCCAGCATGGGGGTCTCTCTCCATGGGCTGCAGGTCCTGCCAGGAGCTCACTCCAGTGCAGGTCACAGCATCTTCCATATGTCTCCACCTGCTCTGGGGTTGGGTCTCTCTGGGGGCTGCAGGAGGGGTCTCTGCTCCCTGTCATCTTCCATGGGCTCTGTGTGGGACAACTCACTCCACCACGCCTTTCTCCAGGGGCTGCAGGGGCATCTTTCTCTCTGCTCCCTGGGGCACATCTTCTCCCCCCCTTCCCTGGCCTTGGTGTCTGCAGAGTTTCTCACATCTCACTCCCTTCTCTGGGGGCAGAAAGCACCTGCTAGCGGGTTTTTTCCTCCTAAAGGTGATTCCCAGAGGCGCTGTGACCGTCGCTGATGGGCTCGGCCTTGGTCAACAAGGACTCCGGCCTTGAGTCAGCTGGTGTTCGCTCTGGGGCCTGCAGGAAGCTTCTCGCTGCTTCTTGCAGAAGCTGCCACTGCAGAACCCCCTTCTCCACCAGAACCCAGCCACACAACACTACAATACTGGGTTTATAAATCACTGGGAGAAGGGTGCTGGCCTTTTGTTTCCTAGCTTGGAAAACAACAGGGTTTCCTAGCAGGCTGGGACAGCAGTACTGTGGTATGGTGTCTTCCAGGCTTTCCACTGCCGATTGACAGACGACAGCCTGAGCTTTATGGTCTTCTATGGACTGCAGTCTTTATCAAAAATGGAGCCTGAGTGAGGAGCTTTATGGTCTTCTATAAAGCTGCAGTCTTTATCAAAAATGGAGCCTGAGTGAGGAGCTCCTTTCATTTGGCTTGAGAGAGAGGAGTGAATAAATTGTACTTCAGATTCTCTGAGTGGCTTCATATGCCAGGAGTGTCCTTTACTTGAAAGACAGAGCTCTTTGTAAGAGGAAATCAGCTCTCCTCAGCCCCCAGAAAGATGGTATCTCTGGTGCCACACTGACCATTTCACAGTGAGTTTTCAGTGACAATGTTAACAAAATAAAAATACCCAAAGTGGAGAGCTGAAACTCCTGCCAGCTAATTTAAGCCAACTAATCATCTAGTGAGGCTTGTCATCTGCTCGAGGGAGAGCTGGGCTTGTCCAGAGAGCTGCACTTACTTCAGACATCTCTCCTTGGGGTGGAAGGGCTGAGCTGTTTATGTGACCTGAAGACAGCTGGAGTTGGGCAAGATGAATGTGAAGGGCCTGACAAACAGCACTGTCCGTCTGTCGGGCACTGCCTAAGCAGAGTGTTACAGACAGCTCACCCTGACAGCAGCACCTTACACAATGGGCCATCTCACCAGCTGGTGTTGGCTTTGCTGTCATTCCGCTCAGCCTACTCAGGGCTGCACCTCCTGGGCACGTGATCAGCTCCCAGGAACAGCATCGGGATGGACCTGGCACCCTTCTTCTGGGAAGGTCCCTGGCTGAAATCCCTTGCTGGGTTGCAGTGATGATTGTTCACCTCAGGCTTGTGCAGGTTCATGGATTTGGTGGTTGGTTGCTAGGAACTGCCTGACAGAGGCGGCTGCTTTGCACCCGCCCTGGCAAATCTGAGGGTAAATAGGGTCCTGAAGACCAGTGGGAGTTTTAGGTCTTTTTCATATGGGAAAGGCAGGTGAGGGGACTCAGAGAGCATGCTGTGCACCTGGAAGCTTGCCAGCTTTTCCCAGTCACATCTAATTGAGGTTGTTTACTTCTATCTGGGATTTGCCGCACAATCGGATGGGGAAGCAGCGAAAAGGGATCTATCTGTGCATTGCCACAGCTCCCTGCCTCCACCCCTTGCTCAGGTCCCTCCCTTCTACCCTCCCCTGCATTTCTTTTCTGTTCTCACTGGATCATGTCCAGGGTGTGCTGCTAGCTGCAGGAGCAGTGTCTTTTCCCTGCCAAGCTTGTACCATGGCACCTACTTCACCTTTTCCA
Source organism: Hypotaenidia okinawae (assembly GCA_027925045.1). Lineage (NCBI taxonomy): Eukaryota > Metazoa > Chordata > Aves > Gruiformes > Rallidae > Hypotaenidia > Hypotaenidia okinawae. The sequence continues at coordinate 1,264,824 of BSDF01000016.1, forward strand.
GCTGGAGCACAAACACCCCAGTGCAGTGGGAATCACAGGTTGGTGTCTGCTGCTGTCAGCAAGGTTTAGATGAATTATTGTAGCTGTTCTGTCTCTCAGCTTTGGGAACTTTCCAGCCAGAAGGAAATCCTTAAGTGTCAGGAAAGGGAGTGAAGTGTTTAAAATATGGCTGTTTGCAGCGGGCTGTGAGTGACATTAACTGGGGAGGCTGGTGAGTTAAGCCAGTGACACTGGAGCTCTGCCTTCCTAGAGAGGTGTGTTCGTGGAAAGCTGTCTGAGAACCATGGGCTTCAGCAGTGACCTGTCACAGAGACGGGACAACATGCAAGCCCTTGCAGGGAGGAATGTGTTGGAGTGAGTCCAGAGCAGCTGGCTCCCTGCTCCCAGGCTGCATGTCTGGAGCAGGGTCACATCCTCTGCTTTGTGTGGAGCCATCCAAGGCCTTGAGCAATGAGTAACTGGTCTGGTTAGGGTCTGTGTGGCTGCTTCTCCAGAGGATGTGTGACCATGAAGTGGAGGCATTAAATAAATTACATTTGCACAGAAATCCCAGGAATTAAATAGTCAATTTTAAACAGCTGGTGTAAAAGTGCTGAGCCCACAAACCTCACCCCTCCTGTCCCCCATAGCTAGGGGAGATCTCACTGTGCAGGGGCCCATTTTGCACAGCACCTCCCAAATCCTTGCTTTAACCTCAGCCTTGAAGCCTAGAGTAAGATAACAGGGGCAGACCAGGGCTCCCAGAGCAGCACTGGGGATACTGGGCATTGAACCGCAGTGCTCAGGAAGAGAGATGGGTAATTCTCTGGTGGGGAATTCTGGTGGGCAAAGGTGCACATTATGAAACCTTACCACTGTCCAGGTTGGGTCAGCAGTGAGGAACCCATCTCTGGTATGGAATGATTTCTGTCTCCCCTTCTTTGCATGAGGCACTGACTAAGAAGTTAGTAAAGATGGTATGAAGCTTTTTCCACCTCCAGCTGCCCACCAGTTACTGATGTAAGTGCAGGTCATCTACTCACCAGTTAACAGATCAGAACCACACAACCACCTTATCACAGACTCACAGACTTGTTTGGGTGGGAAGGGACCTCAGAGCTCCCCAGTGCCCCTTGGCCATGAGCAGGGACACCCTCCCCTAGCCCAGGGTGCCCAAAGCCCCATCCAACCCAGCCCTGAACCCTGCCAGGGATCCCAGGGCAGCCCCAGCTTCTCTGGGCACCCTGTGCCAGGGCCTCCCCCTCCCCGGGAAGGATTTCTGCCTCCCAGCCCCTCTCCATCCCCCTCCTGCAGCTGAAGGCTGTTCCCCTGGGCCTGGCTCTCCCTGCCCTGGGCACCAGCCCCTCCCCAGCTCTCCTGGAGCCCCTCGAGGGATGGGAAGGGGCTCAGAGCTCTCCCCAGCAGCAGCCTTCTCTTCTCCAGGCTGAGCCAGCCCAGCTCTCCCAGCCTGGCTCCAGAGCAGAGGGGCTCCAGCCCTCCCATCATCTCCATGGCTCCTGGGGACTGGCTCCCACAGCTCCGTGTCCCCCTTGTCCTGGGGACCCCCGAGCTGGAGGCAGCGCTGCCGGGGGGTCTGTGTCCCAGAGCAGAGGGGCAGGATCCCCCTTTCCCAGCCCTGCCAGTCCCACTGCTGGGGATGCAGCCCAGGAGAGGGGGGGCTGTCAGGGCTGCCAGTGCACATTTCTGGGTTGTGTTGAGCTTCTCATCCCTCAACACCCCCAAATCCTTCTCCTTGGTGCTGCTCTCCATACATTCCCTACCCAGCCTGTTGTCATGCTGGGGATTGACACCTTCACTGATCAGTCCTTCAAAGAAGGAGGGTTTGAAGACAAAAGTAAAAGCAACTTAAATTTTGTGATCCAGTCTTGCCAAAGCTGTGTTTCAGGCAAGGCTTGGTCAGTCTGTCAGTGCCTTAATAACAGCCGGGAGCTGCGACAGGCTGAAGCACTCAGTAGAGAGGGATTAGTCCAAATGCAGCTGCCACCGGCCATCAGGAGCCTGAAATCCAGAGCCAGCCTAGCTGAGGACAGCTCAAAGCCTTTTGTTCCAGCTTTAAGGCAAATCCTGGGTAGAACTGCCCATTTCTGGATGAAGATGGAGGAGCTAAGCTGCCTCAGGATACACCACATCATGTTTTAAAATAAAAGAAACCCAAACAGCAATGAAAGGAGTGTGAATGAAAGGCAGGTGACTCTGGGGGCCAGCAGTGAGGCTGCTGGAAAAGCTTTTCGGTGAAGCAGGGGGTGGGTGCAAACCCCCCACGCCTCCCGTCAGCGGAGGCCCCTCACTCTCAGAGCCAGAAGTGCTGCAGTGACCAAGCCCATCTAGAATAGAAAGTGCCCTTCCAGGGGGCTCCCAGATTCTCTGATTAACAGCCACATCAGCATTTTTTTGGGTTGCTGCTCCAGTTGTTGTATCTGGATGAGCCCCTTGGCCGTTAATGCTTCCCCAGACAAGGGCATCACACATCTGGACACGGCATCGCTCCTATCCTGGTGGCAGATTGGCCTGGCTAAGGAAACAGCCATGACACACGTTGCTATCGCTCCCCTCCCCTGACTGGGGGCAGTTGCTTTGTTTGGCCTGCTCAGTGCATTCAGTACTTTGCCCTCTGCCTCTCTCTGACTGTAACACATCACAGTCCCTAATAACGATTTTAACGAGGCAGCAAATTTACAGCCAGCTCTGCAGTGTTCTAGTCAGTATTTTTGCAGCTGAATCCTCATGGATCTTCTAGATTCACTCATTCACAGCAAACACACAGCTTTCCTTCTGATTCAGTGGAATATCAGCTTTCAAGTGCTTTATACTGAAGGTTGGGTCAAATCCAGCATGCCGAGGCCACAGGCTGAGTGGTCACAGCCAGCAGCCCTGTTTCCTTCCTCCTTTTCAGGCAAAAGAAAACCAGGCAGGCCTGTAATGGCTGGAGCAAGGAGAGACTGAGAGGGCAGGGTGGGCTGTGAAAGGAGCTCTGTGTGCCCGCTCTGGTCTGTTGTCCATGTTTTCCTCCGTGGGAGGCCGGTGGGGCCACACACTCCCGAAGGAAAACACATCTGTGTGCTCAGCTTGGGTCTGCCTCAGCTCCGGCCCAGGCCGGGGAGGAGCTGCTCCTGAGGGCCAGGCAGGGAGAGCAGAGAGCAGCAAAGCACACAGCTCTTTGGGCAGATCCTTCCAGCCCCCTGGGAGCCATCGGTCACCCACTGCCTTTGGGAACAGGGCCGTGGGTGCAGGAGGTGGGTGCTGCTCAGCACCGTGCCTCCCCCAGGGCACTGGCAGCCCTCACCTGCCCTGGCATAGTCCCTGCACACACTCTGGTTGTGACACAGGGTCCTTCCTCTCGCTTTGGCCCCTGGGTGTGTTTAACAGAGGGGAGATGAGGTGCTCAGGGATGGGGGTCAGCACAGGACAGGGACAGTTGGACTCAATGGTCTTAAAGGTCTTTCCCAACCTGGTGATTCTGGGATTCTGGGATTCTGGGATTCTGGGATGTGCCTGGACCCCACAGAGCCCCCGAGCAGCCTTTCCTGGTTGCTGAGCTTTCCAGGAGCATCAGGTCCACTGGCAGACCAACTTCTCTGCCAATCCAGCCTGGAGTACTGCAGTGGAGGTGTCCGGCAGTTTGTCCTGTCTCTCCACTCACCTTTCCCCAGGAATGTGGCAGAAAAGGCAGGTGAGGTGGTTAGTACTGCACACCAGGGGTGCCCAGAGGGCTGCTGCACACTGTGAAGGTGGCTGTGGGTGGTGGGAAGCAGAGTGGCAGAGCCAGCGGGCCCTTGTGTGTCCAATCTTGCCAGGTGTTTTAAAGCACTGAAGCACTAACTTCAGGCAAGTCAGTGGGAATACAGAATCTCCCTCGTCCTGTGCAGTTTTAGTTCATGAAGAAGTGTTTGTTTAAAGTCACTGAAGTGTAAATTCATCCTGTGATAAGTTTTCTGTCCGTCCCTGCTGGGAAACATGACAGCAGCACTGTCCTTGGAGCTGGGAGCAGCCCTGGCTTGGGAAGCCAATGTGGCACTAAAACCAGGAGGAGCCTGGATCAGTATTTTTCCAGCTAATCCTCAGAAGGGATGGGAGGGAAGAGGCCAGGTGATGATTTGAAAGGTTTAAAGTCAGGTGCATTGCAACCTCCTCCCCAAAACAACCAAACGTGTGGACAGCGTCATCCTGGGCCACACCAAGGCAGCAAAACCAGCACCTGTCCCGGGATGTCACCCCAGGTGACACCTGGAAATGCTCCTCTTCCTACTCCAGGAATTCCATCCACATTCGTTTCTACTGAAGAAACATCGTTCACGCCCTGCAGAGAGTCAGTTTAAGGGCTGGCTGCTGGAATCACAGAATCACAGTTGTAGGGGTTGGAAGGGACCTCAAGAGTTCATCGGGTCCAACCCTGATGTGCCACGGTGCTTCCTGGGGTTCCAGCCGCAGTGGTGGGGATAAGCCCAGCACGAGCAGTAAAGCGCTCAACCAGGTTCAAGGCAAATTGAAGCCTGGCTTAGTTCTGTGTTTGTATGCCCATGTTCTTACTGGGGTGAAGGGTTGGGGGGCCACAGGGCTGTGGCAGAGGGAACAGCAGGGACTGGTGGCTGGGGTTGGAGGTGGGATGGGCACAGGTGGAATGGGAAGGTCCATGTGCCTCTATGATGGTCTCATCTGCACAGGGCAGGGGAGCGAGGGCTGCAGTGTCCCCCTGCTCCTCTGTCAGCTCTGCATGCTGCATGTACAACATGAAGCCTTCAGGGAAGGCTGACTTAATCTCCTGGGACAAACCTGATTTAACTACCTCAAGAATGGGGAGGCCCTGGCACAGGGTGCCCAGAGAAGCTGGGGCTGCCCTGGGATCCCTGGCAGGGTTCAGGGCTGGGTTGGATGGGGCTTGGGGCACCCTGGGCTGGGGGAGGGGGACACTAGAGGGGCTCTGAGGGCCCTGCCCACCCAACCCTCTCTGGGGTTGGGTGATTCTCTCTGGAAGGAGCCCCTGGGGAAGGACATGCCCTTCCCAGCCAAATCTAACTGGAGTTAACCCGAATGTCTTCCAGATGTCATTACCCCTCAGTGGGCACGGCAGGGGCTGAGCCAGTGTCTTGTACAGTTTCTGTTACATGCTGAATGTCATTGTTCTGTCAGCATATTAGCATATTATCAGCATTCCCACACTCCCTGCCAACACAGGCGAGAGGAAGGGCCTGTTTCTCTTTCCCAAACCAAAGTAGAGAGGTGAAGCCACTTGCCCCAAGCCCGCGGGGAAGGGATCTTCAGACCCTGAGCCCAGCTCCACTGTCCTGATCCTCAGACTCCCTCTGCTTGGGACCTGGTAACTAAAAGCGAGTGTCCTTTTCTGGGAGGCTGGAGATGTGAGGGGAAGGCTGTCACAGAAGAGGAAAGGCCACCATGCCAAACCAGGGTGCCGGCCCGTTCCTGGAACACGAGAGCCCCGAGCCCTGCCAGCAGCTCTTGTTGCACCCAGCGTGGAGTGTTCACATGGAGCAGGTGCCTGAGCTGGAGAAAGACAAATGTGCCGAGTGTGGGGACAGTAAATGTTGCCCTGCCTGGTGCCATCCCCTGCCCATCCCCAGGCTTTTGGCTGAGCGGCCCCTTGCAGTGCCCCTTTCCCGCCTGCTGTGAAGCTGGAGGATGTGCACAGGCCAAAGGATGTCCTGAGCCCTGCCCAAAAGAGATGCTGGGCTCGTCTGGCCAAGGAGCGTGTCCACCGTTCCATGAGATGAAGAACCAGCCTGGCACCCAGGGCAGGCAGCAGGCAGGGCCGGCCCATGGCTGCCAAGCCCTGCAGCCACAGGACGCTGGCCAGCTCTGCAAACAGGGCAGCCTGCCCTTGAGGGACAGCTCCCAAAACTGTTCCTGAAGCTCCATTGGGGTCCATCAGCTAGAGCGTGGTGGGGCAGACACTGCTGGGTGGTGACCCCTTCCTTTGGCCGTGTCCACCCTCTGAGCAGCCGGGAAACCTTATGACATCACTCCAGGGAAAGCCCTGCATTTGCCCAGAAGAAGCATGCTGTTTCCACCTGCTTCCTTGAGTCAGGGCAGGCTTATAGCTAGCACAGGCCCCTGGCAGTTCTCCGTCCCAGCAGACAGATCTCTGCTGCAGGAGAATCCAGAACAAGGAGAGACATGTGAGGTCTCACACAGAGTTGTGTCCTGCCCAACAGCTGGATTCCAGCACGGAGCCATTTGTCCTGTGGGCTTGTTTAAAGATGTGTACCCCTCTCTCAGACTTGAGGGAGACTCAGCGTGCCCAAAGGCTGGTTTTTTCCACCTCAACAAAGGCATTATTATCTCTTTCTCAAACCCCACCTGCTTTCCTATGGATTTGCCAAAATTCCCTGTTTACATGCCTGTCACAACTCATTTTGTGAGCTAAGATGGACTTTACACCTCTGCCTCATATTGAAGTTATTAATATTCCATATTCTATATATTCATTCAATATATATTAAATGTTAATTCTGAAGCCCAAACACACCTCTGTCCTCATAGCAAACATTTCAGGTTGGACCTTTTCACCCACTAATTAGTGTTTATTTGCACACCTCTTACTGCCCAAAGCCTGGCTGTAGGGAACACTCCCAAGCCCCAGGGATTTGGGAGCCCAAGCCTGGCTGTCTGTCGACTTGATTCTTTCTGTGGCCGCTGGGCTTTGGGGGACAGAAGCTGGGGAAAAGAGGTGGCTCCCCTTGTGCTCTTCTGGCCTGTTGTATGAATCTGCTGCCGGGATGCTGAGGAGGGGATGGGCCAGGCTTATCCCCCAGGTTGGGCCAGGAGCTGTTCCCCTGTGGGAACACCTCCTGCTGCTGCTTTGCCTCTGCCAGGCTGCATGTTCAGATTAATTCTTTCCTCTTGATGCCAGAGCTGGAGTTGACAAGGAGCTGAGGAGGTCTGCAAGATGTCTCCGTGGGGGGTGCAGCAGCCTTACCCACAGCACAGGCACTCTGCTGTGAGCCCAACTGGGTGCAGGATGTCCAGCATCTTACTGGGACCATGGGCTGGGGCACAGAGGTGTACACAGGTCTCCGAGCAGCTCCAGCTCCCCGAGACTCCCCAAGGCATGGCTGCACTGCTGGGAACCTGCTGCCCACAGCTGCAGCCACCTTCACTCCCCACCCCGTTTCTGTCTTCTCTGGAGCAAAGGAGCCTCCCTAGAGCCACGTTCCCACACGAATAGTCCTTCGCTGGAGACTTGCCTAGCCCACACTCCTCCTCCCTGATGGAGAAGGGGCTGCTCCAGGCTTGAGAATATGCTGATTTTTTAAATCAGAAACGTTGGCAGCTCAGGGTACAGCTAGGACAGTCCCTCCCTGTGCCCGTGCCACCCTGAGATGTCAGAGCCCTGGGTGGCCCCGACTCTTCCAGGCGATGGGTGATCCTGGGGATATTGGACCACGGGCAGTGCAGTGCTCCTGGGCTGCAGGGAGCTCCCTGCCCAGTGTGGGGGTTGTATCAGCTGGGCTCCCCCAGTGCCTGCACACCTTCTAGGGCCACAAACATCCTTCTTGCGTGACAAACCCCACTGGACCTTTGCTTCCTTCCCTGGCAGCAGATGTGGCTCAGGATGTTCCTGCCTCACCCCAAGGCCTCTTTCAGATGCTGCCAGACTTTTGGGGTGAAAAAAAAACCATCTCTGCCTTCTCCCAGCCCTGTTGGCCACGAGCAAACCAGCTCAGGGAACCACCTGGCATTGGTTTGTCCAGCAAAGCCCGTGGCACTGGCAGAGCTGGGGCAGGAGGTGCTGGCACCACTGTGTTTCATGCCAGCCGTGCCATGGCCTTGTGTGGCTGCGGGACCCAGGTGGGCTGGGACAGGGAGGCAGCAGCAGGGGTGAGGTGGCTCCTCTGAGCAGAGGACACACATCTCCCTCTCCTAGTGCCAGGCACAGGTCACATCAATGCTGAGGGCTCTTGGAAGTCCCCCTGTGGCACCAGCATGGTGGAGATGAAGGCTGTTTCACAGGTGAGAGGGTGTGGAGGCCCTGGCCCAGGGTGCCCAGAGAAGCTGGGGCTGCCCTGGGATCCCTGGCAGGGTTCAGGGCCAGGTTGGATGGGGCTTTGGGTACCTGTGCTGGGATGCTGTCCCTGCCCATGGCAGGGGGGCACTGGGGGGCTCTGAGGGCCCTGCCTATCTGAACAGTTAAAAGGAAAAAAAGGATGGGAGGTGTCAGCATGAGGAGAAGGGGACAGGGATTCCCAGGGAGGGGGCAGAGGTTCGGTCAAGGTGGGACAGCGCTGGCAGGAGGCACTGGGCGATGCTGTGGGGGCAGGGCTGAGGGTGAGCCTGTGGCTGGTGCTGAGGAACACTGTGTGCAGACCTGCCAGTGACTCAGCCAGTGACCTCTGGGCCTCCTGCCACCACAGCCCTGAGCTTGAGGCCATTCCTGGTCAGGCATGAAGCCTTCCTGATGTGTAACGTGCCTGCCCGCGACTCCGTCACTGACGGATGCTCAGCGGCTGCCGGGTGCTCGACCTTGTGACCCGCTCGGAGAGGAGTCACCCGGCTGTCCTGTCCCGTGGGACCTGACTCTTTGAAGTCCACGTCCAGCCGTTCCTGTGGTGGGTGACTCGTGCCCAGGGACCCTCCCCTTGTGCCCGTCACGCGTTGCCTGAGCAGCCAACCACAGCCCCGTGCTCTCCCCACGCTGTGGCTGGGCTGTGGGTGCAGGGCCCGGGGTGCTCAGCAGGACAGGAGGAGTTTGATGACCCTGAGGAGAAGCCCCCACCCTCGTGTGCTGGGTAGAGGGAGAGTTGGGGGTCTCTGGCCACGCTGGGGGCTCCCCACCCCTGAGCACTGGGGAGGCAATGTTGAGTTTCTGGCCAACACTTGGAAATCTACGTCCTCCCCACTGCCACTGCACTGGAGCATCCCTCACTGAGAGCTGCTGCTCCCCAGGTCTGCCCTGCCCACCCTGCCATGGCCAAACCTCCACCCTGTGTCCCGCTGGCTGCAGGATGAGAGCACTGGGTACACCGTGTCCTGCCGGGGTGCACCCTGTCCCCTGCCATGCTACTCCTGTCCTCATGGGGGGACCCCGGGGTGCAGGGGGAGCAGAGCATCAGCTCCCACTGGACCAGGGCTCAGACCCCTCCCGGGCTGGGGGGTTGTTCCAGACTCTGCTGGTGCCACCGCAGCACTTCTGCTACCCATGTGCCAGGCTCAGAGCCCGGCAGCACGACTGCCGCAGGAACCCCGGGGGCTGCGGGGGCCAGGGCAGCCTGAGCACCAGCTGGGCACTGACCCCCAGCCAGGAACCCCGTGTCCTCCCACCCACACACCAGCGGACTCTTTCCACCTGTGCTGGGTGACATGACAGGGAGGATGGACAGACAGACCCCGAGGATTCCCAAGCTGCTCCCTCCTGCTGCACTTGTTGCTTTCCTCCCCCCTGGGCAGCCACAGGGCACTGGCAGGTTCGATGGCCACAGCAGGGATGCAGGTTCAGGTGATGGGGCCGCAGAGGGACCGTCCCAGGCTGCGTGGTGTGTTTGGAGGAAGCTCTGAGGAGGTGCTGTACCTCTCCCAAACCTGTCTCTCCAGCTTCAACACCCCTGGCTCTACTTGCCCAGCCGGGTGGTTCAGGAAGCTTCTCCCAGGTTTGGGTCCCCGGGGTGTTTTGGTCACTGCTCATCCTGTCTCAGCTGCCTGCACACACAGTGGCAGAGGGGAGGGAAGGCTGCTGGACATGATGCTCCTGGCACAGCCTCAGCCGTGCCGTGCTGGTGCCGCTGTGCCGTGCCCATGGGTAGGTGTGGAGGGGTCCTGGCTCAGGTGCTGACCTGCTCACTCACCTCTGCCCCACAAGGCCTCAGGGCAGCAGGGCAGGGGCTGTGCTGGACAAATGAATTCCCCTTCATTCTGCTCCAGCTTCATGTTTTCAGGTTGCTGACAGAAAGAGGTGGCAATGAAAGCACCTGGTTATGACCAGGGTGGCACGGGAGCAGGTGGAACACACTGACTTTGGAAGCATCTTCTGAAACAGGAGCGTGTCTGTGAGTGCTGCTCTGTAACAGCCCCGCTGATGCCAGTCCCCACGGCGGGATTACAATATCCCAGCTCCATCCCAGTTGCAGCCTTTGGGACGCTGGACCAGTCACATCTAAACTACTTCCCTTCTTCTCCATTGCTTTTCCACATTCCCTCTCTGGCAGGGGTCAGGCCTGGCCGTTGGTTCTGTCTCCAGCTTCACCACCACTCCGGGTCGGTAAAGGCCCCCTGGCACCACAGCTGGGGCAGGAGAGCAGGGCTGGCACCGGCACTGGCACCGGCACCAACCTGGGCTGCAATCGCAGCTGCCTCTTGCGTCACCTCACCGGCTGCCTTCAGTTGCAGAGCAGCAGGAAGGAAAAGGGGGTTTCTTCACCACCCCAAGCTCTTCACATGCACAGAGATTGGCCAGCCGGGGCACAATGGGGGTTTCGGGAGCAGGGGTCTGCAGGAGCCCTTTGCCTGAGCATGTGATGGGTCGGAGGGGCAGAGGTGTGTGCCAGCCCTGTGTGTACCGCAGAGCTGCCAAGGGGCACATTGCAGGGACCTGGGCTTGGTGGGGCAGGGACAGGAGCTGGGGTAAAGGATATAGGGGGAGGGGGCTCCCACCAGCCCCACACTTTGGTCCCTCTCCTTTTGGATCAGCCCTTAACAGCCTTGCTGATGCCTGTCCTCACTCAGGGCAGTGTCTGCCTGAGGGTACCTCGTGGGAGGGCTCACCAGCAGGTCCCACACGGGTGATGCTGCCTGCAGAGACACAGTGTCAAAGGGAATTATCCCAGTGCTGCCCAGCCGGCTCCGAACACCAGCTGGACACATGCTCTGCTGGACGAGGGCCATGCTATGGCAGAATTGAGCCCCACAACTTTGAGGAGCAGATAGCTGAAGGAGGTGGTGGTAGAGATCCAGTCCCTGGTCCCTCTGCTGCCCAGCTCACAGTGAGCCCGCGGAGCTGTCCCTGCCTGCTGAAGCCCCATCAGCTCACAGTCCCACAAGTCCCACAAGGTGCCGTTTCTCCTCAATCCATCTCCAGCTGCACTCCCAGCAGTGAGCAGCCCTGCTCCCTGGGGAAAAGGTCTGCAGAACCCCCAGGGTTACCAGCTCGCAGCTGTTCCCCATCCCGTTCCTCCTCCATGTTGTGGGTTCACCTTAGCCACCAGCAGCACCCTACCCCACAAAACCCATCAGGTGACTCCTCTCCAAGAAGGACCTCACCTCTCCAGCAACTTCCTGGTTTCAACTTCACTGACGAGGCGTCACAGCCCCATGAGGGACAGGTGAGGATGGGAACGCCTGACAGAGCTTATCTGTACCATATCATGACACAGGCTTTATGAAAGAAGTCATTAAGAAGGTCTGGGGTGCTGGGAAGATCTGGTCACAGATCTGGGAGGTGTGTTTGTGTTTCTGTTATTGCAAAATGAGTTGCCTCAGTGGCTGAAACTGGGCTGTGGCAGCTGGAGGTCAGGAAGGGCTGATGTGAGTCAGGAGCAGAAATGTCAGGGAAGCGCCGTAGCTCCTGAGGGCAAGGCTGTGGGGAACCTTCTGTGCCCCTTGTGCTGACCGGCTGCGTCACACCTGCCTGGCATTTACCTAAAAATCCATTCATAATGTGGATCTGCAAACATCAGCTGGTGAGGCCAGCCTTGTGCTGCAGGCGTGACTTCATGCCCAAAAGAGACCCCCCAGCCTCAGGTGAGGCTGGTTCTTGGCAGCTGGGATCTGCTGCTGGCACTGGCAGAGGAAAGCACTGGGCTGCTGGGTAGTACATGGGCTGTAAGGACATCAAGGGCTCTTGAGCTTTTTTGAAGGAGACTTTTCCTACCTCATTTCAAGGCTCTCTTCTGGCATTGCCTAGGTCCTCATGCTCAGGAGAGAGGGCTTTTAGTCCCAAGGGTGTCCTGGTTTCAGTCAGGATAGAGTTAACTTCATCTGTAGCAGCTGATGGGATGCTGTGTTTGGGAGTTACAATGAAAGCAGTGCTGAGAACACCCTGATGTTCTTAGTTGCAGTCAGACAGTCAAGGACTTTCTCAGCTTCTTCCTATTTCTCTATCCATGAGAAAGGAGGGGCGAAGCCAGGACAGGTGACCCAGATGGGCCAAAGGGAGTATTCCATGGCAATGACGTCCTGCCCAGGAGAACGGGGGGCTGAGGGGAGGAAGAAGAGGGGCGGTGGGGGGACGCGTGCTGCTTGGGGGGACGGTCGGGTTCTGGGACAGCTCTGGGTGGTACCTGAGTTGTGTGGGTCGGGGAGAAACTGCATTGGGGATCAAGAGTTTCAGATTCTTTTGCTCTAAAGTCCTGTGAGCATTGGGATATTTGATCTTTCTGTTCTCTCAGTAAACTCTCCTTATCCCAACCCACGGGCCTCTTAGTTTCTTGGGTTTGGAGTTATTTCCCCTTCCTTTTCCCTTCCCTTGTTCCCCCCTTTTCCCTCTTCCCCTGCTCTTTTACTTTAAGGAGCAGGCAGCTGTGTGGATCTCGGCCCACAGCCGGGGGGAAACCACGACAGCCGGTCACCAAAATCACCGAATCTCAGAAATTCACAGAGCTGCTGGATCCCCTTCGGTGCCCACACAGAGCTCCTGCAATCTTCCCCCTGGAGAGCAGCTCTCCAGTGTCTGGCTCTTCCTCCCCTCCTCTGCCCACCAGTGTCCACCTCTGCTCCCCTGGCCACACTTGTCCTCCTCAGCATCTCATGTGTTCGGTCAGTCCCATGCCTCAGTGGGCCAGAGATGGGGAAGGGGTGTGTTTGCCAGGCCAAGATGTCAGCAGGGACCTGGCCAGCAGCAGGAGGAAAAAGCCCCTTCTGGACCTGGCTTTGAAGCCCCAGCCTGGGCGAGCAGAGACCCACCAGGGACTGAAGGACTGACGGATGCTGCCAGACCCCCCATCCCCTAAAGCTTTGCAGCATGTGGCTGATTCAGGCTGGGCAGGGCAGAGGGCAGGCCTGGCTTCTACAGGGGTTGTAAAGTGCTGGAAAACTGGAAGGTTTCCCACTCTGTGCTAAAAGAGGAGCTGAATGACCTGCCTCGGGCGAGAGGGGCCTCTGCCCACGCCTGCTGGGTTAGACCAACACAAAGCCACTTCTACCTTCAGGGTGATCGGAGCAATCTGGTGGCCAGGGGAGATTATTCCTGTGCAAACGACCCCCACACTGGGGTGGCAGGACCAGAGCCTGGCTCATGCTGGGGTGGCAGGAGCAGAGCCTGGCTGGCATCGCTCCCAGCATCATCGCCCGATGCCTGTGCCTTCGAAAAGCCAGCACAGATCCACTATGGACATCCCTCACACAACGGCCACGTTACCCCCCTCCCCATGGCTGGGGCTGTGCAGCCAGGCAGGATGCTCACTCTGGGAGCACCTGTGGGGAGGGGAGCCTCAGCCACCCCCTTGCTGAGTGCCCTGGGAGCCTCAGCAGAGTGACATGGGGCTGTATCCAACCGAGCTGTGACACGAACCCGCTCTGAGCACATCAGCTGGGACGGACGTGGACCTTTAAAAATCCTGCCTGTCTGTCTGTCTGTCTGTCTGTGAAGCTGAGCTCTGCGCCGGGCTGGCCAGCACCACCAAAGCCTTTTTGTCTATATTTAGTGCATTTTTCAGATAACCCTCTCGTTCTATTTTTGGGCCATGTGCCGACTCAGGCCCCCCTGTTGCTCTTGTGCTCAGCTGTATCAGGTTCAGAGCCCTTAGGTTTGGGGATCCTGTGGCACACACACACATTCAGATGGGGTGTGAGGAGAGGGCAGGCAAAGGGGCTTCTCAGGTGCTTTATGAATGTTCTGAAACACACAGTTATTTTATTAAGCATTGCAATGGGGTGGCTGTGGTTGGACGCTGTGAAGGGTTGTTGCCACCCCTCCCTCCTTCCAGTGAGTCCTCCTGAGGGACAGAAACCTGGGCTTCACCTGTAAGGGAAGGTGAGGAGGGACATCTCCTGCCTTGGGTGGGTTTTGAAGGGTTCATCTCCGTGTGCATCACGGGCAGAGCACCAGGAATGGTCTCAGTGATGGGTCCTTATAAGGCTGCTGTGGCCGGGCTGGGCGACAGCCACTGTGCTGGTGGGAGAGCTTGGCTGGCAGGACCAGGGCGCCTGCCAAACCCAATGGAAGTGCCCGGGAGCAGAAACCTTCTGAGCAGCCCGTGTTTTGCTGCCTTTAAGGTCAGCTCCTTGGAAAGCACCGTGCTTGGGCAGGCCGCTGTCTGAGGAGCAAACTGACAGGCACAAGTGTGCCCAGCAGCTCCGTGCTGGTGGGACAGTCCCCTTGCTGCTCTTGGGACAGGCCAGTGAGGTGTGTAAACCCAGCGTGGCGTGGGCCCTTCACCCCCTCCAGAGCTTCTGTGCTCCCCCGACTCTGTCACAGCTCTCTGAGGTTTCCAAAAGCGGCTACAGCTCCTGAGGTGACCGGGAGTGGAGCCACCAGGCTTTGCTGTGGGGTCAGGCCTGGCAGTGCAGTGCTCCTGCAGGTCCAACCAGTCTGGTCCTAGCACCGTGCCGGGTCCGGGGGGCTGTGTCCTGCTGCGTCTCCCACCACACTTGGTGCTTGCTGTGCCCCTGGGACACAGACAGTGCGACTCAAAAGCACGGGGTCACCAAGGGCTGTATGTATTTTAGACCTCCTGTATGTGTCAGAGGTCTTGGGATGGTGCCCAAAGAGCAAAGGAAAAACTTTCCCCTTGTCCTCTCCTCAAATCTGGAGTCCCATCTCCAATGTCACTGCCATGCTACCCCTCCTCCCAGCTCCCAGGGAGGGTGACACGGTCCTTCAGCGAGGTGCCAAGGTACACACAGCAAGACTCTGCCTTGCATCAGTCATCTGGGGGAAGATTTTTGAAATGCCACAGAGTCCCTGAAGGCTTTCAGTCCCCTGTCACCGAGCTCCACGGTGTTTATCACCACCCAGCCTGCGTGCGGTGAGACCGGCTGCGCATGGACGAGGTCAGCAGGGCAGAGCCACTGTCTCTTATCTGGCTTGGGGTGACCTCAGCCCCAGCATCCAACAAGCACTGGCAGGGTCCAGCTCACCCAGCACTCAACTGTGGCAGGACCCCTCGTGCTGGGCTGCCAGAGGATGCCCTGCCAGTGTGACCAGGGCAGCACCTAGACCAAATGTGGCCATTAATGCTTCCTATCCATGGCTGCAGGCCAGTGGGGGTGGGTTGTGCCCAGGGGTTTAGGAGTCTGTTCACAGGCAGCACAGCCCTGTGCGGAGTTGCAAGGCAGAGGTGGCTTGGTCTGGGCACAGCCTGACTGTGGGAGGAGAACCAGAGCCACAACCAGAGCCAGGAGACACCAGGGCTCAGCTCTTCTGCTGGCCCTGCACACCTTTCACTTGTCCAACTCCTCTGGGACCCGGAGGTACCACAGCCCAAAGCCTGCCCTATGTCAGGCACCAGATGTGCAGCACTGGGGTGGGAAGTTTCTCCCTGATGTTGTCACCAACAATGATGTCCCTGATGTGGTTGTCACCAAGGGCCACGTCCCATGCGCATGGCCGTGGCTCATGTTCCAGGCTGCAGCTCACCCCAAGGGACTAACCAGAAACTCTGAACGTCCCCAGGAGCACAGAAAATGGACCATGGGTGTTTGCAGGTGGTTTGCAGCCCCTCTCCCCAGATGCCCACTCCCTGCCTGGCTGTCTCAAGCCATGGTCCCAAATTTCACACCACGTGGGAGCCGTGCTCCTTCTTGGGGCTGAGCTGGGCTGGCCTCAGCACTGTAGCTGTGGCTAAGCAGTGTTGTTGCCCTGGCTGAGAACAGCCTAAAGCCAATGTCAGTGCTGGCAGCAGTGTATTTCATAGAATCACAGAATCACAGGGGTCAGAAGGGACCTTGAGAGCTCATCAGGTCCAACCCCCTGCCAAAGCAGGGTCCCTAGGACAGGGCACACAGGGCTGTGTCCAGATGGGGCTGGAATCTCTCCAGAGAAGGAGACTCCACACCCCCTGGGCAGCCTGTCCCAGGGCTCCCTCACCCTCACTGGGGAAGAAGTTCTTCCCCAGATTGGTGGGGAACTCCCTGTGCTCCAACTTGAGGCCATCGCCCCTTGTCCTGTCCCCACAGACACTGAGAAGAGGCTGCCCATGTCACCTGTGTCCCACCCTTCAGCTATTGATCCCCATTGATCAGATCCCCTCTCAGGCTTCTTTTCTCAAAGCTGAACAGCCCCAGCTCCCTCAGCCTTTCCTCACAGGGGAGATGCTCCAGGCCCTTCATCATCGTCATAGCCTCTGCTGGACTCTCTCCAGGAGATCCCTGGCTTCTTTGTACCGAGGAGCCCAGAACTGGACATGATACTCCAGGTGGGGCCTGACCAGGGCAGAGCAGAGGGGGAGGATCCCCTCCTGTGACCTGCTGGCCACGCTCCTTTTGATGCACCCCAGGATATCATTGGCCTCCTTGGCCCCCAGGGCACACTGCTGGTTCATGGCCACCCTGTCATCTACCAGGACCCCCAGGTCCTTCTCCGCAGAGCTCCTCTCTCCAGCAGGTCACCTCCAGCCTGTACTGATTCCAGTGGTAATTCCTTCCCAGGTGCCAGACTCTACACTTGCTTTCATTGAACCTCATTAGGTTTCTCCCTGTCCAGGCCTGGCTGGATGGCAGCGCAGTGTCCTGTGTGTCAGCTCCCTCCCTCCGCCCCATTTGTGAGGTCATTGGGGTGGGTGGTGGGGAGGATGGGGACACACACGCCTCGGGGCATGGTGTGTGCAGGGATGTGTGCACACAGGGGTCTGTCTGCACAGGCACTCGGGGGGTGCCTGTGGGGTGCCCGGAGCGGATCTGTTCCCATCGCCTCAGCACAAAACCAGACTGTGGATTAAGAGGAGACTTTAGTGTTCCCTTCCTGCCCTCGATATAGCGAAACCCACACGGGGCAGGACATTTATAGCTGCTCTCCCGGGTCAGGAGCTCTCTTGCGTTTCGCTCCTGGGTGACACCTGGGACCAAGCTCTGGTGCTGCTGGAGGCAGCAACTGGGAGGCTGCGGAGTCCTCCTGCCCTGCACAGTGTCCCTGCGGGCTGGCACTGGTGCTGTGCAAACTGAGGGTCGTAGCTGTGGTGCCAGGCACCCACAGCACCCACCCCGTGCTCCTCAGAGCCCCTTCTCTCTGTGAGCAGCGGGCAGGAGAGAGCTCTTGGCCTGAGATCACTCTGCTTCTGTTGGTACCGGCACCACCAGGCTCCAAGCCTTTGCACAGTGCTACCATAGCCTTCCTGCAGCCCAGGGGCTCAGCGCAGAAGGTCCCTCCTTTGGAAAGATGCCATGTGTGAATGACTGAACTCCACCAGCTCTCCAGCTCCCTCTTCTTTCCTTTGCCTACCTGGCTTTACATTCTTGCTTCAAGAAGGAGATAAAGAAGCTCAACATGGTTCCAAGAGCAAGGGACACTCCAGGGAGAGACTCTGTCCCCGTGTGTGGGCAGGAACCCTCCCAGCAGGGAGAGCCAACCAGGGCAAGGCCTCTTCTTGCCCTGGGGCAGCTGCAGAGAGCAGCTCTTGCCTGGCTGCCCTTTAAATCTCCCCAAGTCAAGGATGAAGACTGGAGGGCTGAGGCATTGTGGTGGGGACTGTGCTCTCTCCTGGCCATAATGTTGTGGTCTGAAGGCACCATGAAAAGAGTCGAGGTGACAATCACCGCAGGGACAGCCGTCGACATGGCTGAGGCACTGCCTGGGACAGTTATTTCAGGCTGAGGGTCACATGAGTGCTGGATAAACCTGGCCTTGTCCAAGGGATCCTCCTCCAGCATAAACTCCTCAGACTGTAGAAAACTCATTGATATGGACAGAGCAGAGCTGGTGCTGGTGACCTGGCTAGCACAGCGTGGCCACCCCAAGCTGCTCCCACTGGCCCCTTCCCAGGATGCTCCAGACAGCCCTTTCTCTCCACACCAGGACAAACCAAACTGCAGGACAGGAAACCCCTCTGGAGCTGTGATGGGTTCACTTTTCCCCACTTTGCTTGGTGCTTCTGGGATGAGGATGCCTGTGATGAGACTTTGACTGTGCAGTTTGGATGGGAGCCCAAGAGAGCAGCTTTGTTTCTTTGTCAGAACCAGACCATGTCACTGTGTCACCATGGGGGTGGTCAGCAGCAGTCCCCCTCCCCCCGCTGTGGACACTGGCTGCTGGGGAAGGTGTGGTATGACCCTGTATGAGGGTGCAGGGACGAAAGGGAAGAGGCCTTTGTCTGGGTGGCACCAGCAAAGTGCAGGAGAGCCGGTCTGCCTAGGACATACTGCTCTGACCACTCTCGAAGCCAAGCAAGGCTGGACACCCATGGAAGAGTGAATTGCTCCCCTATAATTTCCTCATCCCCTGAAATGGAAACCCCAGGTTTCATTTTCTTTGCTCATGGTTGTCCTGACCTGAGTTGGAGCGCAGGGAGATCCTACTCCCTGGGGAGTGATTGGAAATGGACTGATACTAAATGGGACCATGAGCAGGGGAAGCTGATCCAGGGTAAAGGCCAGTGTGCTGGTGCCACGCTGCGTGCTCCATGGTGGCTGCTGTGTGCCTCAGCCCAGCTGTGGATCACACTCAAGTGTGGGCACTTCCAGGGCTCCAGCCCCAGCAGGCAATGAGCCAATCCGCAGGGAGCCATGGGCAGCCTGGCCGGGCAACCGAGGGGCCGCTCAGCTGCAACCCAGCAGCTTTTGTCAGCTCTGCCATGGGGGCTGAGCCTCCCCTGCTCGGATGGATCCCTGGGGCTCCATGCCCTTCGCAAGCAGGACTGACAGCCAAGACCTCGTCTTGCACAATACAAATAGAGTCAAAAGAGCCAGAGCCCCACTTGTGCAAGAGCTGGCAGCTTGCAGGTTGCTTGATTCCCCCAGCCTGGGCACGCACAGGGTGCCAGCAGCATCCTGGTGTGACCTGCCCAGGCCCAGCTGGCCACAGCACCTCCTGTGACTGAGGCATGTCCAGGCTTGAACTTAACTGGCCCAGGGTCAGCTTAGGCAGGATTCAACCCTGACCTTAAAGAGGTCCTGAATACTGATTCAAATGCTCATCCTCCTTTTCACAGAATCCCAGAATCACCAGGTTGGAAAAGACCTCTAAGCCCATCTAGTCCAACCGTCCCTGTCCTGTGCTGACCCAGATCCCTGAGCACCTCATCTCCCCTCTGTTAAACACACCCAGGGGGGTGACTCAGCCCCTCCCTGGGCAGCCTGTGCCACAGCCCCACAACTCTGCCAGGGAAGAACTTTGCCCTCCCAGCTGAGCTGACCCTGCCCTGGCACAGCTTGAGCCCATTGCCCCTTGTCCCATCTCCTGTCCCCTGGCTGCAGAGACCAGCGCCCACCTCTCTGCACCCTCCTGTCAGGGCAGTGGAGGTGGGGAGAAGGTCTCCCCTCAGCCTCCTCTTCTCCAGGCTGAACACCCCCAGCTCCCTCAGCTGCTCCTCAGAGGATTTGCCCTCCAGCCCCTTCCCCAGCCTGGTTGCCCTTCTCTGGACTCGTTCCAGGACCTCAATGTCCTTCTTATGGTGAGGAGCCCAGAACTGGACCCAGCACTCGAGGAGCAGCCTCACCAGTGCCCAGTACAGGGGCACAATCACCTCCCCAGACCTACTGGCCACACTATTTTTTATACAAGCCAGGATGCCATTGGCTTTCCTGACCACCCAGGCACACTGCTGGCTCATATTCAGCCTCACCAGTGATCCAACCCCTGGAAAATCCAGCTGCCCTGATTTCTAAAACCTGCAAGCCTGTGTGATCACTGAAACCACTCAGGGAGTGTCAGAGGTCTGGGGGACTCTGTAGTCCTGAGGCACCCCAGATCCTCCAGGGTTCTTGCCCAGACTGTAGGAAGAGCAAACAATGAGCTGGCCTCCACTCCTCTCTTCTGCACCATGATGTGCCTCGTGGGGCACCACCCCCAACACACACTTGTCCTGTGGAGCACACGCTCCTCTATATGAGACTACAGCACCCCCATGGAGCACACCCTATCGCCATGGAGCACCCCATCCTTGTGGCTCATGGCATGAGCCCTTTTGGGGGTGAGGCCAAGGGAGCCTGGGAGGCAACTGCTGCTGCTGGAACCCCATGGGGAAGGGCGGGCCTGGAGGGCTGTGAAGGCTCAACCAGCCAGGTAGAAGGAAGGACCAGGGAGGAGAAAGGCCTAGCTGCTCCCCAGCAGCAGAGGGGTGTCGGGCAGGCTGGGCAGGCTCCATCTCTCAGCACCATGGGGAAGGTGGGAGATGTGTATCAGCCACACTTGAGGGGACCATGGCTGAGGTATCACTAAGGATGAGATGGCCCACGGCCAGTGGCTGTTACAGGGCAGCAGCTGGGATCCCCACTCCCTTTTTCTGCCAGCCCACCCTGCACCCCTTGCCAGCTGCCTGCTCCCACCGCCGGGAACGTGGCGATGGCAGGGGGTGACGGGGCGCTGCCATGCCCGGTCCCGTGCCAGTCCCTCTGCCTGTACCCATGCCAGCGAGGTTACTCCACGCTGAGACACACACCTCAAAATCGCCCTGGGTCAAATTACTGGGCTCATCTCACCAGCTGCTATTTCCTTCTGTCCCAAAGCCAGGCCAGGAGCTTGTAGAAAACAGGAACGTGTCAGTCAAAGGGTGCCCTGAGTCAGGGAGCTCCTGGGCTGGGGTCACGCATGGCAGTGGGCTCTCTGCGGGACACCCCGCCCCGGCCGGGTGCTGCTGTGGAAGGTGGCCAACTCCTTCCCTGCTGACTCCCCCAAAGTGTCTGCCGCCCCGGGCAGGCTTCCCAGCGCTGCCTGGCCCCGAGCCGGTTTGCAACCCTGTTTTCAGAGGATGTTTTGGTGTCTCCTGGCAGAAAGCTGCTGGTGACCCGAATTCTAAATATAGAAGCAAGTCCCTGTTTTTGTAACGAATGCAAAACATCTGTCCCACGTTCAGCTTTGGGAAATAGGTCTTTTTTGTCAGAGGAGTGTAAATATAACACCCAGATTTCTTTCAAGTGAGGTCACTTCCTGGCTGTGGTCATTCTCAGGGTGCTCTCAGGGTTATTTGCTCTGCAGAACTCCTTCGTGCTCCTTCCCTGCCGGAAAGCCTCGCTCACAGCCTCTAGCACATCCCAGGCATGGGGCTGCAGCTCCCCATGTGATGGGCCATCCTCATCTCAGGGGATGGGCAGCTCCTCTGGGACAGAAGCGTGGTGTGAGGCCTGCCTGCTGCTGTCCATCCCCCACACCCTTGGGTGCCACATGGACTGTGGGCATCTGTTGGTGGCACAAGGAGGTTTCTTGGGTCTGAAGGGCTGTGCTTGCCCTGTAGGTGTGATCAGCATCCACACCTCTCCCCCAGCTCCAGCAGTGCAGCACAGTTCCTACCCACTGCAGAGCACATCACACTTCCTGTCCCATGGTCACACAAGGTGTCCCTTGAAATGATCACAGTGCCCAGAGTGCCCGGCTCCTTGTGGAGCCTGAGGAGCCTTACAGCCCTTCTCCAGTGTGGGCTGGGTGGGCAGGCAGAGGTCTCCACACCGACAAGGGGCTGGGAGCTGATGCTGGCAGTACAGCAAGAGCAGAAAGACCAATGCTGGTGGGATAGGGCTGGATTCCCCTACCAGCATCCCTACGATGCCAGCAGAGAGGAGAAGGGGAGAGGGAGGAGACACTGCTGTGGATGTCCATGGACCTGGGACACAGCCCACCCAGGGCAGATGGGTCTTGGGCATCCTCTGCTCACTAAACTCCAGCAAGACTCTACTGAGGTTTCTCAGGTAGTTCTGCCCAGTTTAAGTGAATTTTGAGAGGAGCTAGCAGAGGCTGAGCTGACACCCTTGGGCAGATGTCCTGTCCTTGGTGCCACCCTGCAGGGGACAGAGCTGCTCACAAGGAGGGCAGTGAGGATGCAAAACAGCACACGTGGCCTCTTCTTGATCTAGGGCACTGAAAGCCAACCCCAGGCAGGAGCTCCCAGGCAAATCCATCCCAAAGAACAGGCAGTGGGAGAACAGCAGCCCGAGGATCGGAAGCATGGCAGACAAACGGACACCAGAGGTGAGGGCTATGGTGGCACTTCCCAATCCGCTTCCCAAGGGGCTGGACAGGTGTCAGGCTTCCTGGGCACAGCCCTGGGTCCTGGGTCAGTGCCTGAGGGCTCGCAGTGGAAGGAGGTGGCTGGGACAGGGTGTCCTCCTGCGGAAGGGGAAAGCAGCTTCTACTCATTTCATTTTCCTGTCCTCTACTGTTTCACCTGGGGCGTGTGTCTAAGGACTGTCTCTGCACAATGCACACGTGCTGCTTCATTAACTGCTCTTCCCAGCCCCGGCTGACACTCACCCTGCTCACAAATGGCCACAAGCTCCATGGCTCAAATGGATCATGGCCTGCAGGCACCTGGGAGCTGCCAGGGCTTCAGCTGACCCATACCCCCAGGACATTCAAGGCCGGGGTTGTGAAATGCTTCATGGTGCTCAGCAGCTACCCACATGGCCTGAGCATCACCAGGAGAAATGATGGGTCAGTGCTCTCCAGGCTTGATGAGAAACTCATGCCAAGGCCGCCAAGACCAGCATCTGCTAGGGATGGGGTGAGGTGACTCTGGGGACCTGCCGGGAAAGCAGAGCAGTGGGCTGGGGCTGGAGTCACCCTGGGACACCCTGCCTTAGCCCATGCCAAATGCTGGAGACATGTTCTTCAAGACATGTGCAAAGATCCAGTGGTGCTGTTATCTCCTGATAACTTCTCTCTTTAGAAGATCTGGGTACCTGGACCCAGTGCCTTTATTTAACCAAAGAACAGGTAACTAATGAGCGCCCCGGGTGATTTGCATGCCATTTGTTGGGTGAAACAAAGCACGTGCGTTACATGCCAGCTCTGCACCTTGCCAGCACCCGGCAGCTTCCCAAAAACCTCTTGGGTGAAGCAGCAGCCAATGTGATCCCCATCCTGTCTTCGCCAGTCACCCCAATACACCGAGTGCCGCTGGTTACACAGACGAGCAGCAGAGCCCAAGGCACCTGCTGCTGTGGACTCGTGCTGCGACATGCCAAGGCTACAGCTAATCCTCCCTCGCCCGCGGGCAGGGCATGTGTGGTCAGCTGCCTGCTCGCCCTTGACAGCCACCTCCAGCCTGGCAGGTCAACTCTATGCCCATGCCTTTCCACCGTGACCTGATGGCCAGGGACATCCAGGAGCCAAGGCCACCCCCTTCCTTAGGGTGGATGCCCTGCATCCCACCCCAGGGTGCCACAGAGGAGTTGCTCTGGGTTCCGTTCCCTGGGGACGGACAAGAGGGCCACTCCAGCCCCCCATGGGCTCTCCGGGCTGCCCTTTAGCACAGCCAGAAGGCAGCGTGACCTCACACCCAACCCAGGGTGGCAGCTGGGTCACCACGGGCTCGTAGGCACATGAGGGCTGGGCAGCCACAGCTTCCTGAGCGCTGTTCCCTGCACTGGCAGCATTAAAGTCGTTTGCTGCCACCGCACCAGCACTGCTGTCAGCCTGGGCCCACCGAGCGCAGCACCCAGGGCCAGGCCCAGCATTTCCAGGAGCCTCTGCTGACTGCTCCAGGCAGCTCCCCAGCAAAGCATCACTGGGACTACAAACTGCCCCAGACAGGGGCTGCCTCCAGTGTTTTTTGCAGTCAAAGACCTGGTCAGGGTGCAGCAGAGCCCGAAGCGCTTCCCATCCCAGTGGGGAGAGAGGGTCATCCCCTGGCACCAGCGCTCTGGGGACAAGCCAGCACCAAGGGGACAGCAGACCCTGGGAGAAGATGCATTTCTTCATGTGTGCTCCTGTTGGGCTGCAGGATTAGTGGCTGATCTCTGTGCTCCTGCCACAGCCAGGAAAGAGCCATGTTGTAACCACACCGTGCCAAACGAGTGCGAATAAAGGCAGCAAAATGAAACCCCACCAGCAGCATAGAATCGTAGGGGTTGGAAGGGACCTCAAGAGCTCATGGGGTCCAACCCCCTGCCAAAGCAGCTCCCCAGCTCATATTGCACCGGTTAGCGTCCACACAGGGCTGGAATGTCTCCAGAGAAGGAGACTCCACACCCCCTGGGCAGTCTGTCCCAGGGCTCCCTCACCCTCACCGGGAAGAAGTTCTTCCCCAGATTGGTGTGGAACTCCCTGTGTTCCAACTTGAGGCCATGGCCCCTTGTCCTGTCCCCACAGACACTGAAGAAGGGCTGGCCAATTCCCCCTGCATCCCATACTTAAGATATCTATAAACATTAGTAAGGTCCCCCCTTAGTCTTCTCTTCTCAAGACTGAACAGCCCCAGCTCACTCAGCCTTTCCTCACAGGGGAGATGCTCCAGGCCCTTCATCATCGTCATAGCCTCCTCTGGACTCTCTCCAGGAGATCCCTGTCCCTTTTATCCCAGGGAGCCAGAACAACACTGCAGGTGGGGCCTGACCAGGGCAGAGCAGAGAGGGAGGATCCCCTCCTGTGACCTGCTGGCCACACTCCTCTTGATGCCCCCCAGGATCCCATTGTCTCTCTCAGCCCTCAGGGCACACTGCTGGCTCATGGCCACCCTGTCATCAACCAGGACCCCCAGGTCCTTCTCCACTGCAAAGCTCCTCTCCAGCAGGTCACCCCCAGCATGACCAGGGACCGCGCTGGAGCGACCAGGGCCAGGCTGGAGCGACACCCTGACTCCTGGGTGTCTCCTGGGATGCTCCCACTGCTATGCCCAGCAGTGCTGAGCAACCCCATCTCCTTGTGGCACCGACTGAGACAGCTGCAGCCAGCTGGAAATGCCCCCAGCACCCCAAACAAGTGGGGTTTGTGCTTAGAAACATTTCCAGCTTCACAGGCTTCCACTCCCCTCCTGGCAAAGCAGGATAAGGGCTCTGCTGGGTGGCAGCTCTGCTCCTGGAATGGTTTGGATCCTTCTGCAAGATCCTGCAATTACAGAAAACTAAATGTTATTTAATTTGGGACTGCAGGTTGAATAAGACCCAATTAAATTCTGCCCCTTGTGAATTTGCCATGGGGAATTCTCACCTGTGATGCCAGATGAGTCCTAACTGTACCATGTGTGACTCAGACACTCTAACTGCTCCATTAATGACTGTTTTCATAAATGTTCTGTCTTTATAAGGACAATTTCCTGCCGTGTGACAAGCTTGGCACGATGTCAAACCAAACCCTGGTCCCACAGCCAGCCCATCTGAGCTGGGGACGAAGGCAAACCCGGTGCTGCTGAGCATCTCCCGGGCTGCAACGCTCACGGGATGCTCCGGTTACTGCAGGTTCCAGCCGCCGCTCTGTGCCCCCGCTTGTGTGGGAGGCGGGGGACGGGCTGGGCGCCACCGCCGGGGGGTTCAGCCCCTCACTCACGTCCCATCACAGCGCAACAGGGAGAAGGGGTCAGGAGTCGGGCTGAGGCCGGGGCCGGCCCCGGGGCGGCGCAGCCCCCGTCCCTCCCAGCTGCCAGTCCCTCTCCGCTGGCAGCCGGTCTCCCCGCCCGCACCCGTCCTGCCCGCCGCTTGCAGCGGGGCCGGGTGCCCCGGTAGCGGCCGGGCCCGGGCTGCCCTTCTTTAGCTCACTCCTTTTCCCCGCTCCCGCCTCGCCCCGGCCCCGGAGCTGACCTCGGCGAGCCCCGGCCTCCGGCCGCCCGCCCCGCCCGTCCCCGCGGGGCTGCCGCTGCATCCCGCGGGCCTCCGGCCCGGCCTCGGGCACTCGCGTCCCCGCACGACCCCGCCCGCAGCCGGAGTCCCCGCTCGGGCCGGAGCCGCCCCGCCGGTGCCCGGGGCCGAGCGGTGCCGAGGGCTCCGGGCCGGGGCCCCCCTCCGCCGGCGCCGCCGTCCCGGTCCCGCGGCCCCCCCCAGGACCCCGCGCTCGCACGGGCGGTGCCCGCGCTCCGCCCCCGGCCCCGCCCTCCCGGCGCCGCCTCCGATTGGCCGCTGAGCCGCCGGCGGGCGGGCCGCTTTGTGACGTCACGATCAGCTGTCGGAAGGTCCCGATTTGTGCGGGGGAGCGGCGGGCGCTCGGCAGAACCGCGCGGTCGGCACCGGCACCGGCACCGCCTCAGCGCCTCCCGCCGCTCCTCCCGCCGCGGCGCGTCACGGCCGAGGTGAGTCTCCCGCCGGCCGGGCCCGTGCGTCGGGGGGGTGGGCGGGAGCTCGGGCTCGGGGGTCTCACCGCCCGGTGCCCTCCCGCGGGAAGGGTCTGGGGGGGGGGGGGGGAAGGGGAAGGGGAGGGCAGCGGTTCCCCCCCCCCGCCGCGCCTGTTGTTTGTTTCTTCATCACCGGATTAAGATTCGAGGCTGGTCTCCGCTCCCATTGGCTGCGGTGGAGTGACGTATGCCTCATTTGCATATGACATTGAGACGTCATAAGGCTGCCCCCCACTCCCCCCCGCGTTCCGGGCGCGCTGTCCTGCCGTGACCCGGCGGAGCGCAGCCTCATCCGGCTGCGGTGTCCCGGGATGCCCGAGGGGGAGGGGGGCTCTGGGGGTACGGGGGCTTACCGGCAGCCGGAACGCCTGGGCACACACCTCCCCCCGCGCCCCCCCGGCACGGCGGCCCTGCTGTGGCTTTCTCCGAGCAAGCTGCACGCGGATCTGGGGCGCTTTGCGGAGGGACGGGGGGGTGCGGGATGCAGGAGCAGCGCCGTGGAGAACGGGCTGCCTCCGTCCGACTGCCCCCGGCAAACACGGGCGGCTCCGGGGTGCCTTAAACCCCGCTCGGCTCTGTAATGAGCCGCCTTAATGAGACTTGGGCGTGTGCAAAGAGATCTTTATTGGGATTAACTGGGGTGCCTGGGAAGGAGCCGTGGGGTGAAGGGAGCGTGGCGGGGGAAGGGTGCCGGCAGTGCCGGTGCTGTGACGGGATACAGAGCCCACCGGTACCTCGGGTACCACACATCACAGTCCCGGGCACACCTACCCGCCCGGGGACAGCTCAGCAAGGTCCTGAGTCCTAAGGGTCAGCTCTCCTTGGAGCTCGCGCCTCCCGCCTCGGGACCGCAGCTTGGCTGAGCCCCGATGGCCCTGGGCACCAAACCTGCTCCCCTCCCGAGGGGCCCCCTCGGCTGCAAGCCTGGAACCTGTAGGAGCATGTTAACGCGTCCATGTCAATGTGTTCACACTGAGGTCTTTATCGTGTTTAAAAGGACGTGGTCAGTCTGTCTTTCATACCTCTATCCATACGGCTCTGTCTCATGCATATGTGGAGGTAGAGCCCTGCTTAGTCCCGGCAGTGGCAGCCGCACCCTGGGGTCCCAAGCCTGCAGTGTGCCCTTGGAACCCCCCAGCACCCGCTGCTGCCCGAGGGCTGAGCTGGGCTGGTGCCAAGTGCTGTCACTAATTTGGCCAAAGCTTTACCGGAGTAGGAAACCATCCCTGAAACAGGTGCTGGGCTCCGGCACAGCGCTGTGCTCTGCCCTCTTTCCCACTGGGCTCAGGCTGCAAACCCCCCAACGTTCCCCTCTAAGACCTTTTGTCTCCTTTTATGCTTTTTCTCCCCACCATAAAAAGACAAAAGCTGTCTGCTGTCGCCATTAGGAGTCCGTTGCATGGAGCTGGTGCTTATCTGGCTGAACACAAAGGGAAAAACATAATGGCAGCTTTTTCCCTTGAGAATAAACTGATATCACCTGCTTGTGGCAAGACTGGAAAAACCTGAGACGTGAACTCTTATCTAAGAGCTTTTCAGCACTAATTGCACGGCCAGCCCTGAGCAGGCAGGTCTCACCCAGTGCTCCTGTGGCCTGGGCAGGTGCAGGATGGAGCCAATGGGAGGTTTGGGGCTCCTGAGGGGTCAAAGTCCAACTTGTCAGTCGGTATTCAGGCTCCTGCGATTGAGGGTGTAACGCTGGGGCCGCTCCCCTCTCCACACGCACGCTTCCTGGGGATGTCTCACCCAGCACATCCCAGAGAGGAAACTTGGGATGTTTCACAGGGCAGCTCATGGCAAGTCTAACAGTTTCCTGCTTGCTCAGACCCTGCCGGGCACCAACAGGCTTCCCAGGGCTCCGAGTGATGACATTGAACAGCAGACGGTTGGGTTTGTCCTTGGGCAAGGATCTTCCCCACAAGGGAGCTGCTGTGGATAGGGAAAAACACCCATCCAGCTCCAGGAAAAACACCCCCTTTCTGTGACCAAGCCCTGGAGGAGCCCGTGGGGGCTCCTGTCCACACTGGGGTCCTGGGCTTGCTGAGGAAAGCGCTTCTAGGCACTGGCTTGGGCTGCTGTTACTAATGAGTCTCATGCATGGTAAAGAGGTTTTGCAGGATTTTTCTAATTACTCTCGCCCCCTTCCCTGCCTCAGAAGAGGCTCTGGCAGTGAATCAGCCTCTGGTTTGCTGGACTCTGCCTGTGTGGCTGGTGCTCCCCTGGGAACCTCACAAATGAGGCTGCTGGTGGCACAAAGGGGTCAGCTGGAGCTGTCGAGTGGCCAAATGCCCAAATCCAGCCCTCCCAAACTGTCCTGGGTGAGCTGCTCTGGTCCCTTCCTCAGTGGCAAGGGAGAGAGGACAGCACAGGGATGCTCACGTGGTTGGTTTTGGGGTGCTGAGCGGGTCTCCCCCTGAGCTACCTAGCTGCCAGCCCCCTTCTCCTGCGCTTTGTGTTTCCATGTTCAGGATTTTGGTACACGCAGCACGAGCAACTTGTGAAGCGTTTGTCTAATTTAGGGAAAAATGAGTTGAAAATAACATTTCCCAAGTGGGTTGGAGGAAGGCACCTGATTTATACCTCCAACGCCTGCCGCGATGACTGCGCGGGGTATTCTTAGCTCTGCCGAGGAATGGGCCCGATTCTGCCGCTTGTCAGCAGCATCCCTCCCGCCGACGAGTATTTATGGAAAGTTTCAGGGCGCCTGTTGCCATTTCCAAGCAGAGTTGCTGCTGCTGTTCTTGCAGCCTGTGACTTTTGGGAGCTGCCAGCCCTGCGACGCTGCGGCTCCCGGCCCGGCGAGCTCCTGGCGCACCCCGGGGCTCTGCTGCCCATGCTCTTGCCTATTCTTAGCTCGTGGGGTTATTTGCAGTGACAGTGACTCAGAAGACTAATTATTGTGTCAAGGTTTCTGAAGGGTGTATGGGGGGAAATGCTCCATGTGGAATGGTTTCCTTACTCCTGCTTTAACTTTTAGTACTTAATACTCCCTGGCTAGTTTTAAAAGGGCTGTTGGATGTTTCTGGGAGGATTCTGATAAACTTCAGTCATTAAGAAACTTGTCTGTACCCCAGTGAGTGTGGCCTCTGGGCTGTCCCCTTGTGCTGGCGGTGGCTGGGGATGGGGTTGATGTGCCAAGGGAAGGGGTGAGTGGGAGCCTGGGAAGGGTGGCAGCTCTTCTGTGGTGGTGACCCAGGCTCTGGCAAGGGATGGTCACTGTGGTGTGGGTGGGCGTGTGGTTTCTGGGGTAGCACAGGCAGTCCCCCTGTGCCCCAGCACTGCTGTACCTCCCCCATGGGTGCAGGACATCTGGCAGCTGCGGGTGGGCTGGAGGAAGGCACCAGAGCTCTGATCAGCCCAGGTTCCTGGAGAGGCAGAGAAGCCACCTTTTGTTCCAAACTGCTTCAGTGGGCACCATCTCTGCCTGCTTGGGTGTCAGTGACTTCAGTCCCCTTGCAGGGACACATTTGGGTCCCTTCTGTGCCACAGTTTCCCTGAGGCTGCCAGCCCCGGTTTCCTTGATGTAAATGGGGCAAACGTTTGCTGCAGGGAAAGCAGAGGCTTTCCCACACCTGGAGAAGCTTTGGAGCTTAATCTGCTGATGGCTGTCCCAGCCAGCGAAGGGCTGGGCAGAAAGTGCAGGGACTCAGGTGCTGTCTGGGTGCTCTTGGAAACAGCCAGATGAGGAACCTTCTGCCAGAGGAGCTGGGGTGTCTCGCAGAGAGGGTCTGGAGTGGCTCAAGGACCATGCACTGCTCACTTTGGCCAGGAGATTCTCCCTTCTAGGTTGGATGGAAGTTCACAGACTGCTTTAGGTGGGAAGGGCCCTTAGAGCCCTTAGGATTTCTGCCTCCCAGCCCCTCTCCATCCCCCTCCTGCAGCTGAAGGCCGTTCCCCTGGGCCTGGCCCTCCCTGCCCTGGGCACCAGCCCCTCCCCAGCTCTCCTGGAGCCCCTCGAGGGACAGGAAGGGGCTCAGAGCTCTCCCCAGCAGCAGCCTTCTCTTCTCTGGGCTGAGCCAGCCCAGCTCTCCCACCTGGCTCCAGAGCAGAGGGGCTCCAGCCCTCCCATCATCTCCGTGTCCCCCTTGTCCTGGGGACCCCCGAGCTGGAGGCAGCGCTGCAGGGGGGTCTCATGAGGGTGCATCTCATCTGTAAAGAAACCAATCCTGCCTCTTTAACCCCATGTTGCTGAGGATTTTGGAGCAGACAGGATAAAGCAAGTGTGGGGATTAAAGCTCATTTCATTCCTCCCTGCCAGGATCTAGGTCCTGCCTCCACCCTGCAGGTTTAATCCCAGAGCTTTGCCAGCTGCGCTGTCAGGAGCTGCCCTGAGTGCCACTGTGACTGGGCCTGGCAGGGCTGCTTCAACTCTTGAGAAGCCTTTGTTCCCTTCACATGAGGTCTGCTTGTCTCTCTGTCTGGCTCCTGCTCCAGTCAGGACAGAAAGCCACGGCCATGCAGCCCCAGGCAGCCCTTCCATGAGGATGGCAGCATGGCGCAGTGCCCTGCCTCTGCTGCCTCTGTCCATGCCACCGGCAGCCCACGGCTGTTCTCGCAGGTGGTAGCAGCAAGCCCACCTACCTGTGGTCCTGCATGAGATGGCCATGTCCCAAGAGCAGGGGCCTGAGGGCTGAGGCAAGCTTGCTTTGTTCAAGGGCCTTAGCCCACAAGCTTCCCCCAACCTGTACAGTGGGGACCCCCTTGCATTGGTTTGGGGTTCAGGGCCACCTCATGCCCCCTGGCACGGAGAGGGGGATAGGTGGTGCCCTCTTTAATTCTTTGGGGAATGATCCTTTGAAATGATCCACCTCAACTTTTTTTTGGGGGGGGCCTTTGACTCCTGCTGCCCCTGGAACTATTGCAGCTGCTTTCCAGCCCCCCCCACCCTTGCCCTGCCAAATCCCCGCCCCCCTTTGCCCCAGCCCTCCCGCTGCACCATGGGTTTGCTCTGGAGCAGGACAGCCGCTGGCAGCGTGTTGCCATGGGGTTGTTCTAATGGGATCATGGCTATCTCAGGGCCTCCAATTACAGAGAGAAGGAAAATGAAGCTAATTTGGGAGAGGGAGCAGGTGAAGCTCAGAGCATCTGCTGTGTCTTGTGCCTGCAGGACAGGAAAGTTGTTCTTGGGTTAGGGTGGGCACACGTGGGGCCCAGGCTCCTCGCTCTCCCGTTGAGGCACCCTGTGATGTCTTGGGGGGTGACTCTCTGAGCAGGCAGGTGCCAGGGCAATGAGTGCTGCTTGGGGGGCAGGTTGGCTTTGCTGCTGTCACATCTTAACAAAATAAAAAGAGGTTTGTCTGCTCTTGGATTCACTCTGTAATTCCTCATTTGGCTTTGCACTAGCTGGAGGACAAGGTCCTTGTCAGGGGCTCTCTGAGTGGAGCCTGCAGAACGGTGGGAGCGCTCCAGTGCCGCCCAGGCGAGGAGCTTCGGCAGGGCTGTGTGTGCCAGGCCGGCCTGCCGTGCAGCAGCATGCTGGAGGCTGGCTTTGCTGATGCAGCAGGGAAAGTCTCAGGCTGGCTCAGAGCTCTTCCTGCTGCTTGGGTGCTTTTCTGGGTGACCTTCCCCTTGCCATTGGGCTGGGGCCATGGGTCTCCCCAGGCCCTGGCATGGCAGCTCTTGCCCTCAGCTCTCAGCTGTTGGGGGGAAGGATGGGATCTGTGTGTAGGCCACTGGCAGCAGCAGGCCGAGAGTATTCCCCATGTCCTCCCCTGCAAGGCAAGCTCAGGGTGTAGCAAAGGGACCCTGCTGTCCCCTGGAGCCTTCAGTCCTGGT
The DNA here is from genome assembly GCA_027925045.1 of Hypotaenidia okinawae. Taxonomy (NCBI): domain Eukaryota; kingdom Metazoa; phylum Chordata; class Aves; order Gruiformes; family Rallidae; genus Hypotaenidia; species Hypotaenidia okinawae. The sequence goes on from BSDF01000016.1 coordinate 1,296,668, forward strand.
GTGTCACCCTGGGAAGCTGCACAGTGACACCAGGGTCAGCTTTGGCTCAGCACTTCTGCCTGCCTGGGAATGCTGCCGTTGGAGCTGCCCCAGCTCCAAAAGCAGGTGAGCCTGCTCCTGGCCCTGTGCTGGGCCAAGCCATGGCAACCTTGGGGGTTGGAGACCCTGTGCCTGCCGCAGGCCGGGGGTCCTTCCTGCCCCTCTCCTTCCTCCCTGAAGAAGAACTAAGAGTGGGAAGCCCTGAGATGGCCCCAGCAGGTACCTGTGGGCAGCAGGGTTTCCACTGCAGTTAGGTATTTAACAAACTTGTTAATGATAACATGGTATTGTTTGTTATATATGGGGATATTTTAAAATACATTTAATAAATAGGCATGTGTTCCAGGCAGCTGCCAGATTTCGGATTGCAGGCAGGGAGAATTGGTGTGTAACGATGCCATGGCCATGTGCTGCAGCCCTTGGGGCTGTTCTGGGTGCCATTTGCCAGCCTGGCCTGGGGGACCATGGAAGGGACCCCCCCACCCCCCACACTCAGCATGGAGCACACAGGAGATCCCAGTGGGCCAGTTTTCCATTCATTGCCCCACTGGGTATCAGCCCCTCTCAGTGTTGTTTCCCCACCATATGACTGTGCTTTCCTGCTCAGGGAAGGTGGGTGTCTGGATAACTTAGCTGTGAACACTCTGAGGGGTTGTGAAGAGCAGTGGCTGTGCTATGGACGTGGCAGCAATGGGGGCTGGGCCGTGGGAGCTGCGTTAGCTGAGCCAGCAGTTCTTGCTATGGTCAGAAGAATGACTGTCGTGTCTCCATGCCCCAAACCCCTCTGCGCAGCGCTTCCAGGGAGAGCCAGGGACCCCCTTAGGACACCCCGGGGAATCCTCGCCGAGCCCCCGCTCATCATGGCGAGTGGCTCTGTGGGGCTCAGCCAGCTCTGCTTGGAAGGTTCAGTCCCACCCCCGACCCAGCTCATTTCCAGCCTCTCCCCAGGTGTGGAGCAGGGTGCACACAGGAGGGATGAACCACGGGGGTGGGGGCTGCCATCCCACTGGGTGCGGGAGTGTGTGGGGTGGGGGGGCAGACACCTGAACACCGGGCCTGGATCTGGGTGCAGTTGTGGCTGTGGGGTCTGCTCTGCATCCCTGGGATGCTGCAGTCACCTGAAGACCTGTGCAAGGGGACAGGTATGGGCACACTGCAGCCCTGGCTGTGTCAGGGCTGGAGGACAGCTGAGTGTTGTGGGGTTGCCTCATGCTCCAGCATTCCTGTGGCAGAGCTGGCCCAGGGGATGCTTCCCATGGGGAAAGGCAAAGGCTGCCCTTGGTTTGTCATCCTCTGCCTTGGGGAGCAGAAGTTTTTTCTCCTGGGGCACTGAGATGGGAAAGACATGGTGGTCCCACAGCCATTAAATATAAGTGTGCCTCAGCCCCAGGACAGTAGGAAGTGCCCAGACCAGCCCTTCCTGGCACCACTGAGGCTGGAGAGGCCACTTCATCAGGGTAGGTGACCTGAGCTAGAACTTGAGCTGCTGGAGACCTGGTTTGTGTATGTTCATTGTCCCTCTCTGCACTTGTCCCATCCCGTGTTGCCCAGTGCAGATGGGGTGACACCAGGGTCCAGGACCACTTGCCGGCTCTACACCACCTTGGTCAACAGAGCCATGAATGGGTGCTTTGTCCACTAAGGGCACCCAGGGCAGTGTGTCAAGAGGGGCAGCACACAGCCCTCCCCTCGCCTCCCATGGCATTTTAGTGCCCTTCAGTATCACTGGAGTAAAGCATGTTCTCCACAGGAATACCCTCTGCACCTTGTAGCCACCACCTGCTTGCACCTCTGAGAGCTCTGCAGTCCTTAGAACGAGTCCTAACCTGCCCCTGACCTGGGGAGAGCATTTTCCTGGGGGTCAGACAGGGATGAGCATGGAGGGAGCAGAGACCCACCCAGGGCTGGGATACGGCCGTGCCCTGCAGCCGGGGAGCAGCACGCTTGCTGCCTCTCGCCCCCACACGCTGCTGCTCGAGTGCTTGGGGCCAAGACACAACCCACAGCCAAGTGTGGCTCCTTGTAAGGTCCTTGCAAAGGAGCAGTGATGACAGGTGATGGTGTCATCGTTTGGGGCTGGCGGGTGGCAGTGAAAGGCAGCTGGGTCAGGAGAGCACCCCCGCGGCTCCACATGGCAGCGTTCACAGTCTGACTTAAACCAACCTCAGGCAGGGATCGGCACAGGCAGGGCTCAGGCAAAACACCACAGGGCTTCTAGGGATGCTCCTCAGAGGGCAGGGCAGGGCAGCCACACTGGCGTGGCCATCAGTGGGGTGGCGGTGGGTTCTAGGGATGGCTTGTGCTATTGGTCCTCAGACAGGACCCTTTGCCTGCCCTTCCAGCCACGCTCAGTGCCCGCTTGGTGCTGGGGAGGCACGTTCCACCCTGACCTTGGGACAGTGTTTGGCTCTGCCCCGCCAGCGGATGGGTCTCCCGGGACACAGCGCCCATGAGGAAGGGGAATGTGGTGTAGGCCTTGGTGCAGGTGGGGGACTGCAGGGTTGGGCACCCAGCCCCTGCACTGCTGCTTTCAGACACGGTGTGTGATGTCCTTGGAGATGCCAGCAGCTGGGACAGCCCACAGCACAGATCGGTGCTAGAGTCACTTTTTGGCTGTCCCCTCTGGCCTGCCTGAGCCTCCAGGATGCAGGAGGCCCATACTGCTGGCTGCTCCAAATGCACTGGTCCTTTTTCTTTCCCTTCTGCAGGCCTTTGCACTGAAGCCACGTGAAGAACCTCAGAATTGCACTAGGCACCGTTTCACTCAGCTCTGGTTTTGCTAGCAGCAAAACATCTTCACTACCACTAAGACCTCGAGTGCTGCTTTTTTCCCTCCCTGCCCATCGTTCCCATCACTGTGCCTGGAAGCCAGTGCTCAACAGTAGCTCTCACTCACTGTTCATCCCGTTGGACTGCTCCCCACCATGTTTCAGCGTCTCACCAGCCTCTTCTTCAGCGACAGCAATACACCGGAGGGCCTGGAAGAGCCCAAACCCTTTGTTGAGGAGGAGGAGGAGGATGGCTGGCTCATAATTGATCTTGCAGGTGAGAAAAGCAGTGGGGGCTGGTTTCCCACAGCCTCTGCTACACCTTGTCTGTCTGGAGTTGGGCAGACCCCTTGAGATGACAGCAGAGGAGCTTCCACCACATGTGACCAGCTCTGCCCTTCATCCCCACTCTCCCTGGTTCCCCCACCCTGCCCACTGTGCCCAGCCCTGTGGGCACCACAGCAGCTGCCAACCTGCTCCTCCTTTTTCCCTTCCCTCTCCCTGTGACTGGTCCCACCTTTCTGCCCGCATGGGAGTGGCAGTGGTGGTGGCAGCGGCAGTGGTGGCAGCAGTGGTGCCCCAGCTGGGTGGCTGTTGCCTGGGAGCCCCCAGGTGCCTCTGCACCAGGATGGGACCCTGGCATGGCACCGGCCTGGGGATCTCACCCAGGGCTTTGATGCGAACCTGCCCACCCACAGCTCAGTGGGTGGGGGACTCCAACCCTCCTGGGCTGTCTGCCTAGGAGCTGTGAACTAAACTGTGCCACGGGCAGCACTTGGCCTGGAGGAGCTGGGCTCAGCTGCTCCCCACTGAAGGCAAACCAGGAGCCAGATCCCGCAGAGGAAACCCCAGCCCCCAGGCACTGGTGGGACTGGGGCTTTCCCCAGGTGAGGGCAGGAAGCAGCAGGACATGCTGCTGGCCATCTGGCCACATTTCAGTCAGTGGAGTCCATCGGGGAGCCAATCTCAACTCCCAGGAGCTTGCTTTCCCAGAGCTCTCCCAGTGCCCATGCCAACAGCACTCACACCAGGGCTGTTTGCCACAAAATCCCCTGGAGACCTCGAGGTCCCTCAAGGGTTCCTCTTCCCAGGGACCACAACAACCATCCGGAGCCCTGTTTGACACCAGCCAGGCGGGTCAAATTCCTCCTGTGCCAAGAGCTTCTCCGGCTCCATTGTGACTTTGGTGTTTCTATTGTAGGGTTGATGGCTCAACCAATTGCAATGATAATTTTATGACCTTTTGCTTGCAAATCGAGCAGTGAACCTAAACAAACAAGCCTGTATGTGCAGGAGCTGCTTGGTGGCCCTGGTCTGCTTTTGAAGCCCTGGGTTAGTCATGGTGCCTCAGCCCAGGGGACCATAAATGTATCCTGCAAGTTTAGGAGGGAGGTTTCAGCCTCCCTCTTGCAGGCATTTGTTCTCCAAGCAGATACTCCCTGCCTGTCCCCCGTGCACTGAGCAGAGCTCATTTTCCTGGTGTGAGGGATTTGTTAGGGCTTTTTTCCCCCCATGTGGTGAGCCGAAACTGGGATCTGAGCGTGGGCAAGCCTGGGACAGTGCCCAGGGAATGGCCCTGTGCCTGGTGGGAGCACTCTGGGAGGTGGATGGGTGGTGGGGGCACAGATGGTGTGGAAGATCTCCTATCCTCTGAGGTCTCTGGTGACTGTACTGGGTGAGGGGTCACAGCAGTGACACAGGCCAGGGTTGGTGACAAGTAGGTCCTTGGAGCAGTGGGCATGGGGCTGCCATGTGTCGGGGCCGGCTGGCACCAGTTGCAGCATCCCCAAAGCAGAAGGAGCCAGGAGCTTCCCGGACAGAGGGAGGTGCCCCGGTCCCACTGGAGCCAGCCTGGTGGGACCCAGGGATGATTTTGGTACAAAAGGTTCCCCTTATTTCCCGATCAGGTGGCCAGGCTCTCAGGGCAGGGCCAGCTTCCAGCAGCATCTGCCTGGGACCTGCCCCCGCCCTGCTCATCCCCACTGGCCTTTTTCTGTAGCATTCCCTAGCCAGCCAGGGCCCGATGGATTTCAGCCCTGTTCCTGAGGCTGCAGTTATGCAAAGCACTCCCCGGGTGCAGCCCCCACCCTTCACCCCTGCGCCCCGGCGGCTGGCAGAGCACCTCGCAGCCTGGCTCACTCCCAGCCACAGGCAGCCTAAGGAGCCTCTGAACTCGTTCCCTCCCCACCAGGTCTTTGACCCCTGTGTTGCAAAACACGCCCAAAATAACCAGCTCAGCCAGGGGTGTTTCAGATGCCCCTCTCACCCCATTGCTCTGTTCAGCACCCTTGGTGTGTGGGGGGAGCAAAGAGCATTTCCTGGCCACGAGTTGCCCTGGAATTTGGGGACCCCTAAATATTCCTTGTGACATTAAAACCCACTGTGGGAAAAGCTGGGGCTGGGCAGCCATGGCCAGCTGGGGCAGGGAGCAGTGCCTGCAGCCCCGGTGTTGTGGGAGCATGGCTGAACCCGGAACGCTCTGTCTGGGCTCAGTGGCTCCCTCCAGGCTGACAAATAATCTCCAGCCCGGCATGTCAACAACTATTAATAGCTTGCTATCCACTGACCTGAAGAAAGACATTCTCGTGTTCACAAGGCTAATTGTGGCCTGCCCTAAGCCCAGGGCTGGGGCTTCGTCTGCGCAGGGTGCCGGGGACGAGCCAGGTGCCAAATGCCAGCCCCATACTTCATGTGCTCTCTGTCTGCACTGCAAGAACAGAGTCACCTCTGAGTTGTCCTGTGCCCTCACCCATGTGCCCATGTTGGTACTGCACTGCAGCCCCCTCCACCCGGCTCCATCAAATCCCCCGGAGAGCCCGGGAGCTGCTCTGGCTCTCCTGGGGAGCCCAGCATTAGGTGCAGGCCCTTCCCTAACATAACTGATCCTTGAGCCCAGCACAGGCAGCCCAGAAAAGCACCAACCCTGAGAGTTTTTGCCAGGTAGAGGTGAGGAGGGCACAGGGAGGAAGACTGGGGTGTTAGAGGGCTGGGGGTGTGGGGGGTGCAACTCCTGGATCAACCACCCAAAGCTTGGCCCCAGTGGGCTGAACCTGGAGGTGCGGAGCAAACAGCTGCTGAAGGACTTATTCCCCTGGTGCCTTCCAGAGAATAAGGTGTGAACTGGTTTTTCCCTCTGTGTGTGCTTGGTATCAAAGTGCTGGGTGATGTCTGTGAGCGCGGGCAGCCCAGCCTTTCCCTGGGGTGGTTCAGCACCGCTGGGCTCTGCCTGTAAGAACAGGCAGAAGCGGCGTTTGCTGCCGGCTGCAGTGCCTCCTTCACTTTGAGAAGGGAAAACCCAGTCATTGCTGTGGTAAACCCTGCTGGTTGCTCCCCGTGGGGTTTAACTGCCTGGCCAGACCCATTTAGGCTGCTTGCCGGCATAGCAAAGCCAGCCTGGCGCAGGGGTGCTGGCTGGGGTGTGCTGTGTGGCACCGCCGGCGTCCCCATCCCCACGAGGCCTGGTTGACGCCGTGCCCGTCTCTAGCGGCGGTGATGGTGGTGGGGTGTCTCTTGCACTAACGATGCCCCTTTCTCTCCCCCTCCCCTCCCCACTGTACATGGTATGTGTGTGTGTCCCCGCTGCGCCCCGCATGGCTCTGCACCCCCGCCACCCCCAGGCAGCCGTGCCCGCCCCAGTGCAGCCCGGCGAGTGGGTGCTGGCAGTACTGGGCACTCAGCACGATCCCGCCCAGCACCCCCTGCTCCCCCACCACCGCCGGCTGCTTCCCCGGCTCCGGCGGGTCCCTGCTTGATGGACGAGAGTTGGTTTGTCACCCCTCCCCCCTGTTTTACTGCAGAGGGGCCCGGCCCCGGCGGCATGGGGAGCAGCCCCATGGAGGACCTGCTCATCGAGCACCCCAGTATGTCTGTCTACGTCACCAGCACCCTCGAGGTGGATGGGGAGGGCCCCGAGGACGATGCTACTGGGTGAGTGTGGCTTGGGGGTGCTTGTTGGGGGTTGTTGACCCTGGCACATGCCAAGGAACCAGTGTGCCTGGTCGGTCCCAGCACCCCAAATCACCATGCATGCCTGGGAGCATTTTACCCCTGCTCCATGGTGGAGTGGGGCTTCAGTGTCCCCTGTCCCACTGCAGGCTGGCACAGTGCAAGGATGGGGGCATCTGTGCCCCAAAATACTCTTCCAGGGGGATCCCAACACCATGCTGAGGTGGCTGTGGGTGCAGGATGGTCAGCTTGCTGCTGGGATGTGGGGGAGAGGGCTGCACCCCCTCCCTGCCCCAAGCAGAGTCTCCTGGTGCAGCCCCCTGTGCTGATGCCGCCTGTTGCCCCACTGCCTGACCAGGAGGGGTTGCCAGGCTGGGCTTAAACATGGGGGTTTGCCAAGGTATGGCTCAAGAAAAGCAAAACCAATGGGACACAGTGGCCTTTGGGCACAGTGGTCTGCCCAATAGTCCCAGCTGCCCCAGGCAAAGGGGGATGCAGCCTCCCAGTCCCCACCCTCGCCCAGCACGGCAGTGTCCCACAGCCACAGGAGAGCAGGGCACTACTGGCTGTGGATGCAGATATATCTCTCTGCCCCAAAGTCCTGCTTAGCGAGGGGAAGGTTAAACGGAAGTGCCCCACATGCCCCCCTGCCCACTCCTCCCCCAGGAGTTGTGGGCTGGACCATTTCCCTTCCCCAGGCACAGCCTACTGCACCCCCATGAGCTCTGCCCTCTCCTCCTGATGCCCTCCACCCTGGGAAAGCCCTGGCCATGCGCATGGTGAGCCCCAGTGCTGCCAGCCAAGCCCCAGTCCCACTGTGCTGCAGGGTCCCCACCATCCCCTGGTCCCAGCTGGAACTCCCCTGGAATCCCCTCACCAGGGCAGGGGAGGAGGTGCCTGTCCTGTGCTGCAGTGGTTGTTTACCCACAGCAAAGAATTTGGGGGGAACCTCCACCCAGACAAGGGGACACACCTCTTTGCAAAGTGTCCCTGAGGGCCACAGCTTGATCTCAAGAGCTTCTGAGGAACCTCAACACTGGAGGGTGCTGAGAGGGGGCTGAGGGAGCTAGAAAGAGGCCAGGAGACCCAACGGGGTGTGGGCAAGATGGAAATGGGGCAACGCTTGGCTTCCCTCTGTGGCTCTGGGCCTTAGCCCTGTGGGGGCTCTGAGGGTGGCCCCGTTCCTCAAGGTGTCTGTGTTTATCCCGGTGCCCTGGAGCCCGCCTGTGCCGGAGCCTCCCAGCCCTTGGCAGGGAGTTGCGCTGGGGGAACCGGGGCCATCCTGGGGGCATGGCGTGGCTGGGGGTGGGATTGGAGACCTTCCTTGCCGGGTGGGTGAGGGCTGGGTGCCGGCAGCCGCTGACGGCCCCTTTCTCCGCAGGGAGGTGCCGGAGCCCCAGCTGGAGCGGCACGTGCCGCACCACAGCAGGTCCCTCGCGGTGAAGGCCGCCATCTTGGAGAAGGTCGGGCAGGTGCGGCGGGTGCAGCGGGCCAAGCAGCTGGCAGAGAAGCACCGGCTCAGCCAGAAGACGCTGCAGCGGCAGAACCGGGCCTGCCAGCGCCCGCTGCGCCGTGCCAAGCAGCACATCGGGACCTTTGTCCACCAGCCCTGCCAGCGCCACTGCAACTACTGACCTCGCCGGGACACCCGCGCCGCCACTCCCCCCCGCTGCCTCCCCCGGCGGGGGGAGACTTCGCTCCCCACCCCAACACCAACCATCCCAGCCCTACGAACACCAGTGATGCCGGGCTGTGGTTTCACTCCACACACCCCTTACCCCCTGCACGCCCGGCCCCCCACTCCTCATCTTCCTCCCCCCTCACCGTCCGCTGCTCGCCTCACCCTTCACCCCCGGCGCCGGCTGGGCCAGCAGCCCCCGGTGCTGCTGGCATGAGGGGCCGTGCAGGCCCCCTCTAACCTCGCAGCCATGCCAGCCTTCACGTGGGAAATCAGTATTCCTGGTGAAATCTCCCATTTCTGAAATCCACAGCAAAGCCTGTTGATTGTGATGAGCCTGTGACATCAGTGCCTTTCTCCATGATGTCATGACTCCACGGACAGCCAGGCCGGGATGGCGCAAGCAGAGCAACCGAGTGGAAGCGAGAAGAGCAGTGAAGCAACAAGGTTTGGGATTGGTAGGAAAATGTCATCAAGGACACTAAATAATGCTTCCTCCCCCCAAAACCAGCAAATACCCCTTCCCGCCCTGACTTCTGAGTCGCATTTTTACCGTGACCAGACATAACCCCTGCTGCTGGTCCCAAAGGGCTTGTGGTGGGGAAGAGCTGGTGGAAGCCTCCGTGGCAGGGTTGACTGAGTGGCTCCTGGTGCCTCGTGGTGTTTTTTAAAGACAACCTTCAAAGCAATCTCAGGAAACAAAGCACCGGCCCAGCACCGCACCGGAGCCCTCGGCTGCTGTGCCAGGACGGGGTGCCCAGCCGGGGGCCAGCGGTAACATCACCGTGACTGGTGGTCCTGCCGCGCTGCTGGCTGCCTCGTCCAAGCAAGCCCCCTGCCCCAGCTGCCCTGTGTACACGTACACACACACACACACACACACACACACACACACCCACCCACCCCCCCACACCCCACCACCCCCCCCCCCCCCGATGGAGCCCCGGAGCACTGGCTGCCCAGCGTTAGGCCTGGGAGGGGAGTGGAGGCCGGGACCCACGCAGCTCCCCCAAGGTGGCAAAAGCACGTCCACGCTGATGGTGATGGGATGCGACAAGGAGGCCAGAGGGAAGAGACTGAAGCTAGGGCAAAGATGGACCTGGGAGTGGGCGCAGAGAGACAGGATGGGGCTGGAGAAGAGGTCGTTGCAGTGGAGCTGGAATGAGAATGCTGTCTTCCCCCACTAAAAATTGTATCCTGTTCTGTGAAGGGCCAAACTGCTACGTGGGCAACACTGATTTTCAATGCAAACCCCTCCCTTCCCTGTGATGGACGCATTCTGCCTTTCAGAGGACACGGGCTGGACTTCTCATGGGCTCCAGCACCCGCTGAGGGGCTCCAAACCCAGGAGAAATTTGCTGATCCCCTTTCAGTTCCCTCCCTTTAGGGAGTGGGTCTGCACCCCCTGCCCCGGGGAAAGCCTGGCCGTCACGTGGCCAGCTCACAGACTCAATTCCTACCCTCTGAAACAAGAAACACCCCTACAACCCCCCAAAATAATGCTGATTTCCCAAGCATTTCTTTCATACACTGTGTTACATGGCTTAATAATGGCCGGGGTGGGAGGACTCATGGTAAGCCCAGCCTCAGACAGCTGAGATTTATTAGTTTTTTCAAATGAGATTAAATACAAAATGAGACCTCTTACAAGCTCCCAGCCCCCAGATCTGTGCCTGGGAGCCTGGACGGTGGGGGAGCTCGGTGTTGGTGCTCATCCGCAGCATTTATCTTTTGCTCCAATGACACGGTGGTCCCAAAGGCACAGAAAGAACAAAAAAAAAAAACCCACCCCAATTTCCAATCTCTCTTTTCAGCCTTCCCCTTTCAGTTCTTCAAGGCCAGTTTCTTGTTTCAAGTCCTTCTGAGACCCAGCGCCCTCATCACACGAGTGATGCAATGCCTCCTGCCCCTCCGGCTGTGGTGGCCAGTCCCTGCCAGGGCGAGTGGGGCATGGCTGCAGAGGTGCCTGGCCATATTCTGCTGCCGCTGGTCTGGTCTGGTCTGCTGCTTTCTCAGCCTTTCTGGTAGGTCTGGTGGCCCCGGAGCCGAGCTTTCAAAGCCAGTGGCTTATCAGCAGGGGAGGAGTGTGCTGGGGGACCCAACATTGGACCCTAGCCCTCAGCATCATCCACCACTCCTTGGGTCCCGCTGCGATCACCATCCCTCACTGATCACGCTGGAGATCACCCCGGTTCATCTCTGGTGCCTTTGTGGTGAAGACACTGACAGCTCCTTGCCTGAAGGGGAAAGTTTACATCCTCTGGCTTCCTGGGCTCACGTGAAATGCCTTTTACCCCTGCCCGAAGCAATGGCTGGTGTGAACTGGGAGCAGGCAGCTGGAAGGACACTGGCACAGCAGGTTGTGAGGACAAGCAGAGGGTGAACCCGAGCGCTTGGATGTCCAACGAGGTGCTGCCTTCCCCATGTTCCTTCCCATGCTTCTGGATGATGTGGCCACCCAGTAGCAGCCTTTGAGGAAACCTCGTCACCCTATCCCAAATATATGTCAAGAAGTGGACATGTCAGAAGATGTCCTGCTCCCCAGCCCGTTCTCCAGTGCAAATGCTCATCCGAGCACGCTGCCTGCCCGCCTGCATCGCTCCCAGATCAGAGCATGCCTGTGTGTGACACCATCACCCCCGGGGCAGCCCCCAGGGAAGGACGGGCTGGAGGCTGGTGAGGCCGCCTGGGAGCAGTGTCCCTGGTGTGGATCCTCCCAGTCCTTCCCACCAGCCCTTCCCGTGCCCCTCGGTCTCATCAAAGTCCTCTGCATCCCGCTCATCCGCTGCGAGGCAGCAGCCCTCGGCCCTGCTCCCGGGGGCTCAGGCTCCCAGCTCGCAGGGATGATGCTGTTACTCCGTCCTTGTTTCCAGAAGCAGATACAAACTGTTTGCTTTTCCTTCCTCCTTTCTGTGCCAGTCTGAGACGTCGTTCGTCACGCTGTGCCCAGCCCGCACAGGACGTGAAGCAGAACTGCTATCACACTTTATATCAAGAGTATGTTTATAAAGGATTAATAAATTATTAATAATGTAGAGGTCATTAATAATGAAGAGGTCGATGCAGAGTCCTGGCATCCCGCGGTGGAGGGAGCGCACTTACCACAGCTTGCACGGGCTCCTGCCAGCCCCCTGCTGCTCTCTGCGCACTGCTCGTGTATTAACATCCAATAATCACCCATTAACCCCTGCAAAGTGACCTGGAGCCACCAGCTGTGACCGGCCCTGCCCACGCCGGGGCACAGGCGTGCCCACACTGCGCTTTGCAGAAGGCCTGCACTGCTCCTCTCCCGCCTCACGCTGAGCACAAGACCGGCCACATACCAAATCTCCTGCCTGCTGTTGCCAGAGTGAGAAAACCCCTTCACACAGAGGTTGTGGATCTCCTCCAATCTTAAAACAAACGAAAGGTGCTTCAAAAAACTGAGAACTTCTCCTGTGTGTGCACACGTGTGCACGTGTAGGTGTTTCACTACGTGGTGTGGGTGTTCCGTAGGTTGTTTGGGGTGTGGGGTGTAGTTTCCTAGGGGTTTGTTGTTGGTTTTGGTTTTATTTTGCACCCAGTGTTTTCAGTGTGGGACTAGCTGTGCAATGCTCCAGAAGGGATGGTGAGGGAACCGTGGCCCTGGGTCCCAGGGAGGCCCTTGGGTCTGTGTCTCCTGAGTGGCAGTTTCTGCTCTTTACCTGCGTAGGGGGAAACTGCGGCGCGGACTCAGGGACAAATACGCTGGGGTCTTTGGAAAGGGGTGTGTGTTGGGGGAGGAGGGGGGTTCTCAGCTTCTCTGTTCAGATGTGGGGTTTGTTTCTGTCTGTGAGGCCTTTGGCTGCAGGTCCTGAGGGATGCTGCAGGGATGTGGCTGACACCTTTGGCTGCTGCGTGCTGGGGAGCAGGGTTTGATGCTTGGACATAGTGCCCGCATGGAACGAGAGCTGTGGCCACATGTCTGACACCATCTCTGAGCAGCAGCCCTTCTTTGTCTGCCTGTGACCCATAAATTCCCCTTACAGCTGCTGGAATGACCTGGTCCCTTTGTGGGGCATCAGCCAGATACAGATTTTAAGCAGTGAGTCCACAAGGATTTGGGAAATGGAGTGGTGGCTCCTCTGTGTCAGCCACCACTGGGTTGGCCCCACCACATCCCTGGGAAGAGAAGGCAGCTGGGATGGCAGAAGCCATCAGAGCAGTCACGTGGAGAAATGCTGACGCTGATGACAGGCAGATCTGTGGGAGGAAAATGCTCCCTTTCTTGCAATGAAAGCTTAAAAAAAAAAAAAAAAAGGAAAAATCCTGTGCTGGGGAAAGCTGGACAAGTTCTGTTTCAGCAGCCACCAGCTCTGTGGGGACACTGTGGCAGCGCTGGGGCTCCCACCCACGAGCTGCCTCTGGCCCCGGTAGCAAGGAGTGGGCACGGATGGGCAGGCGTGGGGGACGCTGCGGGCAGGCTGGTGCCATGCTGGCAGTACTGCCTGGAGCTTGTGGAGGCAGCAGACCCATGGGGCAGAAAGCTCCTTCCCACCACCTCAAGTCCCTGCGGTGCTGGGGATCTCTGAGTGAGGCACCAGAGATTCACATCATGGTGGCCTTCTCCTCGCGTGGGGCAGGGCTCCTCCTCCAACCCCAGGGGTGGGTGAACCCCCCAAAGCGAGTGGTGAGGATCCCCAGCTGTCAGGGGACACTTCTCCCCAGCCTGGGAGAAGTGCCACTGCTGGAGATGGAAACCAGAAGATGCCAGGATGTGTTGAAAGCGACATACCCCAGCGTGACCCACCTCCCAGGGCGGCTCCCATGGGCACTGCTTGCCTCATGGTGCGCAGGCACGGGGCACGCCGGGCACCTCGCTTGCAGCCACCTCAGCCCTTCCACCAAATTTTGGTTCCCACCTGCACTGCGTGGCTGGAGGGAGCTGCCAGGGGAGGTGGGGTAAAAGCCCTTCTCCCCTGATGCTCCGACACTTGGACTCCGAGTGCTCGTTCCAAAGCGCTGCTGTAGAAGCTGTCGGGAAGGGAAATGGCTCTTTCCATGGGCTCAGCGGTTCTTTTTCATCGGGGGTGACATGAACGTGTGGCTCACCCCAGAGATCACTGTGGGGATCCCCACTCTTCCTTCGGGCATCCTTCCGATCGATAGATAATTTTACACTTAGATCTCACTGATGCCTTTTCCACCCAGCCCCACTGTGGAGAAAGGCCAAAGCTCTGGGGTTGTACTGGTCTGAACTGGGAAAAAATAAAAGAAAAAGAATACCCTGGGGAGGCTGTAGGCCAGAATGGGAGCTCTGCCATCCCTCTGGTGTAGGAGGAATAAATACCAGGCCCAGTGCCCTGCACACAGAGGGAATGAAGTTTCAGGTGAATTTATTGAATAATGTGTGAGTGCCCAAAGATGAAACCAGCAAATCGATAGAAAACAGCCTGAAAGAGGGGATTGGACACCTCGAGTCAAGGAAAATGGTTCTCAGCATCCACCTGTTGCTGCCTGCCAGCAGCACTGAGCCCCTCTCCCTGTGCGGGGATGGGTGAGTCTCCCCAGAGTGTCTGGCTTTGAAACAAGTGGCCACCCATGTCCAGCCGGTGCCACGCTGACTCCCTCAGCACTGGGGGTAGTCAACAGCCACCCTTCCACAGGTCTCCACACAGCTTCTCCATCCCAGGGGGACTGTCAGACCAGCCAGGGACACGGGGTTGATCACCTCAGGGCTTGTCTTCTTCAAGGTGGAGCCTTCCATCTCCACCCATTTCTCTCAGCTCTGCTCAACACAACGTCCAAGTCAGGAGTAACTTCCCAGCATCCTCAAGGGCTCTGTCCTCATCCCGCTAGGGTGACGGGACTGGCTGTCACAGGTCAAGTGATCTGGCTGCAGGAACTGGATGATGGGATGCACAAGGCTCTGCACAGCTGGCCAGTCCCTCTTGCAGTGAGAGGTGTCCTCTGCTTGACTCCGGGATGCCAGGGGTGGAGTGATCATCGGCCATGGGCTCTGGGCAACCAGACACGGCTTGGGCAGGTCTCCCATGGCCTCCCCTTTCATGCCATTCATTGATGCACCACCAAACATCCTTTCTTTCTGCCTCTGAAGAGAGATCCATGTCAGATCCATGTCAGATCCGTGTCAGAACTGAACCCACAGCTCTCTCCTTGAAATGATGAGGTTGACAAAGATGAGCAGCTCCATTAACAGGCTCTTACATGTACTTCTTTATAAATCCTTTTTGCACAAAGAGGTGATGCACGGGTGTCCCTCCCCAACACCCACTCTGGGCTAGTACCCCCTGGGCTGGCTGGGGGTGCTTTTGCAGCCCCACACCCAGAGGAAGTGCAGAGCTGTTGAAGTGATGCCACCACATGTCCTGGAGCAGGAGAATGCTGCCTGAGGCTTTGGCTCTGCCACAGCCAACCCTGAGCATCCCTCCACCTTCTGCTCAGATCTGATTTTATCACCTGGGGTGGGGGGAAGATTTAATTTCCTTGCAAATGGAGGGAGAGACCAGCACCGCAGAGTGTAGCTTAGAAATGGGTCGCGCAGGGGAGCCCAAAGCTCCTCCACTCGGTTTTGCATAGCCAGGAGCAGCTCTGCCCAAATCTTGTCCTCAGCTTTGTACCGACACAGATATGCTTTGGGGAATCTGGGGATGAGGGAGCAGCACGAGGCATAAACCAGTGATACTGGCTCTGGTATCGTAACACACCCGTAACGCCGCTGGGCACCGCGCTGCTGTCTGTGTGCCCATCCACCCCAGGCACTGTGCCTGTCTCCATGCTGCACTGACTGTACATGTGCCTTTCGCCCTTCCCCATGGTTTGTCATCTGTTTTTAACACAACTGCAGAACTTGAATAAATCCACACCTTTCAGAAACACGTCCTATGCAAGAGATGAGTGGGGAGTCAGGTCCTGGGGTTGCTGGTTTTCCGTGGTGTTTTGTGAGCAGACACTGGGATTTCCAGAGAAGCCAAATGGAATGAACACCCTCAAAGCATTTAGCTTGTTTGTTTGTTGGTTTTTTTTTAGCTGAAAACCATTTAGCATTTGGGATGCTCAATCTCTTAGGCAGCTTTGAAAAGCTCAGCCTAAACCCCAGTCCCTCCCTGGTTTGGGTGTGGAGAGCAAGCAGTAGCAGCAGAGCGAGCACCAGCAGTTCTCCAGGACAGCCCAATACCCCGTGTGTTTCCTTTCAGAAGCAAGATGGAAGCGCTAATGGTGGGAAAAGGTTGCCTTAAGCCTTCCCTAAAATGTGTTGGAGAAAGTTATCATCCCTGTCTGGGCAGAGCAGCCACGTGTTCGGCCCGGCGGGGTGTCACAGAGGACCAGCACCAGATGCCCACGCAGCAGCTCTCCATCTGCCGTGCCCTGCTGGATGCCTGAGCACAGCCAGACAACCCCCCACGCCGGGAGCTGGGGGTCAGAAGGAGCCCCACGGGGTTGGTTTGCCTTTCCATCACTGATGCTGTAGGACTGAACCTGCGTCTGGCACTCGAAGCCAACGAACCGCATCCTTTTTGTGTGTTAGGTGTTCAGTGGGTGTAAGCAGGTTAGCAGGGAAGGGGGTCTGCTTCTCCTAGGATATTGTTGAAACATTTGCTGTGTGTCAACAGACTGAAGGACACGACTGCCCGGAGTCCGTTACGTGGTGTGTGTGTAGCCTGGGTTGGTTGTTAGGGTGTAACGCTGTCTTTTGACTGAAAAAAAAAATCTAATATAAAGAAAAAACACAAGAAATAAAAAAAATATATATATTTAAGCTTTGGGTTGTGTGTTGCCTCTGAATCCTGCATGGGAACCTGTCCCCAGAAAGCTTCGGTTTTTAAAAGAAGCTTTTAAAGGGTGATGCCAGGACCATCAGGAGGACAAAGCCCCTTTGAAGAGCAGGTGCGGGAGGGGCAATGGCACAGGCTGAGCGGCTTGAGGGGATTTTCTTTCCCCTCCCTGTTACCAAACCCCCAAAGTCAGCGGGTGGCTGGAAGGGCTAAAGCAGATGCCACCTGCCCTGAGAGTGCTGAGTCCCACAGCAGCTCATCTCCACGGCATGAGCTGCTGCTCCAAGCACACACACAACAGCCCAGCATCTCCCTGCCACCCACTCTGTATCTGAGCGGCAGAGACGCCTCTCAGGGCGTCAAGGGCTTGGAGCACCCAACAGGGGAGCAGAGGCTGAGGGAGCTGGGACAGCTCAGCCTGGAGGAGACACCTGAGGGGTTCCCATCCATGTGCAGGGACTTGGTGGGGGGAGAAGAGAAGATGGGGCCAGACTCCCCCAGGGCAGGCTGAGGGGCACAAAGGGAAATAAAAACGGTGTGAAAAAATCACTTAAATATGCAAAATTGCTTTGTGGCTGCAAGGGTGGTTGACCACAGGAGAGGGTTTCCCAGTGAGGTTGAGGACCTTGGAGATACCCAAAATGAGTGTGGATGCAGCCAGGAGCGAGCTGCTTTGCTAGGTGAAGGCCAAGGGTGTTCCCCATGCGACCCTCCAGCTGCTGGGAGAAGCTCTCCAGGGACCTACTGGGTTAGGTACTGGAAATGAAAAAATAGGTAAGCACAAGCTTTGATAAACCATCTAGTAGGAACCCCAAATTCAGCAGCAGGAGCCAAAGCACAGGGTCACTGGGGCTGGGGGGGGGACCTCAGGGTCTCAGGCCAACCTCCTGCTCACAGCCAGGTACAAATCCAGACCACTTTGTACAGGGCTTTGTCCCGCTGAGCCCTGGGAACCTCCAGAAAGACAGAGCGAGCACCCACCACCTCACTGAGCCCTGGTCCCGGGCCCAGCTGTGCCCATGGAAAATCTTTTGATCTTTCCAGCCAGAACCAGTTATTCCAGAGGTGTCCTCTCCTCCCAGCACCCACCTCCACAAGAGACTGGCTCGTGTCCAGAAGGGGATTAAGTCTGTCTGCCTCAATCTCCCCTCTTTGGCCAGGTGCTCCCAGCCCTGGCCACCATGGTGGTGCCATGTCCCCTCACTGTTACCAACATCTTTTGTGTGGGTGGGGGAAACCAGGTGAGAATATTCCAAGTATTGTCTCACGAGTGCCCAGTGGAGGGGAACAGTCACTTCCCTTACCCACCAGCTGCCCTTGTGCTAGCACAGCCCTCATGGGACTAAGCCAGGCTTGGCCTGCTCTCCTTGATGGCTCTGACTGCAGAGCTGCACCACAGCCCATGGGCACCAGTACAATGGTCCTTGGCTCCTTCCCAGAGCAGGACCTTGCACTTGTCCTTTCCCAAGGTCCATGTCCCTGCACGCAGTGTCCTAACTTCACCCTGTGTGGTGGTTTCTGCAAATCTGTGGGCATCCCCTCTCCTCCCCTAGTCTGTGGGACATGGGCCTGGCCTGTGAAGATGGCCTTCTGGTTTAGTGGGCTTCACACAGCTCCTCATTCTCCAAACCTTTCCAATCGACCCAACCAGCACCAGCAAGAGCCAGCATTGGGCAGGTTGAACGCCAGGTTACCTGCACCCTGGCCCAGGCTCAGCGGGTAGGACATCCACTGGTGACACCTCTTCCACCCCACCAGAGACTTCTGGCAGGGCTTGGACATCCCTGCCTGGTCCTTAGCACTGACTGACAGGGGGAATAAAGCCAGTTTTGTGAACTGGCCAACTCGAGGGCTGTGAAGAGCTGGGTGGAGGGTGGGAGCAGTGAGTGTGGGCCTGACAGCACTGGTGCCTCCACATGGGCACGGATCAGCCTGTAGGATGGAGCTATGATCCTAAGGGAGTAGATACTTTTTGTGGAAACCAACTTCATGCTACACCCTCCAGTAAACAAAGTGTGAGTGCCCAGGGGGGTCTCAGAGAAGGGTGGCTCCTGGGGCACAGGGGGAGGCACCGCTCCTGCACCAACACCCGACTTCTGCCATGGAGGATGCTCAGAGCACCCAAACTGCCAGCGAGGAGCCAGGACATTCCCCTCCCTCGGGGTCGGTGCACAAAGAGGCACTGGCTGTCACGGTAACAGGTGACAATTTATACTCAGGGACAATTTATACCTCACCAGCTTCTTGAGCCACACTTCCCAAACGCTGTACGAAGAGGGAACAGAGCTGGAGGCATCTCTTGGAAGCACGTGAAGAAGGGCAGCTGAGCTCCGCCCGGCGAGGCTGCCCGCGACAACCAGCCTGACCTACTTTCCCTGGCAGAGCCCAGCAGCCAGGCAGCCGCCGGCTACACGCGCGTCGGGCGCCGGCGTTCCGCAAGGCCTCAGCCCCACACGGCTGTTCCTCCATCTGCTGTGAAGCTCTCTGCAGGGAGGGAGTGCTGGCTCCAGGGTCTCCTCGCATCTGGGGCGGGCGGGTGGCCGTGGCCCCTGCTCTGCAGGAACAGCTGCATCAGTCCATTCGCTTGTGGTTAAACAAATTCCCCTCTAAAGCTCCATATAAGGAGCTTGTGGGCCACGAGCTCTAAATAACCCCTCCGATCTTCCTGGTGGGAAGGATGCTGTCGTTGCTGCTAATAATAATACGACCCAAATTATAGGACAATAACATTTATTTAGAGCATGAGGGATTCCACATTATACAAACCCTTAAATTTAATTATATTTTGTTGGTTTCACTGGTCCATTTCTACAACAAATACATTGCAGCTACTATATAATAAAATTATTTACATTTCCAAACAAGATGGGATTTATCAACCCACTTACTCCTATTCACATACAGTACTTAAACAACAGCACAATACGTTATTTCAATACCTAAAAATGACAACCCTGTATTCTAAGTTGTTTATGAAACGTGGAAACAAATAAATTTACAATTGTCTTCCCCTCCCCTTCTCTTCCATAGAAACACGTTACCCTAATGTGCTAACCCCGGACTTGGCTTTGTAAATCCAGGGTGGAGGTTCAGAAGAACCCAGTTTTTATATCTATTTATCTGTTTTTTAGAAAAAAAAAAAAAATCATTTCTTGGGAACAGGATAATATTAAAATGACTTACTGTACAGGAATTTATTTAAAAAAGAAAAATCACAGCTCAAAATGGCTATTGGTAAATTCACACTCATTTACAAGTTTCATGTTTCCATGCAGTAATTTACTTGGATTTTCTTCTTTTTGACTGCATTGCACTGCCACTCGTCTCTGAAATCAAGAGAAGAGAAAAAGCATGGATACGAGGTCGGTAAGCCATTCCCCAGAGGTGCACAGATTGCCCTTTCAGCTTTCCAGGCTCACACCAGAGTGGAAACCTCTGTGGACCAGGATTCCCACAGAGCTGGGACTGACCCTCCGCAAGCTGTCACCCAAACGGACCCTGTACCCCGACAGCTGCCACACGACGTCTCTTAGGACCCTGCTCCTGAGAGCAGCGAGTTGAACGCTTACACAGTCCTACCAGAACAGCCTTAAACCCACGACTTGTCCGTGTTTAACTGTCCTGCAGCTCCCCACATGCCACAGCTCGCTCAGCCCTGACAGGGAGAAGCCCCCTGAAACCGCAGCGCTGGGCACAAGCCGCGTCAGCTGGCCCCAAGCACCACGGGGATGGTGTTATTAACAACCCCAACAGCTCAGGAAGGTATTTCAGAGCCTGCCACGCCAGAACCCAGCTGCCTGAGCCCCTGGAAAGTCAGCTCATCAGGGAACAAGACTCCACTGTGTACCCCATGATCTGCAGAATGCAAGCGTGTGGGGAAGGGCAGGGAACACTGCGCAGTGCGGCCACGGAGCGACAGGGAGCACTTCCAGAGCCACAGCGGGAGCAGAGGACATGGTCAGTGCACGTCCCAAGGCACCAAGCTCCTGTTCCACACAACAACAGAACAAGGGGGAGGAAGGACCAAGGGGATTCACATCTTTCAACTGCTGTTAGAAACGTGACCCCATGTGCTGGCGGTGTGTCTCTGGCGCTGTGCAGCACGCGCCCCGACTGCCAGAGCGGCCTGGACTGGGAGTCAGAGGGAAAAAGTTCCATGACATCTAAAACTAGAAAAGCAACGGTACAGCTCTATGGTGGCTGTTCCAACAGCTCTATGGTGGCTGTTCCAGCAGCTCTATGGTGGCTGTTCAATGGCTCCACAGTTATTAAAAACAAAACAGGAATAAAATCAGCATTTTGGTATTTAACCCTCAAGGCTACAGTAGGTGCTGAGGCAGCCCTTGCTGGAAAGGGACTCCAGGAAGTGCAAATACCAGCGCAGCAGCAGTGTTTGGGGTGAAACAGGCACGACCTCAGCTCCAGGGAGCTCCCTCCAAGCAGCAACACCACTTCTCAGCAGCTTGGACAGCGGCAGCTCAGGAAAACGAACAGGGCAGCGGTCAGCAGCGTCCAGTGCCTCTCCCAGTGTCCAATACCCATCCCCGTCCCTGGCAACCCATGAGCATCACCAGCATCTCCCTTGCCTGCCTCTCCCCACTGCTGCACACCAAGCGTGCTGCGTACGCAGGGGCAAGGGCTGGCATTGCACATGCCCTCTTTGCGGGCAGCCTCCGGCCTGGCACTCGGCGGGGGAATTCCCGCACCGGCCGGGTCAAGTCTGGTCTCTCTCCCTGCTGTTTTTCCCAACTCCTGTTCTTCCAGCGACCACGCTCAGCCTCCAGCCCCATCAGTAGCTTCCCCCGCAGCTGCCTTTAACAGGGACACAGAAACGTCTCTGTAGCTGTCTGGGAGGAGCCAGGAGCGCACAAACCCAAGGTGCTTTCTGCAGCCTGGATTCACTAATACAACGCAGAGCGGCGTGGGCACGAGCAGCAAACCCGTTACCCTTCCTCAGCTGCCTCCCTCACACTCCAGCCTGCCCCGTTTGGCTCTGTCCCGCGGGCTGGAAGCGGGCAGTCGCCTCCACGGACACAAAGCCCAGGGCTCCACAGGCTGAGCTGGGCTCCTATCTTCATGAAAACCCCTTGGATATGTGGCAGTCTCAGATGCACCTTTAAAACCAACAGCTTTCCTTACAGAGATGAAGGAATTACAGAGTCAGTACAAAACCCTTGAGTGAGCTCTGGTATGAATGGAATTTGCTGTATTTTCACATTCTGACAGTTTCAGAGTTTGATGTGCTACTGGTTGTCATCTTTAGGTTTATCCATTCCAGCACATGGGGCAGGTCACGCGTTTCAGAGCCCCTCAAACTCAGGAAGGCATCACCAAACCCACTTTTACATTGGCTTCACAGATTGCAAACTTTTCTTCACAATCATGACAGAGAACTTATTTTTACAACACAGGCTTAGATTCTGCTGCACAGTCCTGCCACATGGAGTAAACGTAATTAAATTCAGCAGCCACAGAAGTGCAGAATGTAACAGGTCCCTCCAAGCAGCCCTGGAGAGCCACTGCACAGTTATGTATAGCTGGAGGTCTTCTCTGAAACTCCTAAAGTACAAAGATCCTTACCAAACTTTAGCATCTTCAGTATGGAAAATGGTTGCTGAATTCAACTTGACTTTCTTTTATCATCATTTTATATGAAAACCTCTTTGTTCTGTACGTTATCTTTAAAATGCTGGTCAAACGTTGCCTCTTGAGGGTCTCTCTACCCTCCCATACAACTTTTGTGAACCAGAATTTTTCTGACCCTTAAGACATAAGGAGCTGAGGCAGCTTCAGCAGTGCAGCACGGCCCCGTGCACTCCAGCAACAACACTGTCAGAGGCTGTAACCCTGTCAGGGACCGCTAAGGCCGCAGGTTAACCTCTGGAACTTTGGGATTTGTCCTTGGAAAGAGCAGCTGAGGCACCAGGCACACAGCATCCCCAATGCTGCCAGACAGGCAGCGTTCTGAGTGTGCCTGAACCGCAGCAACTGCCTTCACAAGGGCTGGCCGTGCGCTCGGGGAGGCTTATGCATTTGTCTCCTGTCTTTGAGGCTTCAGGAGGGGGAAAAAGAAAGGGGAAAAAACCCCAAACGAGTCCCTTTGTTACTTGAGTCCTTTGACAGCAGTGAATTCTGCCAAGGGGACTGGACTCCAGCTAGGCAAGCCTGCCAAGCGCTATGCTGACGAGTGCCACAAAGTGCCACAGACTTAACAGTGGGAAACTGGCACGAGATTATCTGCGGGTGCAGAGGTGGGGAGCACCTGGGCACCCCCAGTCTCTAAACCATTGAAGCTAGAGTTAAAAGCACACGGCATCGCGAGCTGCAAACCATCGCTACGAGCCAGCTATGGAAAGGGCTGTTACTGGGGAAGCACGTTCCCTCCTGCCCTCTCCAGAGAAATGATGGCTGTGTGTTTTACCTTTGGCAGTGCTGGATGCAGATGCTGGTCTGGAGGACCTCTTGCGCTGTCCGTTCTCTACAGTTTCCTGTGAAGCGGCAGAATCCTCTGTTCTTGAATTTCTTCTATTTGGAGTTTTAGACTTTTCACAATTCTCTTTTGTCTCATTACTAATAAAGTGGGACAAAATAGTTCTGATGAAGTGTAAGAAGAATTAGGTTTTTCTATGCAACTCAGACAAGCTGGAGGATGGACCGAGACAGGTACCAGTTCCGGACTATTAGCACTGAAGAATGAAATGCTAGAGATACCAGAAGTTCTACCAGATGAAGAATGACCTGGGCAAGCCAGAGTATAGTCCGTTTCTATTACAAATTATCAGAGGATACAGAATTGAGAAGTCCTCAAAGAGAACATTTTCAACATTAGAAGAACCACGAAATTAGGTGCATTATGAATTGTCTGCTCTGCTTTCCACAGGTGCCACCACTACTGTAGTCTAGGAAAAGCAAACAAGTTCCATGAGAGACTGCTACCAGATGGGAACAGAGAGCTGAAATGGCAGGTGAACATCAGGAGGAGTGACGAGCCCTTCAGTGAGTGCGCCGGCTTCTCTTTACACTGGAAAGACTCACTCCGTTGATCCAGATTATTTTGTCACACATTCAAAAGCTTAAGGTTTATTTAAAATTTTCTTCAAGCTTTAAAGCTTGAAGCCAAAAATCTTTTTCTCTTTTATTTATATATAATTTTTATATCAGAAAGCTTTTTCTGCTATAGAAAAATAACTTTTGGTAGTGTGGAAATCAGTGTTTCTTGTCACTGAGACAATAAATGGTGTGCTACATCTTGTAATTAAACTCCTTTTTATCACTTAAACCTGCAAACTCATCCTGAGGTTTGGGTGTTTTCTCCTTAAGCCATTACTGCCAGACACTTTCCAATGACTGACTGGTTTCTGAAGATTAAGCTACACTTATTTCCTGTCAATTTAGAGGTAAGTAATTAAACATTATCCTGCTGATAACGGAAAAGGAGAAAAACTCCTGACATGCCCTTTGGGTGGTATCTGCAAGATTTCAAGACAGGCTGCCTTAGCCAGAGTGCTGCCTGAAAACACACCGAGCAGACCAGGCCACTACTGCCACTGTTCCAGGGGAGTCCTGCTTTGAGAGGGAAAACTACTGCAAATACTTGTAATAGTGCAGGTACAAATACTTGTAATTTTAAGTACCAGGTATTTGAAATAAGACACAGTTTGCCCATGAAAGGAGAGACAAACATCCTCAAGCAAGGAAACACAGCAGAAGAGGACACGGAAGCCCGCGGGCTGTCTCAGGTACAGAAT
This sequence comes from Hypotaenidia okinawae, assembly GCA_027925045.1. Taxonomy (NCBI): domain Eukaryota; kingdom Metazoa; phylum Chordata; class Aves; order Gruiformes; family Rallidae; genus Hypotaenidia; species Hypotaenidia okinawae. The sequence goes on from BSDF01000016.1 coordinate 1,320,600, forward strand.
ACAGACTGAAACCCATCTTCCCGTAGGAATTCTGGGCTATCTATAAACCAAATCCCCATACACTGGTCACAGACTGGTCCCTGTGAAGTAACCTGGGCAGCTAAAACAACAGCCACCTGCTTCAGAGGATACCTGGAGGTGAGCAAACAGGCGCCATCCGCTGCGGGTCAGTTATTACAGGTCATGTACAGATTCTAGGGGCTCATCCACAGTTCGGATTGTCTCGTAGGAACCAACACAGCACTCCTCTCCTTTTAGAGGAGGGGATCGATACATATTTCTAGTGCTTCCCCAGTTGCAAGGTTCCTCTAAGGTTTGTACCGTAGGGTGTTTAACTGCAGGAGCTCAGCGCTGACCGCTGTGGTTATCAGCCATCACTAGATTCAGTCTGCCTGGGAACTCGCCTTCTTTTCCGGTCTTGCTCAGGAAAGCATCAGTCCAGAAAAATCCAAACAGAAACGCACTTGTGGTAATTTGATGAGTTTGGGGAATGGTCATGCAAGGACCCTTCCTCTGGAGAATCTGCTCATCAGCCAAGTGGTTCTCCTTCAGCTTTTCTAGAAAAATTCTACCTCCAAACAATACTTGTCAGGAAATCTCAGTTTGCCTTTGATACACCTGGAGAGATCCCAATCCCCACAGAGGTAAATCCAGTTAAACATTCAATTCCGAGTCATTCCTGAGCTGAGAAAGCTGCCTTATTCCTGATGAAACCACTGAGCCAACTGCACCTCCTGCCTGGCTCCGGGGTCACCCCGCCGACGAGGGCAGCACCAAAACCCAGCCAGTCGGGCCAGCACAGTTATCCAAAAGCCTGAGGAAGGTCTGTCATTACAGCTGCCTAGATGGAGTTTCCGAGCCTGGTGGGGTTACAGTCTAACAGAAACAGATCTTGGAAACTGTATTTTCTTCTGACAGAGCACAACCATTTGAAATTCGATCTTTCAGTGACACTGACTCAATCAGGACGTGAGGAAGTTCTACCTGGCTCTCCTATGAGGCTGTGTCAAAGTGTGAACCAGCAAACACAGAGGAGATCTGGAGAAAGCAGTCATGGAGCCAGAAGAAAAAACTGCAGAAAAGACTTATTTTCAGAAAACAGCTAAACTGCAGGCTTTGGGGGGGCTGGCTTGATTTGTTTTCAGGAAATACCAAACAGTGGAACCAACAAGACCCCTCCAGGACGTGAACTGCTCAGGCCCGCAGGGATAAGGAGGAACACTGCCCAGGGCAGGACGCTGGGCTTGGCAAAGTTACCTTACGGTCTGCATTTCAGCAACGTTTTGGAACATTCACGTCGCCCAGTTTCATAGCAGGAGGAAAGGGGACGGACAAGAAAGTGAAAAGCAGTAGCAGAAGTTGTGCAATTGAAGCAAAGAGAAAGGGCCTTCCTCCTGTGAAAGCTGTATCTACTCTGAATCCACACAAACTGTCTCCTTACCTTTGACCAGCCACTACTGCAGCGTTTGGTTCAAGTTCTACAAAAGAAAAAGATAATTTTAAAGCCTGCTGTAGAAGCACATACCCACTGACAAGGCACACCTATCTTGGCGTTCGTGGTATGTCCCGTCTGTCCTGTTACTACACTAGGCCTGAAGAAACACCTTCTTCTCATCTATTGCTCCTCCTGAGGCAAAGTGAGCTAACGCACCCACCAGAACACCCATCGGCCAAGAGCTCAGTCCCCATTACCCCCCTGCAGCAGCCCAGCCAGAAACAGTAAAGGGAACCCTGCAGAAAACTGCAGAGAGACTTCCTGACCAGGGCTACAGTCCTCTCCCTTCCTCACTTCCATTTGAGACAGTTTACTTCTTCTAAAAAGTCTTATTTTTACCAGTTTTAAACCTTAAAAAAACTAATCTTCATCTATTAAGCACAGAAGATTTTGCTGTAATCCAACCACCCCTGCCAGCAACAGCTCCTGATGCCAAGGGAGACTATTTTCTGCAGTCCAATTATACTTCTGAGTTTGGAAAAAAAAGCCCCAATGCTCCCAGGAGATGATGTGAAGTCTGACACCTTCCCTCTCTCCCATAGTGATTTCATACCTGACCAGGTTTCCCTTTGAGCAAACATCTCCTTCAACATGCAAGATCTCTGATCCTTTTCCCTTCCGTTCTCCCCACATCCCCCAGGCTCCCTGCTGAGAGGGAGTGTCTGTACACAGCACCTCTCATGAGAAATGGCTGAGTGGCCATGAAACGCCGTGCCCCAACGGCGCCCAACTCACCCCCAGCACCCTGAATCTGTGGGCAGCAGTGCTCTGAGATCAACTTGGCACCCCAACTCAGCTTGAGTGTGAAACTGAGGGTGTAAAAAACGTCAGAAAAGGGTTCAGAGGAGCCATGGAGATGATCAGGGGGCTGGAGCAGCTCCCCTATGAAGAGAGGCAGAGGGAGCTGGGCTGGGTCAGCCTGGAGAAGAGAAGGCTGTGGGGGGACCTCATTGCAGCCTGCCAGTCCCTGAAGGGAGCAGAGGAACAGGAGGGGAACCAGCTTGTTCAAGGGCAGAGCCTGGCAGGACAAGGGGGCTGGAGTGAAGCTGGAGGAGGGAAGGGGGAGAGGAGAGATTGGGGGGAAGTTCTTTGCAGAGTAAGCGGTGAGGGGCTGGCAGGGGCTGCCCAGAGAGGGGGTGGGTGCCCCATCCCTGGGGGTGTTCAAGGCCAGGTTGGCTGGGGCCCTGGGCAACCTTGTGTAGCTCCAGGCCTGGAGGTTGGTGTCCCTGCCTGTGGCAGGGGGTTGGAGCTCTGTGATCCTTGGGGTCCCTTCCAACCCAGCCCAGTCTGGGATTCTATGATTCTATGAAGGGGTAGCAGCTGTCCCCTTACAGTAAATACCCCTCACAGGTTGTACTGCTGGAACACCGGGCTCTGTAAACACCTATAGCACAGTCTGGGAAACCATGTGTCTTGGGAACAAAAGAAAAATAGCCTAAGCAACAGGAGGAAAGAGTTATACCCCTTCCTGCCCAAAATTTAAACAGGGAGAATGTCCAACAGTAAAAATCGGTAGTGTCAGTGCCCCCTGCAGCAGGAACTCCCCACGCTGCCACATCAGCACTGGGCCAAGGAGTCAGACATGGACTGACAGCGTGCATCAGTGTCTTTAAGTGAAGTGCAAAGAAAGCAATTCAGCATGGGGTTTGTTTCCTGCAGGCTTTACTGCTGATCATATTAGGGATGGCCAAATGATGGAGAGTGGCACTCCCCATGAGCGAGTCCACCTCTGCCCGTTTTCCTTCCTCATCTTGGAAATTGCTCTTTTAAAACCCTACTGAATTCATGGTGAAGCACAGGGGTGTAGATGGCAATGACAGAGAGTCATCTGCCAGGGCTCCATCCTTGGAACAGGGGATCATTAACAGCTGAACAGAAGGAAGGATTACAGCTCTACACCTTAGGCTCCCAGCATGGCTCTGTGAAAAACCTGTTCCAGAAGGGTCCCATGTAGAAGAGAGAAACCCCTACTTGCTCTTAGAACTTCGAAGCTCAAACATAAGGGATTGTTACTGATCCAGTCCCTGCAGCTCATCTGAAAACTGCCTGGGTGGTTTTTTCATTTGTTTTACTTGACTCCACACTGCATCTCCAAAAATACTTCAGAGACTTCTAAAGCACAGAGGATCTAACAAAGAAAAGCAATCCCCAAAACACAGACAAATAAACCCCCCCAACCCCCAACTGACCAAGTGACTGTTAACAATGCATTAACATAAAGGCTTTGTCCCTTATAAAGAGGTTAGTTCACCTCTATTCCACTTGTCTCCGCAGGAAGATTTACCTGTTCTTTGAACAGTACTGTCTGATGTTGCAACTGAGCTTTTTTTCTGTGTTAACTGTTGAGAGGATGCTGGAAGGAAAGCAGAGGGAAAAAGCATTATTATCCAAGGGAGTCACAGGAATCTTCCTCCCTGCCATAGGGTGCTTTTACAGAGCGCTGCTCCCTCCCAGCTTCCTGCACCTTTCCACTTACAGCTGCCACTTTTAACCTCCCCTCTGCCTCCCCACACCCCCTCCAGTGTTTAAAAAACAACTTGGGCAAAATTATCCCAAGCAAGTTTTCTCCAACTAGAGGATGTGATGACATTAAGTACCATAAACACATTCCTAAAGGGAAGTTTTTTACCAAACTGAGACATTAAATCCTAGAAACTAGAGAGTTTAGTCTCAATGCTTGCTTCAACACAAGTTCTGGAGGGAAAGAGCATCTTTTATTATTAACAAATTATTAACAAAGCAATCAATGCCCTCACTGTTTCCATTGAATTGCAAGAGTGCAACATATGCTCCAGAGACTCCTTTGAAGTCCTCTGGCAACCAGATGATGTGACTTAATGTTTCTTAGGTTGCCAAGTTAAAAAATAAAATGGAAAAATAATTCTTGTGGGGCTAATGCTATCTAGGCTGTTGTTAGATGACACAACGAACGTGGAGACACAAAGTGAAACGTTCCTGTTTAAATAAAGAACATCCTTTTCCATTTTCCTCCTAACAAACCAGATTCCTTCTGTGAAGCTCAAAGCAAGTATTTCCATTTTCTAGTGGTGTGCAGCCAACAGCCCCAGGGAACTCCTGCTCAAGTGGAAGTTCTCAGCTCCACTGGCTTCTGGGGGTTTTATCTTCTGGGATTTTACCTTCTGAATCTATCTTCATGATGTGAAGTGCCATGGCTATTCAGGCCCCTTACTTTGGGCATGATGATTTATTTCCACATCATTTTCAACAGATTAAAAATGGCAGGAATAGCAGCAGAGTCATAAATAAAGCCTGTCAGATGTTAAAATTCAAGTAAGAAAGGAGAAAACAGCTCGGATGTGAAGGCATTTTATAGTTTGGGCTGGGATTTATAATTACTTTTTCAGGTATTTCTCTGAAATTCGCAGACTTTGGAGCTGGGTTGATGGGGACTTTCTGTTGAAGGTTAGTCAGCTGTTTCCCTGGAAGGGTAACATTACTCAGAGAGGAAACTAGCATTATTAGGATTAACTCAATTATCATCATTAAGTCTGTGAATTAAGTTATGAAATTAAAGTCTCTGAAGCAGAACACCAGCATATCTACCCATATAAAAGCCCCTTAGGTACTCCTATTGCCATTGCTGATATAGTCACTTCATCTCCCCACTTTTAGCAGTCAGGTGAAGTCACTCCTCTGTTATGACATCCCAGGGACAAGGGGGTGATTGTCCCTCTCTACTCTGCCCTCATGAGGTCCCATCTGGAGTACTGTGTCCAGATCTGGGGCCCCCAGTACAAGAAAGATGTGGGACTGATAGAGAGGAGTCAGGCCATGGAGATGATCAGGATGATCAGAGGGCTGGAGCAGCTCCCCTATGGAGAGAGGCTGAGGGAGCTGGGCTGGTTCAGCCTGGAGAAGAGAAGGCTGCGGGGGGACCTCATTGCAGCCTGCCAGTCCCTGAAGGGAGCAGAGGAACAGGAGGGGAATCAGCTTGTTCAAAGGGCAGAGACTGGCAGGACAAGGGGGATGAAGTGAAGATAAAGGAAGGATGGGTTAAATTAAATAGGGGGAAGTTTTTTACAGAGAGAGTGGTGAGGGGCTGGAACAGGCTGCCTAGAGAGGGGGTAGGTGCCCCGTCCCTGGGGGTGTTCAAGGCCAGGTTGGATGGGGCCCTGGGCAGCCTTGTGGAGCTCCAGGCCTGGAGGTTGGTGTCCCTGCCTGTGGCTGGAACTCTCTAATCTTTGGGGTCCCTTCCAACCCAGACCAGTCTGGGATTCTATTCTATTATTCTATGTCCATGACAAATACGAAGCAGAAAATGGAAACTGAAGCAGAACCTGTGAATGGTGAATCCTGGGGCAGCCCAGACTCGTGAGTCGCTCGGGTATTAGAAATGAAACAGCAGCTGCCAGCCTTGGGGTGGCACCTGAATTTATTATGGGCACAGAAAGAGACACCTAGAAGCCTTAATAAGCAATCCTCCTTCTTCCACTTACACAGGGCAGCACTTACCTGAGCTCTGGAGAGGTTCCTGATGGGCTCCTGCTTTTTCCTCTGCCGCAGCAAGCCCGGGCTGCTCCACTGGCAAACTGCCCGTGCCGCTGCTGCCGTTAGTGCTGGGTGCTGCGGGCGCCAGGTCTGGGGCAGCAGGGGCTGCACCCGACAGCACGCTGGCAGGAGGAGTGCTGGCTGGGACGCTGGGGGACGCGGAGGCAGGAGCAGCAGCTGTGGTGCTGATGCTGGAGCTGCCAGGCCCAGAAGTGCTCTGTTTGGTAAGACTGGGTGCTGGAGGTGTCATGGTTTTATTGTCCAGTTCTGCTGGTGATTGCTCTGCTCCCAAGCTATTTGGGACTGATGTCTCTAGTCCCTGACCTTCAGCTTCCCCATCCAAAGCATACTGCTCCTCCCCTTTCTCAAGGGAGCCAGTGACTTTCTTGCAGGCTTTGGTCAGCAAGAGTTGGCCAATCTTGTCCACTTTTCCCTTGCCCTTACTGGATGAAACAGGACTGCGCCTGTTCCCAGATCCTGGACTGCTCGTAAGAAGAGGTGAAACAACGGGTCCGGACTGCGCTGCGGTGACAGAGCACTGGTCACTCGACCCAGCACCTTGAGCAGGCGTCTCCTCCGTGCTGAAGTCTTTGACTTGCTGAGCAGGAAGATGTGAAGGAGCGTTCGAAGAAGTTGTAGCAGGAGAAGGCAGCTGAACAGGAGGCGCCAAGGGATTGAGAACCAGAGATCTGCTGGTGGGAATACTAGAAACGGGACTGCTGGAGGATGTGCTGGGAGGAGCGGGCCCAGGGGAGAACTTTATATTCTGTGGTATGTGCAAAGGACCAACCACCGCAACCGACTGAGGCATCAGGCTTGAGCTGGAAGTCATGGGGGCTGCTGGCATCGTGCTTGACTGAGAGCCCTTCATCACCTGAATGATCGACGAGGAGTTTATGAACACGGGGGTAATAAACTGCGGGCGGGTGCTAGGCTGGGCGGCTGACTGTCCCTCAGAAACCATGACTTTGCTCCCTACGTTGGGCATCGTGACAACAGTCGACACCAAGGCAGGCTGCAGGTGCGATGGCAGCGGAGCCGAGGTACTAGCGGAAGAGGTGATAGGGTTTGAAGTTACAAAAACTGTTATCTGGTTGGGGGGCAGAGGACCTGAAATAGAAGAGCTGGCAGACCTCTGCATTACTGAAGGAGCACTCTGTGACACGCTTGGGTTTGCCTCTCCCAGCTCCTGGTGCCCTGGATTTGGACAGGGCTCGTTGTTTTGAGGCAAGCTCAGTGAATTAGATGGCTCTTTGCTGGAGGGTGAATCTTGCAGTGGAGGAATGACAGCTACCTTCTTTAGCTCCTCACCAGTGGTGACTATCGGCGCCATTTCAAGACCAGGCAGCCCGGGGGGCTTAATGGTTACGTTAGGGGCTCCAGAATTATCCAGGAGTTGACTTAAAGAAGTTGGTGCCTCCCTCATAGCTGGAGATACCATGGTTTTACTTTCCTCCAAGACTGGAAGCTTACTGGTATCTAAGGCTTGCCCCTCCTTTTTTGACTGTTCCTCTGGAACCAACATTTTAATTTCTGGAGTAGGGATACCTTTCAGTTCAATAGTGGGCTGGACCTTGTTACCTTGGACACCTTGTGCACCTGGACTTTCATTATCTTGAGGCACACTAAGGCTCTCCTTATTGTCTTCAGGAACACTGGTCACAGCAGGTACGGGAACGGCAGGGCTCTGATTACTGAGCACGTTGTTACTTTGAAAACTTGTAGTTACAGGTGTTGGCAAAGAAGAGGGCCCAGCCAGCATATTCCTTTGTAATTCCATGTTCTGCAAGAGAGGTGGATTCTGCTGAGCTGTCAATGTCAGTTTAGCTGCTTTTGAAGTCTGTCTGCCAGGGCTCGGTGTAGTTTTCCTACTGGATCCAGGACTCGACCTTCGACTATTGCTTGGACTCGCTCTCTTGGTTCCTCCAGTGTTGGTTTGTTTTCCTGAATTAATGATGCCGCCTTCCAACTTGTGTGCCTGTGGAGCAGCAAAACTAGACTGGTTGTTAATGGTGAGATTGGATGGGGCTTGTCCGATGGCCTTCAAGGTAGTGGGGTTAAGACCCTGCTGATCAAACCCTCGATTGAGATTCGGTCTGGGAGGCAAAGGAATATTAATTTGGGGAGGGAACAGACCGGCTATAGAAGCATTGAGTCTCTCTGGAGACAAGCTGATTTCTGATGGTTCTGTACTAGGTGGACGGTTGTTAGGAGTCTGAGGATAGTATGGCCTCGGGCTTGCTCTGTTTGGGGTTTTAGGCCTTGAAGTTTGTGACGGGGTGGCGACATTTGGGAAGTGGTGTGTGAGAGCGCTAGGCAGAGAATTAGACTGCTGCTGGGGACTGGCACCTTGGGCAGCTGAAAGTGGGGATGGTCCAGGTTTGGGTCCTGTCATCATTAGTTGGTTCTGTGAAACTACTAAGTGAGATGTTAAATTATTCTGAGCTCCTGATGCTGGGGGGCCTTCAGCTCCACCTCCTTCTGGGAGGGCAGGTACCGATGAAACCTCTCCAAGGGGAGAGCTGGAAGGATTCTGTGCATTATCTTGATAAACCATTTTCCTTGCATTATTTCCCAGAGGAGGATTGCCTGGCAAGGAAATTCTTTGTTTATCAGGAGATGGAGGCACTGACCCAGGGCCTTGGAGGTTAACCATTACAGGCATGGTACCGCTCTGCTGCATAGGCATTCGCTGAGCGTCTGGGTTCAGAGGCCCTCGAGGTGGGTGAACTCCTTGTGGCACAGGAAGCCTGACTGATTTGGGATCCTGCTGCATCATGAGCATCATCATCATCTGCTGCTGCTGCTGCGGTGTCTGTGGTGGTGCCTGGGCTTGTTGGGGCGGTGGCTGTGGCTGCTGCTGCTGCGGCTGCTGCGTGTGCGGCATGAGTTGAGGTGGCATCTGCTGAAGTGGTCTTTGTTCCACTGGCTGAGATGGATAGCCTAGGGCAAGATGATGCATTCGTTAAAACCAAAGATCCAAGAAAGCAGAACTTCTGTACCAGACAGGGTCAGACAGAAGGGCAAGGGGGATGGATTGAACGAGGGGGAATGGACAAGGTGGGAATGGATTGAAGCTAAAGGAGGGAAGGTTTAAATTAGATATTAGGGGGAAGTTCTTTCCAGAGAGAGTGGTGAGGGGCTGGAACAGGCTGCCCAGAGAGGAGGTGGGTGCCCCATCCCTGGGGGTGTTCAAGGCCAGGTTGGCTGGGGCCCTGGGCAACCTTGTGTAGCTCCAGGCCTGGAGGTTGGTGTCCCTGCCTGTGGCAGGGGGTTGGAGCTCTGTGATCCTTGGGGTCCCTTCCAACCCAGACCAGTCTGGGATTTTATGATTCTATGACAGCCAGGAGGCTGCACGTCGTCTGCGAGTGCCACGCAAATGAAACGGGCTTTACAAATACAGACACACAGTTTAGTTCTAAAGATGTTTTCCCTCAATGTATGAGAGACTTAGGTGACAGAGAACTGGAGAACTCTGTGTGTATCCTATTAGCTACCAGCTCTTGCTCCCAGCAACTGCCATGGGTGTGCTTTGTACTTACATATGCAGAGCTGGACTTTCCCCAATTAATACTCCTTAAAATAAATTTCAGATCTTGTTTGTCAGGCTCTGTGGGACATGGATGAGCACACGTGCTACAGGTTCTAGTGTACCAAGTAGGATCTGCCACGCGTTACGTGGCCAAAACCAGTGCTAAGAACCCTTGTGGGGCCTACCATATAAATCGCCTCGTGGACTTTGGCTTTAACCCTCCCTGAATGCAAAGGATAATCCCACCTGCAACCTCCATTTGTTAATTTTGAAGAATCAGCTACTGGTTAATGCTCATTTGTTAAGTCAGTGCTACAACTAGAAATCAAAAAGGTTTAATGCATTATGCTTTTGCTGAAGAACTCTACCATAATCAGTATGATACCTGCAGGATGAAACAGGAGAATATGGCCACCTCTCCATTTTGAGCTAATTTGAAGAAAACACTTGAACAACATTACCAGTTAATTACTAGCAGAAAACAAAGCTTTGGGCTCGAATGTGTGATACACAAATGGCAGAATCACAGACTGCATTCAGTTGGAAGGGACCTTCAAAGCCCATCCAGTCCCACCCTGCAGTGAACAGGGACACCTTCACTAGATCAGGTTGCTCAGAGCTTCATCCACCCTGACCTTGAATGTCTCCAGGGATGGGGCCTCCAAATACCTCACTGGGCAACCTGTGCCAGGGTCTCACCACCCTCAGAGGGAAGAGCTTCTTCCTCATGTCTCATCTAAACCTGCCCTGCTCGAGTTTAAAACAGAATGATCAGAAAGATCAGGTGAAGGCTCTGCTATAGTTATTGCACTGAGGATCCACAGAAAATTCCTCCTACCTGGTGGCCTGCTTGCAAAATCAGAGAGTTTAGGGCCTGAATTATCTAAGTTCATTCCTTGTTCTCCAGACATCGAGGACTGATCGCTCTCCTCCAGGCCAGCTGGACGTGGTTCCGAGGAACTGAAAAAGAAACAACTGTAATGAAGATCCAGCCCTCACATCCATGTTTGACTTCTGCTTCCACAACCAAGAACTCCAGGAATTATTCCACAGTGCTTTTCAGAGACCTGCCAGCAACTGACCAGCACCTCTGTGACACCACGAGAGCCTGGAGCACAGGGCCCAGCTCTGCCAGCAGTCTGTCCTGTGCCTTCCTTACTGCTGAGCACCAGACAGGCTGCCTGCTGCTCTGGGGATCTGAAACATCTACGTCCTTGGTGTCTACCTTGAATTGGAATTGCATGACTAGGAGCATTGCAATGCACATCCCAAATGATACAGATATATTTAAATTAAGCAGACTTCCCTCTAGCAGTGCTGTGACATCCATACAGGTAACTGTCACAGGTAGATGCACAGAAATTTATTGCAATGGCAGTACCATTTCTTCCAGTATGGGACCGGCTCAGGGTACCAGAGACCTCTGACAGCATCACAGCAAAAATACAGGGACCTATCAAACACTAAGTCACCTTCCAGAGCACAGACCTCTGTGAGATACTGAGGTGCTGCAAGTGACCACAGCACCACAGACTGGTTTGGGTGGGAAGGAATCCTGGACCTCTACAGTGCCCCCTGCCACGGGCAGGGACACCCCCCAGCCCAGGGTGCCCAAGCCCCATCCAACCCGGCCCTGAACCCTGCCAGGGATCCCAGGGCCTCCCCCCTCCCCGGAAAGGATTTCTGCCTCCCAGCCTCTCTCCATCCCCCTCCTGCAGCTGAAGGCCGTTCCCCTGGGCCTGGCCCTCCCTGCCCTGGGCACCAGCCCCTCCCCAGCTCTCCTGGAGCCCCTCGAGGGACAGGAAGGGGCTCAGAGCTCTCCCCAGCAGCAGCCTTCTCTTCTCCAGGCTGAGCCAGCCCAGCTCTCCCAGCCTGGCTCCAGAGCAGAGGGGCTCCAGCCCTCCCATCATCTCCGTGGCTCCTGGGGACTGGCTCCCACAGCTCCGTGTCCCCCTTGTCCTGGGGACCCCCGAGCTGGAGGCAGCGCTGCCGGGGGGTCTGTGTCCCAGAGCAGAGGGGCAGGATCCCCCTTTCCCAGCCCTGCCAGTCCCACTGCTGGGGATGCAGCCCAGGAGAGGGGGTGCTGGCTGGGCTGCCAGTGCACACTGCTGGGTCATACTGAGTTTTTCATGCACCAGTACCCCCAAACCCTGCTCCAGAGGTACCTGGTGCTCCCCAGATGACTCTCTAGGACAATTTAAAACTGCTCAGATTGAATGCCCAATAGTTCCATGACTCAAGCCAGCTTTCACAGACTTGGAAAACCCCCAAGTGTATATAGCTATTGATATATATGGTCAGAGGATAAAAGATAAAGAGGGATGAAGTGTAAAAGAGCTTAACTGCTTATCAGCTTTATGAATATATGAAGGCTGTAGACAGATCTATGTAATAAAAGCTCAGAGTTAAAATTAAAGACAACAAAATACACCCACTGCCATCTAAGAGGGGCAGGATCATGCAGAAATGCCAAGGGCAGAAGAAATTTTCAGCAAAGTAAGAACTTGATATATATCAAGGTGCAGAGATCTCTCTAAATTCATTTTACTTGAGAGGAACAGTTTCTGGCACCTGCACAGCTGTATGGAGAGACCCCAGCCTGTCCTAACATCCCATTAGCCACCAAGGCTCAAAAAGCAGTGTGGGACTTCAAAGTCCCTTAAAATTCCCAGGTCAAAACTGGGGAGAATGTAAAACAAGTGAGAAGAAAGGTGAGAAACAGGGTGAACACAGATCTGTTCCAAGTGCTGCCACTGAGCAGGCAAGTGCCTGGGGAAGGATCTGGAGTTAAACCCTGTGTCTAATCCAGCCCACCACCAATTTTTGTGATGGAGTTGCAGGCTTAACGTGTCTCCACCAACAGCTTTGGTGGAAGGTGCATCCATGTGCCCCACAGGCACAGTGTTAGCAGCCACAAGCCATCCAAATATTCTGTCAGCAAAGTGGCCCAGAGGAGCAGCAGTGTTCTATGCAGGTGCTACACAAGCCTGAGACTGTGACACCAATCTTGTGTTGGTAATTGTGCTGTTTCTGATTTCTTTATAATGGTGGGAGATTAAAACCCCTACAGTGAAAGACCAGATAGAAGCTGACCCAGAGCATCATGGCATGAGCAGGTTTAACCCTGGAAACACTCAGGGTGCAGAACTGATTCTTAGACAAGATCTTCTGGGAGATGGGTTTATCAGGCACCCCTGCACACCATGCCCCAGACCTGAGCAATGAGCAGCAGTCACCACAGGAACTCTGCTACTGCTGGAATGCTTAAACTTGACTTGAATTCTGAATGCAGCTGAAATTCCCTGGGCATGTTTAGCAACCCACAAACTTCTGAAGATAGATAACCAGCAAGATGAGGACCTTCTGTGAAAGGGATAAATATTCCCTATTTGTTCTTCTCTCCTATTGCTCTGGGGGTAAAACCTCACACCTGCACGTCAGGTACAGTATGGATCACTGCAAGGAAACCCCTGGCTCTGCCAGCTGCCTTCCCAGGCACAACCTTCTCACAGAAAATCCCTTGTTGGAGCAGAGAGAGCTCCAGAGGACAAGAGCAAACCCAGACACTGAAGGCAGGTGGGCAGAACATGAACTTACAGTACAGAGGCAAGCAGAGCCAGCCCTGCCACCTGCGTACAGCGCTCTGCAAGAGATGCTGCTTATCCTCTGATGCTAAATGGGTTTCACCCCCCATGGGTGCAGGCAGACCAGATCATCACCTCCAAGCCTGCGGTTCAAAGCTGAGTCTGGCTGAGGAAAGCAGCTCTGTCCCACGGTGCTGCTCAGCACCCACACGGCACAGGGTGCTGCAAGCCTGAGCGCCAGCGGGATGCTCCGGACTGCGCGATGTCTGCCCTGCCTGCACACATGGTAACTATGGTCTGGGCACAGGGGAAAGTTAAATTGTCTTTAATACAATTAACTATCACGTTCTCTTCTCTCTACAATCTCCCTTCATCTGGCATCTTTTTCCCCCACTCACATCCCATTACCTACAGCCTTCAGGTTCAGAAAGCAGCTGCAATCACTTTTAAACAACCTACTTTGCCACAATATCTTGGTTTTCATTCCAATGCTGGGTTGCTCAATTAAGCAAACCCTTAAAACTATTTTAGACTCAGCTGAATAAACTCTTCCAATAGCTCACCTCTCCTATTTACATTCTGATATGGCTCAGTCTACAGACCACATTACTAATTGCACTTCTCTTACTATATTATTACATTTCAGAAATTATTTCTAAGTAAAAAAAAATGACTATTTTTTAGTGTGTTTATCAAATTAGCTGCATTTCCACACAAGGTTTGCTGCTTGGAATTTTAAAATTGCTGGGGGAGTGACAGAGAAGAAGCTGAGATGAAAAGCACCCTACTGGCTTGTGACGCAAAAGGATGTGATCCAAATCAGATTGAAGAGAATCAGCAGATCCAGGACAGGAAAACGCTGAGCTGGCCTAACGATGCTGGGAAAGCCCAGAGCAAACGAGGCAGGAAGAGAACACAGAGAGCCTTCAGGCACCCTTCTTTTGCTGGAGAGCAAGCACAAAAACATTTCCAAGGATGGATACATTTCCTTGTTAATGCTCCTGCAAAGATATGGTGATTAATATACAGCCCGTTGAGAAACAGAACACTAATTCCTATTGGGTGCCTGGACAGCATTCTGCAAGAGGACACTCACTGGAAATGTAAGGGACAGGACAAGTACAAACTGGTATTTCCTCTAAGCCTTATTTCCTTATTTAAGAGTGAGGAATTCCTTTGAGCTGTCACAGCTCAATACAAAAGCTGTATGTGAGGCTTCTTTTATTGTGAAAACTTTTTAACAAGCTAACAGTCTTGTGGGGCTTTGCAAGCTCAGAGGAGAGCTTCATATATCCATTTATTGATATTCCCAAGCTGCACTGAAGCTGGGAGATCTGCAGTAAGACCAAGGAAAACAAAACCCTAACTAGGCTTTTCTTTAATGATTAATGGATTTTCTTTTCAGGAGAGAGTGCCAACTTGTCTGCTCCTCTGAAGCCTTTGTCATTCCCATGGCAAGGCAGCTCACTGCACTAGTGGTTCCTCTTGTTTCACTGGAATCCATTTTTAATTGAAGCATTTTATTTTGGGGGTTTTTTTTAAACACATATCACCAGATCTTTCCTCCCTAGGAATACAAGGCTCTTCTTGTCTTCCACTTGGGGTGGTGGGAAGCCAGCTTCCCTGAGGGATGCAGATGGCTAACGGTGAGCCAAGGCTCACACATTCTACCTTGCTGCAGGCTACCAGCAGTGCCTACCTGTACTGTACAAACTGCTGCTGGGTACCAGCTACACAAAACCAACGTTCCTGCTACAGACACAGTCACTGCTGCAGTGTGAAAGGCACCTGGGTAGCGCTGAGTGTGCACAGCAAACAGGGAATACCTGCTCCCAATGGATCGGAGACTGCCAGGTGGAACACAGTGAAAGCAGGAGTATCCACGTCCCTCCCTAATGCTACTACTGCTCTTTGGAGCTGGGCCACTGACACCACCTTCTGCAGCTTGCTGTTACAGCCCACCCTCACCAGATTACCTGCACTTCAAACTTCTGGAAAGGCAAAACGAAGCCACCAACGTGCCCTCACCTACCTGCCTTCCACTCATCACTGACAGAGCTGGAACGCTTGGCACATCGGCATCGTGCCCTTCCCACCACGCTGCCCTGCTCCTCGGGGCGGGAAGGGTCGTGGCTGCCCGCTCTCACCCCCAGCACGGAGGAGCCCTGATCTGTGCGCTGCAGCGGCTGACAGCCTAACCAGCTGGGTGCTGCAAGAGGGCAGCTGGCAGCTCCCTTACAGTTTCCGAGTCACCCCGAAGTTGCAGCCCAGCCCCATGCTGGCCACCTGGTCCTACGCGAGGTGCCTTTGCTGGGTGTCCACAGCTGGGCATCCCTTCAGATCTAATCAGAAATCCCAGGCTTGTTTTCCCAGAATCACAGGGTTGGAAAAGCCCTTTAAGATCACTGAGTCCAACCGTCCCTGTCCTGTGCTGACCCAGATCCCTGAGCACCTCATCTCCCCTCTGTTAAACACACCCAGGGGGGTGACTCAGCCCCTCCCTGGGCAGCCTGTGCCACAGCCCCACAACTCTGCCAGGGAAGAACTTTGCCCTCCCAGCTGAGCTGACCCTGCCCTGGCACAGCTTGAGCCCATTGCCCCTTGTCCCATCTCCTGTCCCCTGGCTGCAGAGACCAGCGCCCACCTCTCTGCACCCTCCTGTCAGGGCAGTGGAGGTGGGGAGAAGGTCTCCCTCAGCCTCCTCTTCTCCAGGCTGAACACCCCCAGCTCCCTCAGCTGCTCCTCAGAGGACTTGCCCTCCAACTGGCAGGCCAGACCAGGACTGTATACAGTTGGATGGTGGATGGTGAAAGACTTTTCTCAAGGCCTGTTAATGAGCATGCTTTGCTCTACCTCTGCTATGCAGCATTTCTGTATCTGTAAAACATGTAACAGCTCCTGCATTTTATTTTAGTACTAGTTAGGCCAATTAACAACTGTCACAAAAGGTCACTTGCTATAGATGATGAGTTGTTTCAGTCCAGAACTAAAAAGTCCATGAGAAAATGAACTCCAGAAGGAATCTTGACATTGTGCAGAATACATGGGTTGGGGCTATGCGCTGAGTGACCAAGAGAAGACATGAAAGGACTGCACAGACGCTTAGGACTGTACTCCATCCACCCACCCATCCATCCACCCACCCATCCATCCACGCTTTGCACTGAACTGGAGATGCGACGCTGGAAAAGGCAGCGTAACCCTCAGGTTAAAGACTCAGGATTTCTCAGAGGTGCCTACAGGAACCAGAGCCACGCCAGTCGCTAAATGAGCCACTGCTACCTTTCCATCTGTTTGAGAATTCAGCTTTGGGATCTGGATACTCCTGTGCTACAACTCCCTGTACAAAGTTTTTCCATTTTCCCTAGAGCAAACTAGAAACAAGCCCCGAAGTTCAGGTGGATTCCTGTCCAGGCCCCTCTGCTCCTCTGCAGCGCTGCAGTAATTACACACAGCCCATCTGCCTTCACTGTTTTAGCTGGATGATGGCATGGCCACAGCAGCCTACACCCTGCACTGGGATCAGCAGACTGCAAGAGGTGAAAGGACAGCTGGCCAATGAAGAACAGAGAGATTCAGTAATCTGTTATTCCCGCTGGGTACCTTCGGTATCTCTCAGTATCAGCCATTTGCCTCTGCTCTCTCTGGAGCTGTGGGGTTATTTTCCTTCATCTCTCCTAGGCCTGAAAGACCAGCACTGCTTAGGCTTGTAATCCTCATGCCCACAGAGTTTCAGATTCTTCCCTCTAAAACTGAAGCTGCAGTTTCAACTAAGAGAGAAGTCCAGCTCAACTCCAGGCAGAAACATGTCAGATTAACATCTAATTCAGGAAACAAGCAGTACCCTGTCCCCCCACCAAATCTCTACTGCACATTACATGGAGGCTTCTAATTCTTCTGAAAGTACTTCCCAGCCTTCAGTCATGGCTGTCAAGACTTCTTAGAAGAGGCAGCCTCCTCTTCCAAGGGCTGCAGCACCATCCACCACATTCTACACTGCCTTTACCCAGGACGTGCAAGGACTGGTGCTGCTGTAATTTGGTTTATAACTGAGCCAGGATGTTTGCATGTTTGGTCTTTTTAATTTTAAATGAAGTTTCCAGTGGCAGCCCCACCAGTGGGTTAACATTTAACTCCTGAGAGACACTGCTAGAGTATGAAATGATACGGGTCCTTTCTCACCCCACACTTGCTGAAAACACACTGGTAGGTTGCCTGTGGAGCTTCCCCGTGCCCCTTAGTAAAACAATAGAATATTAAACCTACGTGGTTTGTTCTAGTTGTTGATTATTTTTCTTCTTCCTTGGAGGCTTCTTCTTCTTGGGCTTGTTGGCATTCTGATTGTTTTGTTTGTTGTTCACACCAAAGTGTCCTGCTGATATATCGCTCTGCAGAAGGTTAACCAAGAGCGGACTTGTGAGCGTAACATCTTTATTGACAGGAAAAACAGGATTCTGCCCACAGGAAATCTGATTCCCATTGGGTGTTCCACTAAACCCTGTATTGAAAGGCAGCCCGTGGCCAGAGAAATGACTCCCTGAAGCGCTGTTATTTCCTTGCATTGCCTGCATGTGAGAAGGCACCATGTTTGGCTGCTGCACAGGAACATCTGGTAACATCTGTGTCATGTTCACGTCGTTATTTGTGGTAGTCGCAGTATCCCCAAGTTGCTGAGATATGTGAGGACCAGGTCCAGTGGGTCTTAAAACTTGCCCTTGCATTCCCATAACCTGAGAAGGATTACCATTCACAGGACCTTGCTGTGCCATCATGGGCCCAGTGAATTGCACCATGTTTCCTTGCATGTTTGGGGTTGGTCCTCTCATCAGTTGAGCTGGCCCCGTCATAACATTGGACTGGTTCTGAGTGCTAAAAGGCTGTTTGTTTCCTTGCATCTGAGTGGTCATCATCTGTTCCATCATCGAGTTCTGCTGTAACAAGACCTGGCCCTGAGGTCCCATCATCTGATTGTGTGTAGACACCATCTGTTGTCCCTGCTGGGGAATCATCTGTTTGGGTGGGGTCATCCTTTGGGGAGAAGGACCGAGATTTTGGTTTTGTGGTGTCACCATCATTTGGCCTTGCGGCATGAGCTGAGTTCGAGAAAGGATCATCTGGTTTTGAGGGTTCAGCGATCCCTGAGCCTGAATGTTCACCATCTGTCCTTGAGAGGATACGATCTGCTGATGCATTCCCATAAGCTGAGACTGTGGTCCTTGCTGAGGTTGTCCCTGCATGTTGCCCATGTTAACTTGTGGCACCCCACTAGCACCAGCCTGCTGGTTGTTCATACTCCCATGAAGTCCCATTAGATTGGTCTGCATCATATTTGGTGGGCCGTGTGGTGCTTGCATCTGACTTTGAGGAGGTCCAGAACCTTGGCCACCTTAAGAAAGAAAAAAATAATCAAAAAGAAAAGAAACTAATGGAGTGGTACAGGAGTTTTCCTGCCTTTTCCAATGAACTGGAATATCTGGCATAGCTGCAGTCCTGTGATGCAATGTTTGATGCTACAGATCCATGTTAGGTCTCAAAACAGAACATCAGACTTCTCAAAATAAACACTTAGACTGGTACTTCTTGTGCACCCCACTGCAGAAGACATAACAGACATCTAATTGCAGTTGTTATCCACAGGTGAGTTTGAACATCTCCTGTAGTATCAACAGAATCATTCCTAACCAAAATAAGCTTCAAACCTCAAGGTTATTTTGTAGTGGGTTAATAAATAAATAGCATGGACTGTGGATGAAAGGACATTGTCAGGTGTGGGTGATCTGGACTAAAGACTAATAATCGAATTGTTCAATGGAGACATCTGTGAACTGAAGAGTTCATTTCCACAGGACTGTCTGTAAGTAGATGGCCAAAGCTTTCAAAGGAACTAACAAATAAGCTTTTCAGAGCAGAAGAAGGTTATTTTGTTGTCCAGCTTCTAAGATAATGACACTTTTGTTCTCCTGGACAAGAAGTTCCTCTGTGCTGCATCTTTATTGCCCCACACCTTCAAATGCCACTCAAGCTCTTAACAGATACTTCTGGGTCCCAGTACCACAGTCCTGATTGGTAACAGTTGGGTTGTTTGAAAAGCACAAGCAGCCTCCAGCTTTTATTCTCAATTGGCAATACACCCAGAATGGACCCACAGCCCCCACCACCTAACCCCTCCTGTGACACCAGTGTCACGACTGGCTGGCTGTATTACACAATAAAGGTGTCATCTGCTCCACACAGAAGAGATAAAAGAAAAAACTGAGGAACACCCCACTGCAAACAGACCTGTGTGCTGCACGTTCTGGTTGGCTTGCAGCTGCGGGGCTCCGCTGTTCACCGGTGTTCCTGGAGCTGTGGAAGGCACCTGCCCTTGCATGAAGCTCTGGTTAGCCTGGCCAGCGGGGAACCCCGGCGGGAGGCGCTTGGGCATTCCTGAACACAAGAAGATTCTTATTAGTAAGTATGGAAAACAGGAAGGGAAGGGGGGAAAGGAATAAAGAGAGAAAACCTGTACCTGGTGTGTGAGAGGAAGACAACCTTTGAGTGGGCACTGCCACCTCACAGGCTTAGGCCTGTGGGTTTTGCCAGCCTGTGAAACCTGCTGAAGACACCTGTAGTTCTGTCTGTGTGGTAGTTCTGCCTCACAAGCCGCTAGGGCTCCATTCAGACTGTCATTTACATGCAAAACGTGCCCACAGAGGTGGTGACAAGTCTCTATTTGACTTTTCAGACATTAAAGTAACATGGTTTGCTGTTTTCTCTCCTGCATCCCAGCTCTAACCAGGCCCTTCACTGACTCCACTCGCGTTCCTGTTGCAGTGATGTGCTCCTCAGCATCACCCACCGCATGCGGCAGGCACGCTGCTCCCAGCACTCCTCTGCACTGCTGCTGTGTGCACACACTCAAAACAGCTTCTCAACCCAAAGTGGGCTGAGCAGACTCATGAGACAGCGTGTCCTGAGTCCACAAGGCCTGCTGCAAGAGCAAGCGACTCTCTCGGGTCTCCTCTACCTGGCACAGCACCTGCTCCTGGACACATCAGAACATCACTGCCCTGGGATGGAGAGCAAAACCTTCCCTCTACCTACCAACAGGACCATCAGCATCAACGGTTTTAACAGAACCCACCTGGTTTTAACCCACTGTCAAACAGATGGTGCCAGATCTGGGAGCAGCCTGTCCCCCCTTGTTTTCTCACCCAGGATACACAGCCAGAATTTGACTTTGGTTCCTTTTACAGCTACAGCTTTCCTGCATGTTTAATTGTACTGCTTGAGTTAATTAGTCTTAGGTTTGTAATTAATTAATCTCATCTTAGGTTTGTAATTAATATTTCAAGATAATCAAGTTAAAAGATAAGACACATCTGCAAATACGCAACATCTGCTTCTGGAACATCACTCCACTGGACTCTAGTCTTAGTTCTTGCAGGAAAGCTTTGCACATAGGGATGCTTGAACAGAGGAACAGAAGAACGTTAACTCCAACTCCAACATACAGTCTGATTTGCTAAATTAACTGGGTGAAATGGAAAGCAGTTGAATGTATTCATTTACACCAAACCTTTAACTGCAGGATGGCTTAAACATCAAAAGACCCACAATTACAACTTGATTAACACAAAAATTGCAGCAAGGAATGAGCATGCACAGAAGCCAGGCAAAAATCTCAGCAAGCAGAAGCCACACAGCAGTGCTGACACCCCCAGAATCCTGCCTGCCCAAGGCAGCGGCGGGCACCGCTCCCCACAGGATCCTGGGTTTCAGCAACAGGGTTACAGCAAGTCCATATAAGGTATTTCCAGAGCTCACTTGGGGTGTCATTTTTACCTCCAGAAAATAGGGGGTTGTTTGTAGTGGGTTTATTTTGAAAGGAAGGGGAATGCAGAGGTCACGGCTATGCTACCCAGAGGATCTGCACTACCTAGGACTCCTGATGGGACACACAGCTGGTGAGGCAAAACTCTAGGGAAATGTGACTATAATAAATAATAACTAACTGCTTCCAGATAGAGACAAGGTGAGACAGACCCATATAGAACACCAGCAGGTCCTAAGAGCACTCTGAAACTGAGACAAGTCATCAGAATTCATGAGACACCCACGGTACACACAGGGAAAGCGAGAAGCTTGTCCAGATCCGCAGAGAAAGGGGCATCCCTGACAGCCCCTGGACAGACCTCAGGGGTACAACATGGCAACGCAAGAAACTAGGATATATACAAGTGTGTGTGCAGGTGGACAAGGAATATGGTTCATATTCTGTAAGTACTGAAAGAGAATGGCAAGAGCTTGTGTGGGGGTATCTGAGAGCAGCAGTTCAAGAGAAAGAAGAACAAATGAGTGAGCAGAGAGAAGTGCTACGAGTCTGGCACAGAACTACAAAGGGCTCAAGAGGGAAAACACCAAGGACACAACAGAGATCTTGGGAATCACAAAGGAAATTCCTCCACTGCTCGAGAAGAGTTCTATGAGAGGTGAGGAAAAGATGCGAGTGTGGAGGCTGGAGCAGGAAACTGAAGACAACACAGCGAAAGGTGGAGTTAAACATCCCTCAACCTTTTCATTTTAGAGGCAACAGCAAAAATAGCTCTTTCCTCTTTAATGTGGGAAGAAACAAGACACAACCAAGAAGAGACATCCACAGCTTAGGAAGGAAGATGCAAAATAATGCCTCGCTTCTGTAGCAGAAAACGTAAATAGCGATAGAGGAAGCTGAAGAGAGAAAGGAAACGTTCAGCTGGTCTTATTACACTTTTACTCTTGCTCAAAAACATCATCTCCCAAAAAAAGGGGGAAAAAATAAAGAAAAAGAACAAACCCAGCCTCACCCAATCCCCCCAGACGGCCTCTGGACATCCTGAACTTGCTTAAAGACAACAGAACTGTGAGGAGTACACCTGGCAGACACCACCAGCCACTGCTTACAGTCATTTCTTTCTGCAGCGGCCCAGAGTCTACCCTGAGGTGGTCACTGCAGGACACAGAGGTAAGAGAATTGAAGTGATGCTGACACCATAACCCACTTTATACCCAATCTATGCCTTTTTTCTCTTTTAAAGGATCTCACCCAAACTAACAGCAACATTAGATCTACCCATTTTATGTTTCATTTCTTTTTAAAATAAAAGAAGGTCTCAGTACTTCTTACCTCCTAAACCAGGGTGTAAACCTTGTGGACCTTGGTTTTGCTGCTGCATCACCATGAAGTTGGGGGGAACATTCCCCTGCTGCACCAGAGGGTTACGACTAGGAGAACTGACAGGCTGCTGAAATCCCTGGGGAAGCGTGCTACTCTGGGGAGGCCTTGGTCCCATCTGCTGCTGCGGCTGGTTAACTGTTGGAGATGATGCAGGAGATCCCTGCTGGAAGGAGGAGGGAGAGGAAGCAGGAGACTTGTTGGTCAGGTGGGGTTGCTGTAGTGGTGTAGGAACCCGAGAGGGCCCTCCCTGAAGGCTTTTCATTTGAGGAGCAGTAAACTGGCCAGGATTGCTCATTTGGGGAAAGTTTGAGTGAGTTTGGGAAGCTTGCTGGCTTCCAAAAGGATATGGAGGTGGAGGATGAGTAGGAGTTTGTACTGTTGCTAGAGATGGTCTTGCTTGAAGTTGCTGCTGCATTTGTCCAGGCAATGGGGCCTTTTTCCAACCCTGGTTTACTGTCAATGTACCCAATGCTCCCTGGGTTGGAGGAGGCTGAAGTGCTCCAGAAGGAAGCTGGTTCCAGCCAGGGGGAACTGGAACCTGTGCTGGTGAAGTAAATGAAGGTCGAATACCCTGCTGTGGCTGCTGATGTGGCTGGGGAGGACGCGTCTGCAGCTGCGTCTGCTGCTGTAGCTGCTGAAAGTTGGCTGAGTTCATCTGCCTGTTTACAGGAACTGACTGCATTGAATGGAGCTGGGGAGCTAAAGATCCAGATGGATGATTTTGCTGCTGGATATTTAGCCCAGATAAAAGTGGGTCCATTGTATCTATTAAAATAGCAAAGAAAAGTAAAAAAAAAAAAAAATAACCTACTGTAGACAAACCCCACCCCAAAACAAGAGAGGGTACATCACTTGCTTGCATTTGCTTACTCAGAATAAAAACTCACACTCTAGTGTTCCAACTTCTCCGACAGACAGCACAGGTAATGCTCTACACGTTTTCAAAATACTTGGGAATCCTGAGGAGCTAGGTCTTAGCAACTTGCAACCTCTACAATAAAGCAGGATGGTTTCCCAGTGCTTGCTGCTACACACTAATGTCAGCCTTCTGTATGCTCAAATTCATAGAACTATACAGTATCTCAAGTTGGAAGGGACCCATAAGGATCATCAAGTCCAGCTCCCTGCTCCTTGCTGTCACCACATCCCTGGGAGCCTGTTCCAGGGAAGACCACCCTTCTCAGTAAAGAACCTTTCTCTATTGCCCCTCCTGAACTTCCCCTGATGCAACTTCACTCATTTCTTCATGTCCTGTCACTGGTGACCAGCAAGGAGAGCTCAGCACCTCCCCTCTGCCTCCCGCCCTGAGCACCCTCAGCTTCTCTCCTCTGAGCTGAAGAAGCAGAGTGACCCCAGCCGCCCTGGGAAGTCTTGCCCTCGAGACCCCCCCACCTCAGTGCCCCTCCTCTGGATGCACTCCAGCAGCCCAACGTCTTCGTGTCCTGAGGTGCCCAAACCTCCCTCAGGACTTGAGGTGGGGCCACACCAGGGCAGTGGAGAGTGGGACAAGCACCCCCCAGTCCATCTCACTGTGCTGTGCTGGGTGTCCCCAGGGCACACTGCTCACTCCTGTTCCCCTTCCCATCACCATCATCCTGAGCACCCAGAGCTCTCTGCTCAGCCCTCCAGCCTCTCGACCCCCAGTTTGGATGTGTAACCCACCTGCTGGAGCTCTTATCCCTACCAGTTAAAAAAAGGTGGCATAACAAGGAATTAAGGTAGCATCATAAACTGATATTCCCAGAATATTTAAAACATTTATGAAAAATGCTGTCTGTAAGAACAGACGCTGCAGAGATGTACAGAAGTTGGCAAGTACTGCCACCATTTTATGGAGGGACAAGCAATAACCCCCCTCTTTTGCTGTAGTCCCAAAATCCAAGTAACTTGTACTGGCAGAAGTGTGCAGAGTAACCCCTGAACATTCACACCTCCCACACCCCCAATTCCTTAAATTTACAGTTTACCTGCCCCTCCTGCAGAGCATCTCTGCACTACAGTGCATCACCTTCCTCCCAGAGACATCTGCCTCATCCAACCAACGCTTCTCTTACTTCTATGACTAAAGCTCAGTCACATCAGCTCTACTGCAAAACACTGCTGCATGTGAACAAAATACCAAGCAAGCTGGGATTTACCAGGCACCCAAATCATTGAAAAGTTTTTAGCATGTTAATGGGGGCAAGGATGGTTCCACACAAACAGTAACTCCCAGGAAGGGCAAAGCAAATACCACTCTCAAGTACTCTTATGTGCACATGCTCAAGCCTGTGTGCTGAGGAATAAAAATTCAAGAAGACTTGGCATAGGTAACTGGGTTTTACCACCTGGCTGTGAGGAAGGCCGAGGTGTCCTTGGCTGCAGCTCAGCACTAGCACCACTTGCCACCATCGAGGAGGGCACGTTTCCACTCTGGGACATCATGACAGCTGCAGCATTACTCACTCTTATTAAACCTTAAAAAGAAAAAATTAAGAATTATCAAGTCCTGCAGTTTTCACACAGAGAAGAATTTTAGGTATGTTTTTTAAACAAAGTTGTGTTTTTTAATAAAACATTTCTTTAGACGTTAAGAATTGTTTGTCTGAAACAGCCTGAGGACACAGGGCTCTGCCTGGAAGCTCAGCTCTTTGGTACAGAACAAACACATTAAGGTCATGGGGAAGCCTTTCCTCTAGCACCAAAGGCTACAGCAGCAAACACTACTGACTAGAGAATTAGTGGAGCCCGACCTGCCCCTGAAGTCCCCAAGTGAGGAGATTTTATCCAAGTTACACATGCACAAAGGTTTCTGCAACATCTGACACACCAGCTTGGCTACTTTCTAGCCAGAGGGGAAAATGTCCATGAAAGTGTTTCACATCCACTGCTCTGGCTGGTGAAATGCTTTATACATTGTTGACCCCTTGGGTATATTGCTGCACTGTTTATACTGTTTACATTTATATTCTTGACCTGTGGGCAGGAAGTGAAGCTCCCAGTGAAGATCAGAGAGGCCACTTTGAAAATAAACCCTTCTTCAATGGTTTTACATCCCCTGTTAAGCCCAAAGCTTAATCAGGTTTCCACAGTGGTGAAAATGCTATTATTCCCACTCCTCTTCCCCAGAGACACATGCATCTTGCTTTAAATCCTATTTACTCAAATAGTTTTGCTTTGTAATTCAACAGTTAAATTACAGAGTAGCTTTAATTCTCCATAACACCTGATGACTTTTGCTGTTAAAAATCACTTACGGTGCAGGTATGATGCTCTAAAATGTAGTTTAATAAAACTACACCTCTCCAGGAAAATTACTTCTCTATGATCAGATCTCAAAAGTTTATCAGAAAATAGAATAACAATAACAACGTCCTGTCCTGGCCATAGTTATAATGGATTTAATCTAAAATGGATTATTATTGTATACTGAATAAAAGCTTATGTTCATTCCCATAAAGACAGCTGAACAGAAAAGTGTGGTAATTTGTGCACACTGAGGTGAACCCCCTAAGCCAGACTCATCTGCTTTAAGTCTTTATGTTAAAAAACCCCCAGAGTTGGACTTGATGATCCTTACGGGTCCCTTCCAACTCAGGACAGTCTGTACTTCTAAGAAAATAAAGCAAAACCAAACCAGCCAAATAAAAGCCCAAACCACCAAAGCCTTCAGAGATCCCCAAAACCCAACCAATCTGCCCCAGCCAGATCACCCCAGTGCCTGTGGCACAAAACTCTGCCAGCTGTATGGTTCATGTAACGGGGAACGTGGCTCAACAGTGCAGGAACCAGAGCACACGTTCGTTAAATGGCAATTAGAATGCTGCACACAAGAGGTGCTGTAATCAGCCAAACGTTACAATTAGCTTGGTAGCAGGTTTCTGTGAGCCCAGAGCTAACCAAACCAGCCCCAGAGGAACTCACCTTGGCCCCCCTGCATGGGAAACCCGGTTTCCATCCGCACAGCGTTGCTGGCTCCCAGGGGCCCGTTGATTCGCACATCCTGGCTTCTGTTCTGGGCTAAAGCTAAATTGATAGCACCTTCCCCTGCAAGCAACACACCAGGGAGGTGAACTGAACGAGGCACAGAGAAGCAGAATGCAGACATTTTCAAAAGGACATGTAAAAGCTGTTGAGGAAGAACCAGCTTTACCCACAGTGTGCAGCTGCAAGCATTGTTACGTGTCATACTGCCCTTACTTTCTGGATTTCAACTTTAAGCAAAACAAACACCATGACAGGCATTAAGTGTCCTTGGTTCCACCCTGACAACTGTCCAGAATGGGCATTTTCATTGGTATGAAATGTGAAAATAGGTATTTTCACATTTTCATTGTGAAAATGGGTTTTGTCACGTTTTCATTGTGAAACCTACTGAAAACTGGTTTGTATGGAAAAATCTGGGGGAAACAAGTCAGAGTGAGTAATGCTCAGAAAACCATTTGTCAGTGGGTTTCCTGATGCTCAGAGGATTTTCAGCTATCGCTTTTTATTTTAAAAAATGTGAAAAAAGAAATCAAAGTCCTGAGCTAACTTTCCACTGAAACCATTCTCCAAATCACTAAACTAGAAGTTTTGCAACCAAGTACACAAAGGCACTTGTGGAATACACTTCAATCCTTAAGTAATGCTTCTGGAAGCAAATGAGGTGTGCAGTACCTTCAATCTGAACGGAGAGAATGCCCAGGTCTCGAAGCTGCTGGTTGTTATTCTGAGCCAGGATTCGCAGCCGCTCCGCAGCTTCACGGGGTATATTGAAGGTCACACGGACACTGTTCCAGGGCTCTATCTTCTGCAGCTTTAACTTGTTGGATTCTTAGAAGGAAAACGGTTGGAGTAAGTGCAAAGGTGGTTTTTAAACAGGTATGAGAGAGTAACGTGGTAAAAAAAAGCAGAACTGGAAGCAATGAAACAATGAGCTGGCTTTGGAAATGGTCAGTGCTGTCTCCCAGGTACAGGACACCTCCCCAGTGCCGTCTCCCAGGTACAGGACACCTCCCCAGTGCCGTCTCCCAGGTACAGGACACCTCCCCAGTGCCGTCTCCCAGGTACAGGACACCTCCCCAGTGCCGTCTCCCAGGTACAGGACACCTCCCCAGTGCCGTCTCCCAGGTACAGGACACCTCCCCAGTGCAGGAGCTGCCAGACAGCTTCAGGTATTTTAAACCAAACCAGCAATCCAAACCCTACCCATTCGATAACCAATGCGACTGCCAACTCAAACACTTGGCAACAAGTCACAAAAATTGAGGACTCTGTGGATAAACTACTTTGGAAAGATATGAAAAACCACCAATAAACCAGATCAAGTAAATCTGGTAATGAACCAGATGGATGTGTGAGAAAAATGACTACAGGAATGAATGAAACTCTCATTCTGCAAATATCTGCTCCACAGACACTTGTGAAACCATCTCTTTTGTTTGTTAGCTTCAGAAGGGCAGAGCCAACAGAGCCCTAGCAGCATTTCATTAATTTCTCCCACATTATTTAGTTTTTCTGAAGAGGTCTGTTCAATCCACTGCAAAAAAAAGCATATTAAAGTCATGCAAAATTCTGCAAACCTGCTCTACATATGGGTGCTTCTATGCTGATAGGTTGTTTTAAAAGTAAAGTTGGAAATCTTCATCTGAAATGGTACCCAACTACGTTACTGCTCCAAAATGCATTGAAGGGTTATTAAAATACAGGATTATTAAAATTCCTAATACAGGTTGATAAGCTTCCAGCCTCTAGCTCTCTGTCAAGGAAGTCCCTCTGAAAACAGCGAACATCTGCCTGAGTTTCAGTTCTTCCACCTAACGTCAGATTCACTGGAAGTCTGCTGACTGATTCTGAAGAACATGTCATTTAAGAATGCCAGTAACTCCTCATTATTTAGGAATCTCTTGTCCTTGACTAACTCACCGAGCCCCTTCTGCTGCAGTAACAGTGCTATTAAAGTCAACCTCGTTCCACCCTGATGGGTAGAACATTTTTGGTTGGAGTCATGACAGTAGCTGTAAAACCCCCTTTGTGGAGGCCTGAACAGCCCTGTATTTGCTGTTACTCATGTTCCAGTATTTCACACATACAAATCACATTCCCAGTTTCAGTATTTCCAGATACCAGAGCTCAAGTGTCTCATTTTTCAAACACTGGATCTGCAGAGTCTAAACCAAGGTTGGTTGCTGACTCCATGTTCCCAACAGCCCGTTTCTCTCTCTTGTCACATGGATAATTTTCAAATTAATTTGACACTGACTCTAGAAATTTGCTCTCTGCTCTCTCAGCTGAGGGCAGGATGATGTTTACTCATCCTGCCATTGATACTTAACGAACCCAGCAGGCAGATGCTGCTGTACAAAGGCAACTCCAGACAGATACAGACTGAATTCGCTTCCGTTTGAAAAACTACACAGCTCATCTGTGGAATGAACACACATCCCTTTACACCAGGAATTATCTGTGAGCTTATGTCTATTTCCAATTGTTTAAAAACACAGCTGAAAACAGTGGTATTTCTTCAGAGCAATTTTGTCTCATCCCAGCTCTTTTATCTCCCCGAGATAACAGCAAGGATCCCAAGGACCAGACCCACCTGCATGCAACTGGACAAGATGGGCAGAAAAGAACAAAGGGACAAAGAAATCAGTTGGGCTATCCAGAAGTCACAGGTTATTTTTCTGAAAAACTGGTTTATGTTATTGAAAAAACAAGTGGTGCAGTGAACATTTTAAAACCTCAGCTAGAAAATGAGCTCTGATTGAACATAAAGCCTGCCTGCCTGCCTGAAGAGGAATGGTGGATTCTCCATTGCACAGTGAGACTTCAAAAAGCCAGGGGGCAGAGGAGCAGCACGCTGGGGCAGCGAGCTAGAGTTCTGAGGGGAAGTCTGGTTCACAACCAGCAGTAGGAGGGAGAAGAGCGGTGCACAGGTTATTATGTGTCTCTGAGACTGCAGCTGTATGACATTGTGCCAAGGGAGGCCAGCAGCGCTGCAGCCGCACTCTCCAAGGCTCTCCTGTTGCTGCTCTGGCTGTTTGATCTGTTTCTACAGCACCAATGGCAAGGAACAAAGCAATTAACCTGACAAGTAATAAGGGAGTGCTGCTGACTAAGGTTGCACTTGTACGAGCAAAACTAGGCAGCTCTAAGTAACCAGTGGCAGACTCTGCAAAGACACTCAGCGGGTCCCAGACCTGGGTGGGCACACTGGGGTACATGAGAGCACTCCCTGCCCCCCATCAAAACAAAACACATCAGGCAGTGCAGGTCAGTGTAGCAGCAAAGGGGCAGTAATGTCTTGGACTGACAGTTACGTGAGAGCAAACCTATTCTCAGATGAACTGCAGGCATATAAATGGGATGGGTTTGGTAGTAAAAACCAGTTCCTGGGTGGACAAGACCAGTTTCACTCTCATGTAACAGAACAATGTGTAACAGAGAGAAATGAAAGAGAAATAATCTTAAGTAAAACATGGGAACTGAACAGGAACAAATGAACTCACTAATGAAATCAGTTCTAAGCAACAGAACAACTGCAGAAAACTTGTCTGTGAGAACAGCACCAAATCCACCATGGACAACACCAGCAAATCCTACTACAAACTAATTCAAATGTGATATAATCTATTTCATAGTGCAAGCACAATAACTGTTTTTAGGGCAGCTGAGTAACAACAGCAAGGTACATTACCCATGTGTAAAAGAACAGGCACATTCTCCAATATGATATCTAGTTTCTGCTCCAAGTCTCTGTCCCCTATATTTCCTTTAAAAGCCACAAAGATTGTGGAATCCTCAGGAGCAGCCTCCTGTTGCAGTTCATCTTCCTCCAGTCCTGAATCGAAATCCACCTCGAAGTCTTCCATAGTTGAGGAGTACAAGGAGGCATATGTATCTTTTAAGTTAGGTAGATCATCCAAAACCATTGTTTCCAACAATGGGAGCCTGTCAGGCATTAAGATGATGCTGTGAAAGGAAAGGAAGAGTTACAATAAGTATAACAGTAAGTGTGTAAAGACATTAACAACTGTTTTCAATGGCACATAAGGTGATTGCCAGGAAGACCTACCGGGTGACCCAGAGCTAGGTTCTGTGAGACAGACTGTGCATCCTTGAAAGCGGTGGCCATGGCAGTATCCAAGCTCCTCATCTGCTGGAACAAACAGAAGTGGTTTCCTGACAGAATCCTGCTGCACGTGACTTGAGAAGTATTCCAGTTGACCTAAATGATAGCCAGGTAGAAAGGAAGGGAGATGGGGGAAAAAAATAATCAATTGCATTCATGTCCCTGTTGTCCAGGGGCCACACAAGCACCCAGTGCCCACTCTGTGGTGCCTGGCTGCCAGGAAGCTGTACGACTCTCAGCAAGACCCCTCAGAGAGAGGGGAGTGCCCACCAAATTTACTTGTAGGGACTGTGGGTGCAATAGGCACTTCTTTGTCCAGCAGAGCAGGAGGAAAGCCACAGCACATTTTTACAAGGGGAAATTTAGCATTTTCCAAGTGTTTTACATCCAAGGAAATCTCAGGCTCAACACGCCTCCCCCAGAGCCTGTTAAGATTTATGTGTTTCAGCTACTTAGAGTCATAGAATCACAGGGGTTGGGAGGGACCTGGAGAGCTCATGGGGTCCAGCCCCCTGCCAAAGCAGCTCCCCAGCTCATATTGCACAGGGCGGTGTCCAGACGGGGCTGGAATCTCTCCAGAGAAGGAGACTCCACACCCCCTGGGCAGCCTGTCCCAGGGCTCCCTCACCCTCACTGGGGAAAAGTTCTTCCACATATTGGTGTGGAACTTCCTATGCTCCAACTTGCAGCCATTGCCCCTTGTCCTGTCCCCACAGACACTGAAGAAGGGCTGGGTAATTCCCTCTGTATCCCATGCTTAAGATATTTAAAAACATTAATAAGGTCCCCCCTTAGTCTTCTTTTCTCCAGGCTGAACAGCCCCAGCTCCCTCAGCCTTTCCTCACAGGGAAGATGCTCCAGGCCCTTAATCATCTTCATAGCCTCCTCTGGATTCTCTCCAGGAGATTCCTGTCCTTTTTATCCCAGGGAGCCCAGAACTGTGGCTAAGCAGTGTTGTTGCCCTGGCTGAGAACAGCCCAATGCCAATGTCAGTGCTGGCAGCGGTGTATTTCATAGAATCACAGAATCACAGGGGTGGGAAGGGCCCTCCAGAGTTCATCAGGTCCAACCCCCTGCCAAAGCAGGGTCCCTAGGACAGGGCACACAGGGCGCTGTCCAGATGGGGCTGGAATCTCTCCAGAGAAGGAGACTCCACACCCCCTGGGCAGCCTGTCCCAGGGCTCCCTCACCCTCACTGGGGAAGAAGTTCTTCCCCAGATTGGTGTGGAACTCCCTGTGCTCCAACTTGAGGCCATTGCCCCTTGTCCTGTCCCCACAGACACTGAGAAGAGGCTGCCCATGTCCCCCTCTGTCCCATACTTCAGATATTGATCCCCATTGATCAGATCCCCTCTCAGGCTGCTTCTCTCCAGGCTGAACAGCCCCAGCTCCCTCAGCCTTTCCTCACAGGGGAGATGCTCCAGGCCCTTCATCATCTCCATAGCCTCTGCTGGACTCTCTCCAGGAGATCCCTGGCTTCTTTGTACCGAGGAGCCCAGAACTGGACACAACACTCCAGGTGGGGCCTGACCAGGGCAGAGCAGAGGGGGAGGATCCCCTCCTGTGACCTGCTGCCCACGCTCCTCCTGATGCCCCCCAGGATCCCATTGGCTACATACATTACAACCTGAAATTTGCCCCCTCTGTGCCAGCCCGTAACTCCCGTGTGGAGCTCAGATAAGGAGGGTCTCAGTACAAGCCATACACCCAGTGGGTTTACTTTACAGGATGTCTAGGCTCTGCAATACGTTGCACTCAACATTACGGTAACAGCAGTTGTTACCTGTACAGCAGTACAACCTACAGCAAGTTATCCTGACAGCTTCAGTGAACACCACCAATGTTCATACACCTTCTTCCACTCCAACACAAGCTGATACAAGGGTTACAGCACTAACTGCTCCAGGCAAGACCTCTATTCCCACACTCAGTGCCGTGCAAGCATCGCTAGATGATTAAAACCATCTACACCAACAGCCAAAGCTGATGTCAAAACCAAAAAAAAAAAGAAAAGGGCCCTGCTCCTGAGCACCACTGTCAAAACCAAACCAGTTCCACAGCCAGCACTGTCAAGACCTTGTAACTCCAGAGCTGTTGGCATTCGGCACGACCCACTCACAACGCTCAGCTCGGGATGACATCCCCTTGAATGGGATACAGATTGGGGTTCTGGCTGAGGTTCAAGTTCCCAACACAAATTAAAAGCACAACTCTGAGACTGGAGGTGAGCTGTGGGTACCAGGCAGGAACCAGCCTTTTTCCATAAAAAACCCTAAGTAGGTTAGCCAAGCTGATGTTCAGCTCCACGCTGCTCGCACACTGCCCGAACCTTGCTGAAGGGACAGCATTCCAAACAAAGAAATACAGTCCCAAAGCACCCTGGGCTTCTGGCCAGGTCTCCACAGGCACACTCACTGTGACTGCACAGAACGTGGTGGGGTCTCTCCCCTCCAGCCCTGCACCAGGCAGGCTGCACAGCCCAATGGAAAACCCCCTGGCCTGCACAGCTCCCCTCTTCTCCCTGCAGCACCAGCCTTCGCTCCCAAACACGCCCTGAACCTCAGGTTAGAAACAACACCAACTTTGTCTCACAAGCTCTTCAGCAGCCCTGCAACAGGACACAGGTAAAAGCTGCTCTCAGTCACTGATCTATCCCCACAGCGCTCTCAGAAGTTACTCACTGCCATGGGAACCCTGAAGATGAGGAATAGAGACAGAGATTTTAAATGTTCATTACTGGGTGAACACAGAGACAATTAAACCTTCTTCTCCCCACCCCAGACTCCTCACTGCTCAGCCTTGTATCTGAATTACAGGTCAGAGTGTTTGGTCCCTCCATTAAATTAAACTGCACCTTCATGTCAGGTGCCCCAACACTGAGAAGGACAATTAATTAACATCCCTGAAAAGCGGGTTTAATTTCTTTTCACACATTATTTCTTGATCAGGGAAGGCCCTTACCAGAGCTGGCTTCACATCAGCCAGGAGAGAATGTCTCCTCCTTCTGCAATTGGACATCACTCACTGCACACACTCTGAGTTCAGGGAGAAGGGAGCTGGGAGCCCCCCACTATAGGTATTCTTACCAACCAAGCTCAGCCACTCTGTGTGCTGAGGTGAGCACCTAGTGAAGTGTAAGCACTATACTTTGAAGAAAATCACACTGAACATTATTTATCTGAAAATCTTGAGTATGTTTTTGAGGGAGAGAAATCCCAGCTCAATATACTGGCTCTTTGGTATTGAAAAAGCACAATTACTTGAAGGGGATGGGGTGTGCCACCTGCAGCAAGAAACACGAGTGGTTCTGATCATCCCTGACAGCAGAGAGACAAAAACTGCACTGCAAGAACATCATTTCAAATCTTTTTTTTCAATGGAAGTGCCTGAGGTGTCCACCTGCTCAGCCAAGGACTGCCTAACCGTGGGTTTAGAGACTTCATGAAAACACTGCAGCTTAGACCAGATTCACCAACCTCACCTCAAAGAGCCAAAATCTGACCAGGTCTGTTGGAATTATGGCCCTTCAAAAACACTATTAAAATAGAGTTTACTCCATCCCAAAGGGCCATAAGGCTTGTTTCATCTGACTCAGAAAATCACAGGACCACAGGGAAAGTCTGAACCAACAAAAACCCAAACAACCCCAGAACACAGGATTGAGTTTTAAATGTTACTTTCTGTAGCTACAGCTCCCTTTGCAATTTTTTTCCCCACATTATGCTCCTCAGGGATCTCTGCAACATCCATCTTTCCTTGCTGCCTCTCAGACAGATGGAGTTTAATCCATTCCTATATCCAAGTATAATTTATCTTCAGGATGACAGGAGGAAGTAACGATTTGGGAAATCTTCCTCTTTAGGCAGAGCACAGCATGCTATCCATCTCAGAACAAATGAATCCCAGCTGCATCCTTTGCCCTAACAAATTCTGTAATCTCCTGGTTATAGGGTTGACTTCCATAAATCAGGAGCCAGCACAAGCCCACCATTAGCTCAGCACTCTTCCACTAACACAAAAAGCCTTTGGCAAAAGGCTACACAGGTAGAACTCTGATCTCTCAATTCCTGTAACCAGATGAACTCCCAGCGGGCTACAGAGCATCTCCTGACAACTTAGATCCCTACCTGAACTGATCTACATAATCCCCTGATCATCTTCGTAGCTCTGAGTGAAGGGCTGTGAAGATGCTGAGGGGACCAGGACATCTCTCTTAGGAACAGCACGTTGCTGTGAAATGGCTTATTCTTTCAGAGTAAGGCTCTGCATGGAGCTCCTTGTCCCCCAAACCTCTCTGTGCCCTGGGGGGTTACTGGGGATAATTCTCTGGGTGCATCTGTGACCTGATGTTCTCAGCAGCTCGGTTCTTGGGCCAGTGGTGACCTTTGGCAGGCCGAATGCCAAGTCTGCACCAGATGATCTGACCCCCACACGACCCCCTCTGCACAGCGAGCTGGGTGAAGATGCTGCTTCGCACCCCTGGCTTCAGCAGCGTGAGGAACCTGACTGGACGGTCCTCTCTGGGGAGCCTGGACGGTCTCCTCCTTCCCCTGTGGCTTCCAGCAGGTCACTCTTGCTGCTGAGGAGCAGGATCATCCAGCTCTGGCACGGGATGAACAGGAGCAGCTCCCACTGGTGACCAGTCTCTGGTGGTGCTCGCTTTCTGCTTGGTTCTTCCGTGGCTGCTGCAAAACTGAAGGACACCCTGGCTGTGTCAAGAGAAGTGTGTCCAACAGCTGAGGGAGCTTCTCCTGCCCCTCTGCTCTGCCCTGGTGAGGCCTCATCTGGAATATTGTGTGTGGTGCTGGGCTCCCTGGGTCAAGAAGGACAGGGAGCTACTTGGAGAGGGTAAAAAAGGGGCTTTGGAGATGCTGAGGGAACCAGAACATCTCTCTCAGAAAGGACTTGGGACTGTTTAGCTCAGAGAAGACTGAGGGGGATCTTATCAATGCTGATAAACCCTTGAGGGGTGGGCTCAGGAGGATGGGTCAGTCAGTGTTCAGTGGTGCCCAGGGACAGGACAAGGGGCCATGGGCACAAACTGGAGCAGAGGAAGTTCCACCTAACAGGTTGACAGTGGATGACAGGTTGGCCATGAGCCAGCAGTGTGCCTCGGTGGCTAAGAGAGCCAGTGGGATCCTGGGGTGCATCTGGAGGAGTGTGGCCAGCAGGTCAAGGGAGGTGATCCTCTCCCTCTACTCTGCCCTGGTCAGGCCCCACCTGGAGTGTTGTGTCCAGTTCTGGGCTCCCTGTTATAAAAAGGACAGGGATCTCCTGGAGAGAGTCCAGCAGAGGCTATGAAGATGATGAAGGGCCTGGAGCATCTCCCCTGTGAGGAAAGGCTGGGAAGATTGGGACTGTTCAGCCTTGAGAAGACTAAGGGGGGAACCTAATTAATGTTTATAATTATCTTAAGCAGGGGATGCAGGGGGAATCAGCCAGCCCCTTTTCAGTGTCTGTGGGGACAGGACAAGGGGCAATGGCCTCAAGTTGGAGCACAGGGAGTTCCACACCAACATGGGGAAGAACTTTTCCCCAGTGAGGGTGAGGGAGCCCTGGGACAGGCTGCCCAGGGGGTGTGGAGTCTCCTTCTCTGGAGATATTCAAGACCTGTCTGGATGCCTATCTGAGTGAAATGTCCTAGGGAGCTGCTTTGGCAGGGGGTTGGACCTGATGGTCTCTCGAGGTCCCTTCCAACCCCTACAATTCTATGATTCTGTGATTCTAATCCTGAGGAGGAACTTCTTTGCTGGGAGGGTGGCAGAGCCCTGGGCCAGGCTGCCCAGAAAGGTTGGGGAGTCTCCATCTCTGGAGACATTCAAACCCTGTGATCCTGGGTGCTGTCCTGTGCAGCCTGCTTGAGGGGACCCTGCTCTGGCAGGGGTGGGACTAGATGATCTCCAGAGGTCCCCCATTGTTCTGTGATTCTTTGGATTAGAGCACATTTTCTGAACTTGAGCATCCATGCTCACATGGCAGCACAGAAGTGTCTCTGGATACCCTCCTCCTTTCATAGAACACACGTGGGCTCCCTCCTGCTCTGAATCCTGTTGATTTAAAGCTTCCAACTGACTGTTTCCTGTTACATAATTGTTTCTGGAATCTCAGAGCAAGTCCCCAAACTGCCTACCCACAACCCTGGCCCGGGACAGGCTGCAGCAGCACAAGAAGTGTCAGGCCTGTTTGTTATAAAGTTGGTCTAATTACCAACTAAAACCATGCAACTGAGGTGTGACAGGTGGGATAAATAGCCAGGTAACACACGAATAACCAAAGCCATCTGCAGCACTGTATGGGGGCAGGGGACAGCCCACAATGGCCCAAATGTCCCAAATGAAGGGCAGAGGGCACAGCCCAGGCTGCTGGGGGTTGGAGCTCCTGGGTACACTTGGCATGCAGAGAAAACAACTGACCAACTGAAACGTGCAAGTCAGAAGCTCTGCAGAGGAAGAACTCGTGTAGGATACAGTGATGCCAGAGTCCAGGTCTGGGCTGATGGACAGCTGGGTCTCACACACACCATGGGAACCCAGGTGGCATTTTGTCATGCCACGTGCTGTCCCCACCAACAGCCCTGAGAGTCAGAGGAGCCCTGTGTGACAATCCCAGCGCCACAACAGGGCAACATGCAGACATCCCACCCAGTCCCTGGGAGAGATGGGACCAGAGCAAAATCCAAACCAGCCAGTTGCTGCTAACTGGGGAGCAGCTGAACACCAGAGAGCGTGCAGGCACTGGAGCACCAGCACCACCAGATGGAAGTGCTGCTGGGGGGTTAAACCAGAAGTGACCTGGGTTCAGCTACAATCAACACCCTTGGGGAATCCAGAACTGAGAGCAAGGAGAAAAACTCTTTGATAGCAGAAATAAGTTAATTTCAAGAGGATCCAGAATCCTCCTTGGTCCTGCCTCCACTGAAAAATGGGTTTAAAGCATGTTAATGAGGGGAGGGGGAAAGCATGTCTTGAAAAAGACACTTGAAAGTTTTCTTGTTTGCTTTGCTTTAGGTGCCAGTGAGAAAAGATGCAAAGGGATTTACCAAGACTTTCAGGATGGGGACAGAGGAGATTCAGCATTGCCAGAATGCTGTTGAGAAGTCTGTGTTCTTTTAATACACAGCATGCAGACACACAGAGCCACTCAGGCCTGCATTTAATGGGTACCACCTATAAAACCCAGACACACTCTGGCCATAGCACTGTTTTTGTTGGAGGTTTGTTAATAAGAGTGTACTACCTTCTTATGACTGTTTCAACCAGTTTGCTGCCACTGGAGCTCCTTACATCCCACCCAGAAATAAACCTACATACACACAGCTGTTCTGTGATACAAAGCCTGAAGTGACCTGGGTGTTTTGGGAGGAAACACACACATACACACACAAAGACTTTTAAAGACACTCTAGGCAAGTGTCCTACTGTTACCCAATGAGTTTAAATAATGTGAAGAATCACTGTTATAATGCAGAAGAATAGCTAAAAATAGAGTAACAGAATCAAAGAGG
Source organism: Hypotaenidia okinawae (assembly GCA_027925045.1). Classification (NCBI taxonomy): domain Eukaryota; kingdom Metazoa; phylum Chordata; class Aves; order Gruiformes; family Rallidae; genus Hypotaenidia; species Hypotaenidia okinawae. The sequence goes on from BSDF01000016.1 coordinate 1,358,512, forward strand.
ACACACAACACGCTGTCAGGTAACACTGGAATTCCTGAGCTGAGTGCCAGGTTCCTCAGGATCCCCTGAAAATCCATGCTTTCCTGGCCTTACAATCAAAGGGTCGTCAAGGCTGGAAAAGACCCTCAGGATCAAGTCCAACCATCAGCCCTTCACCACCGCAACCACTGAACCATCTCCCAAAGCCCCTCATCTACAAGTTTTGTGAACACCCCCAGGAACGGCGACTCCCCCTCCCTGGGCAGCCTGTTCCAATCCTTCACCACTCTTTCCATGAAGACATTTTTCCTAAGCTCCAATCTGAACCTCCCCTGGCACAACTTGAACCCATTCCCTCTTGTCCTATCGCTAGTGAGTAGGGAGAAGAGGCCAACCCCACCTCACTACACCCTCCTTTCAGGCAGCTGTAGAGTGTGATCAGGTCTCCCTCAGCCTCCTCTTCTCCAGGCTGAGCAGCCCCAGCTCCCTCAGCCTCTCCTCATGAGACCTCTTCTCCAGACCCCCAACCAGCCTGGTTGTCCTTCTCCACACCCCCTCCAGCACTTTGATGCCCTCCCCACCCTGCAGCACCCAGAACTGCAGGCAGCACTCACCAGAGCTGAGCACAGGGGATGATCAGCTCCCTGGCACTGCTGGTCACTGCTCCTGACACAGGCCAGGATGCTGTTGGCCTTCTTGGTTCCCTGGGCACACTGCTGGCTCATGCTCAGCTGAGTGGCAACCAACACCCCCAGTCCCTCTCTGCTGGGCAGCTCTCCAGCCGCTCTGCCCCCAGCCTGTAGTGCTGCTAGGGGGTGATGCAGCCAAAGTGCAGGACCTAGTGCTTGGCCTTGTTGAAACTCATACCACTGGCCTTGGCTCTTGGAACCAGCCTGTCCAGGTCCCTCAGCAGAGCCTCCGTGCCCTCAGGGATGGACACTTCCACCCAGCTTAGTGTAGCCTGCACCCTTACTCAGGGTGCATTCTGTCCCCTCATCCAGATCTTCAATGCAGATGTTAAACTGGAGCAGGCCCAGCACCAAGCCCTGGGGCACACCACTCTGACTGGATTGAACTCCATTTAACACATCAAATACAATGAAACAGGCAGTAAAATCTCCTCTGAAACATCTGAGCCTGGGCCTCTTCCAGGAATTTGGAACTTCAAACTTTGGCATTAAAAAGTGAGAACGCCATGAAAACGTCTCAACTCTCTTCTTTGGGAGGAAGGTCTGAGAACAGCTCCAAACCCAACAGCAAACATCCCTGTAAGCCCCTACAGCAGCCTGGGCAGCAGGCTCTGGAGACAGCCCTTCACACAGGCACCAGAGACCAGGTCTTACTAGCTGGACAGCTAGGAGGAGTACATATAAGAACAAGAGATATTCAATCCATCATGTGCTTATTTTACCTACCAAAACAAACTCCACAACTTCAGTACCTCGTGGCGTGCATCAGGTCTTCAAGTAATTCCAGACTGGCAAACATGGTAAAACAGCAACTGCCACAAACGTAATCCTGAAAGAAAACCATTGCATTTCATCAGATGATGATGCAAAATAACAAAAATACTGAATACAGCAGTCTATCCCTTAATTTTTAATACACAGTTTGGCACCAAATCCAATTCTCTTCTCTGTAATGTAAAAAGCACACGTTACTGTGTTCCAGTGTTAGCAGCAAAGCCCCAGGATCTGGAAAAATCAACTTTTCATTACAGGCACAACCCTGGATACTCCCTTTGGCTGGAAATAACATTTTATTCTTCAAAACAGAGCAAGTTTTATCTAGAAAATGTATTTATTTAAGTCTTCAAGATAAACTCTTCTTGATTAAGTCCATCTTCCCCCAAACTGGGGAAGCAGGGGAGGGCAGAGGACTCAGAAAGACAAAGCAGACAGTAGCTATCTTCTATCTAGACGACACAGTGAATCGTTTTAAAAGCCTCAGCACTGTGCCACAGCCTTTGTGCTTCTGCCTGCACAGCAACTAGACAGAAAGGCAAGAGTTTTCCCATTAAATCTGATCATACATGCTTCTAGCACTCTTCATGGTCACCTAACACTTTTCAGCCTCCTCTTGTATTTCTAAATAAGCACTGTAACCCAAGAAGTGCTGTAGTACCACGTAGAAGACCTGAATGGCTAAATCCTAAGTGGAAACTTTGCTGTTTCCAGCCTGAGTATCACAGCAGACACCAAGACAGGCAAAACTAAATCCTGAAATAGGGATGTTAGTATCGCTGACAAAGCATAAGCCAAAACTAAAACCACTTTCCATGTTCTACAGCAGACAGCACAGTCATTCTATGGTTTCACCCTTTCTATGGAAGGATGTTCCACAGCGTCACGTAACAAGCTGGCTTTTTATTTCCAAAGCCATGCTCAAGTTTACATGAAGGGACAGTCCCTACTTGTGCAGCAGAAGCTGGTTTTAAGAAGGCCTCAGAGCTGACAGAAGTCAGCCCCTGCTCAGGGTTGGCAAGGCTGGGCTGAGAGTCAGTATTTGGCTGAGTAGTGGTGAACTGGAGTGGTAATGATCTCTTTGGTGCAAGTGACTGGGGGGCTTTTTGTTCCTTCAATTCTCCCTTCCGAGGGAGAGGGTGGCCCTCCCTCACCATGGGGGCAGAGTATGAGATGGCCTGCAGACACCCAAGTGCTCCAGAGAAGAGAGGGCTGGGGAAGATGGGCTGTCCCAGCCAAGCTCCAGTAAGAAGCTGAAGATGGTCGGTCCCAGCTATGGGAAGAACAACGGTTAACTGCTGCTGTATGCATGAGACAATACCAGATTCAGTTAAAGAAAATAACTACTCAACATCAGTTCGTTAACTCCAGGGCTTCCACGACAGTAAATTATCTGGTAGAGACCTTGGAAATGCCATGGGACTGAACACAGACAGGGAGGAATCCATAAAACCACTCTGTGAAGCAGTTCACCTACTCCAAGTTTGTTTAGAGCTTCTGCCTTCCCAAATGTCAAGGAAAAGCCGTGAATCGATCTACAGGAAGGCAGGCTCAGCTCCCTCAGCCTGACACAGACCCATGGCTGCTCTTCATACTGTTCTGCTGTGCTCCCATGGCCCTCAAGCAGAAAACACCTAAACCTGAGTGTTTCCAACAAGGAGAGCATTACAGCTTGTGGTAACACACAACCTCATGCAGTGCCTCCTTGGCAATGGGTTTAATGGAGCACTGCTCTGTTAAACTTTCATAGTGTTTGTTGTAAGCCCACAGCTCATGCCAAGCTGCAATGGACAGGTCTCAACTGAGCCATTCATCTTTATTTCAACACAGTTTGGCTGAGGAGATCATCAGGCTGCTGTAGAAAGCACGATGGTAACTCCAGAAGGAGTTTCGACTGCAGCAGTTAGCCACGCAGGAATTCCCACTGGCACAAGGCAGCTGCCTCTCTTCTTCTAAGTCACATGTTAACTCAGAATCAGTGATTCTCTTGGAAGCTGAGGCCTACACAGAGCAACACTTATCAACCAGTTCCCATTACCTGAATTACTGCTTTCGCATACGAAGGGTATTTCCACCCAGAGACACCACAGCTCATTGCAGAGCAGCACTGGGACACAGCTTTGCATGGTGGAGTGTTCCACAAAGCCCCACTGATGCCACCAGCAACAAGCACAGTGAGATGCTATTTAAAATCAGAGGCATCTTGACAAGCCCCTACACTTTATCTTGCCTTCCAAAGGCCAGGAGAAAACTCCTTGTCAAATCACAATCTATCCATCGCTTGTGGTGTGAGAAGCTTTTTATTTCAAGTTGAATTTAGCTGCTACCAAACCTTTCCAGGCTGATGTGCCCCATGGGTACTCTTCTATCACCAAACACTCATGGAGTTTGATGACTGCCATAAGCAGTCCAGGTATTCCTGTCCTGAACTGAGGTTTGACTGAAAACCACACCGCTGGTTTACCGTAAAATTCTTCCTTATATAAGAGAAGTCTAGGAAACTTGCAGGGGGAATTGGCCAGCCCCTTTTCAGTGTCTGTGGGGACAGGACAAGGGGCAATGGCTGCAAGTTGGAGCATAGGAAGTTCCACACCAACATGGGGAAGAACTTCTTCCCGGTGAGGGTGAGGGAGCCCTGGGACAGGCTGCCCAGGGGGTGTGGAGTCTCCTTCTCTGGAGAGATTCCAGCCCCATCTGGACACCGACCTGTGCAATATGAGCTGGGGAGCTGCTTTGGCAGGGGGTTGGACCCCATGAGCTCTCCAGGTCCCTTCCAACCCCTATGATTCTGTGATTCTATGAAACTTCACTCCAGTTTTTAAATTCTGAAATGTTACAGAGTGTGATGAAAAGACTGAAGCTAAAACAACCAGCTTGCACCTAATTCCTTTGACTGGAGGCACTCGCTATGAAGGAGACTCTTCCCGGACCCAAAAACCACACTACACATCTAACTTCACACAGAAGTAGGTGTAGTTTTTCTTAAAATCAAGATTGTTCTGGGAGTTTCCTGACTACAAAATCTTACAGCTTATTTTGCACTGCCCTGGAACAGTCAAATTTCAAAGTGTTCTTTACTGTCAGTTACTGCTATTAAGAACCATGTTAATCACAGGTCAACTTAGCACCTTTGGTAAAACTAGGAGGCAACTGAAGTTGAGAGCAACTTCCACAGATAGGAAAAGCACTCCAAAAACTCCTTAGAAGGAAGGAACACTTTCCCATGCTGCAACCAAAGGATGAGACACGATTTCTTGCCCTGTGTTACTGTTACTTCAAAAAACAAACCCGAACTGGCAATGGTTTTGCCTTGGGAGGTCCAGCTCCTACACCCACAGTCGCAATACCCACTGCTAACTCCTTGACCTGTCGGAATCACTGACAGCAGAGGACACACTGGGCAGAAAGTGACCCCCAAAGGACCAAGAAAAATCAGAATCACTCAATTTGACCCATCAGAATCACCAGCACGAGCCTTGTATCTCATCTCTGATACGCTCTTCACTCACTGCCAGGATGAAACGATGTTATTACAGACACCAAAACTTCCCAATTCGTCAGGAACCAAGGTGGAAATAACTCCTTGTGTCATCCAGCAAGGAAGGAGGCTTGTGAGAGTGTGCACATCTATGTACATACACCTACCCCAGCTGCTGGAAGCATTACCCATGACGAGAAGCGCAGTCTCACACCGGCTGCGCAGTCTTGCCAGGTCATTTGAATTCTAAAATAATAAAATTCATAAAATTAAAATTATCTGCAAAGGATGGAGAGAACTTAATAGCATGCTTCCTTTGGTGGGAAAGGCTAGATTGCTTCCTTTCATATATCAAGCCTAACATAGGGCTCAAGCTCCCACACGTGCAACTCGGCATCAGCAACTTCTTGTCCCACATGAGGGGTTTACGTGACGACAAGTGAACTCAGCCAGGGCATTGTTTGTCTCCTGTACTTCTCAATTTCCCCACAAATCTGATCCAAACCCCTGGCTATGGTTGAAGACTATCATTCAAGCTGGAGAAGCTGCAACTGTTCTCTCAGCTCCAAAATGATGATAGCTCTCACGAGCTGTGAGACCCCCGCGTGTCTCCCTCCTCTGCCCCTGCTCCCAACCCAGCTGCACCCTGCCACGCACCCCTCACGTGTTTTTCCCCACATACATGAAGAAGGGTTATTTACTGCGACTCAACCTCAAGGCCCCAATAAATACATGCCAGGGCTCGTTTGTTGGTTGATCAAGTGTTGATGTGCTACACGGAGCACAGGCAGGAGGCCAGTAACAGCACCGACTAATGGCAGAGGACACGCTGGGCAGAAAGTGACCCTCAAAGGACCAAGAAAAACCCCAGGCTCCTGGATCTCTGCAAAACTTGCACTACTACCCTTCTGTGCTATCCAAAGCCTAGGTGAACTTTCAACTCCAGCAGCAGCACCAAAAAGACTCTTTTCCTTCCTCCTAATTAGCCAGGACACTAGACACTCCCAAGTTCTGCACACCACCTTGAGCCAAACCTTCAGCTATCCCCATGTAACAACAAGGAGCATGCTGACTACATGGCTGAAGTGCTCTGTGAGCGGGTGGTTCCTCCTGAAGACCATCCATGATCCGCTCTGGAGGAGACAGCAGACTTCCTAACAGTGCCAAGGCCAAACACAAACCACCCATGGCTTCCCTATGCCATGGTGAGCTGCTCACCTGGCTGACGGATGGAAAGTACCTCACCTGGAGTTCAACCACGCAACATCCCTGTGCCCAGGATTGCTTCTCCTTCCCTTTTCACCTCGTAACTCTTCCCAACCCTAAGCCTTGCCTCCCATCACCTCCACTCTAGTCCAGAGCTAAGGAACACATGTACGACTGAGCACAGTTTGGCAGTACGCAGGGCGAGCCTCGCTGTTCAGCGCTCTGCACCCCAGCGGGTCCTGCTCACCCGCAGCCCCTCCACGCTGCCACTGCTGTATTTCTCACTAGAGACCACGCTGTTTTGAAACAGGCACCTCCATCAATCACACCTTCTGCCCTTCAGAGGTCCACCAGCCACCTATAAAATCTCCCTATTCCCAATGCAATCAAACTATTACAGCTGTGTTAGCTCTTTGGTATCTTCAGCAGCAAACCCTTTATCACTGAAAAGCTATTTATTTCATGTGTCCACATAGCTCAGCTGTACCTCCAGCTTCCACCCCAAATCACTCAATATGGTATTAGAAAATAAAAACATACTGTAGAGGTTTAATGGTTATCAGGCTGAAATACTTCACATCTACTCCAAAGGCAGGCAATCTTTGGCAGCATCATGCAGAATGAAGAGTGGCATTAAAATTCAAATTTACCTCTACAGCCCTGTATTTTCAAGTATTTAAGCCACCAAAAAAATGACAGCAGGTGTAGTTTAGAGATGCAGGGCAGGGTTGGGTTTCTCAGGTATGCACACCTGCAGTTGCTTTTTATTTTAAGGAAGAGCTGATTTTTTTTACTAGAATAGCAGAGAATTCCTGCAGCAGTTGGAAGCCTGTTGTAAAAAAGGAACCAGAGAATGACAGGGGTTGGAAGGGACCTCTGGAGATCCTCCTCCCTCCAAGTCCTACAGAAGATTAGGCCTTCAGGAGAGATTGGCTGGAGAGAGCTGGAAGCAGTCTTCCCAGCCAAACCCCTCAGCCTGACAGAGTAATGCCCTTGCTGTAGGTTGGAAATATTAAGAAACACCATTTCCCAACAGAAGATAGGTCTGTGTGCAGCCCTCCTCCATTTTCCTTCTATTTTTCCCCCTCACAGGCACAGCAGGATACCCTGTTACTGGGAAAAATTTCCCAGTAAACCCAGTTCACATTCAAAGGAAGCCACATGGCTCAGGGAACATCTGAAGAGGGTCTGAATTTCTAGCAAACACCTTGCTGCCTCGCTGCGGGTCACACGTTTAGCCCAGCAGCTCCGGGCCCTGGCTGTTTTGGATAGGTGCCTGCAGACCTTTGTTTCCCTCTCCACAAGGTACATAGCCGGGAATGTTTGCTCTACCCAGGGAAGAGCTGCTCCCTGGAAAGTTGAAGTCATGACACTCAGCAACCCGATTTGAAACACCAAAGTAGTTCCCTGGAGTTTTCTCACAAGGGAAAGAACTAAAACACGCTTTAGCTAAAGAACCAGGCTCCATCACAGGAGAATCACACCGATAAACACCAACAAGACGCACCCTCTTTCCTCCAGTAAAGCTCAGATGTTTCACCAGAGGTTTCGGTCCAGGGGAAGTGGCACACACATACGTGTCTGGAGGCTGAGGGGTTATGAGAAGCTGAAGCTCACCAAGCTCCGGTCTGCAGCCAGCCTGGGGAGCCAGGGCAGCGAGGTGTGCGACAGAAAGGCTCTCTGCTGCCTGTGCTCCGGGAAGGGGAAGGAATCAGAACCCCGAACTTTCCGAGACGTTCTAAGGGCTGATGAAATTTAGAGAAAGGCGGAAATCAAGCCGAGGGCGTGAGGGAAGCAGCTTTTCTCCGAGGATGTTAAGGAGTTACCGAGGAACTCAAACAAAAGCTTGGGTTTAAAGAAGCGTCAGCGCATCCTCTCTGACATCCTACAGAGACGTCACCGCCCGCATGAGGTCAGGGCTGAGAAACTCAAACCAGAAACAACGTCTCAAGTGGGGAAGAGCTCCCGCGGCTGACAGCACCCCGGCCGCGCTCCGCGCCCGCTCCGAACGCTCCCCTGCCCCGGGCACCGGCAATAAAGGGAGCAGCGCCGGGCCGCCGGCCGACCGGGGCCGATCTCGGCGTTCCGCAGGTTGGATCGGAGCGCCGGGAGGAGCGGGGCCGGCCCTACACCCCCGGCGGAGCGAGGCACGGCAGGCCGCGGCCGAGCGGGCTCCCCCGGCACCGGGGCGCCAGGCCGCGGCCCCTTCCCCCCGCCCCCCCGCCGCACGCTGACAGGCTCCCGCCGAGCAGCCCCGCGGGGCCCGGCAGCCCCTTCCCCGCCCCGGCACCCCGCGGCCTAAGCGGCCCGGCCCGGCGGAGCGCTCCCCCGGCGCCGGGACCGGGCCCGCGCAGGGCTCCGCGCCCGCCAGGCCCCGGCTGCCCATTCCCGCCGCGCCGCCTGCCCCTCCCGCGCCCTCCGCGCCGCACCGCGAGCCCGGCCCGCTCCCCGCCCGGGCCGCCGCCGCTTCCGCCCCGCCGCCTCTGTCACGCCCGCCGCTGCCGGTCCCCGCGGGCGGCCGAGAGGCCCGGCCGAGGGCCCGCCCCGCCCTCACCTGGCGCTGCCGCCGCTGGTGGCGGCCGCGGTGGCGCCGCCGCTGCCTCCGCCACCGCCGCCGCGCCCGCGCGCAGGAGGGCGGGGGCCGCCTCGGCGAGCGGGGGCGGGAGGGGGGGGTCGCGCTGGGCCCGGGGACGCCCGGGACACCCCGCGCAAGGCCGGCGCCGCTCCGCCTCCCGCTGCCGCCGCGGCACGTGACCCGGCCCGCCCCGCGCGCGCCTGCGTCCGAGCGCGCGGAGCTGGGGCGGGGGGAGAGCGGCGCCCTCGCGCGCGGTGCCGGTGCGCGGGCGGGGCGTGTGTCGTGTCGCCTGTGTCGTGTCGTGAGCCGTGACCGGGCCCTCCGCTCCTCCTCGGGGACCCTGAGCCCTGCCCGCGACCGGGCCCGGCCCCGCGGGAGACACGGGAATCCCCGCCTCGAGGAGCCGCCGCTCCCGCGGGCACGTCGCGCCGGTCCGCGGGGATGCGGAGCCCTGCCCGCCGGGGAGAGGCCGGGCCAGCCCTTCGGGGAAGGAGGTCCCGGCGCAGGGAGCGCTAGGGGAGCCCCCACTCGCGGGAGCGCCGGGGCCGGACCGTGCCAGGGCCGCGGCTCTCCCCGGCCGCTGGCACCCGCGGGCAGCGAGGCCCGTTCCTCGGCGGGGAACTTCCCACCGGGACGTTTCGCTTCGTGACCCCAGCGAACGGCGCCTCGTCCCGCCGGGGAGGCGGCGAGGAGCCCGGAGCCGGACAGCCCCACGGCCGGGTTAAAGGAGCGGATCCCGGGGCGCCCGGAGACCCCGCGCGGTGCCGGGCCTGAGCGGCCGCGGCGGCTCTGAGCAGTGGCTGTTACCGGCACGGAACGGAACGGTGTTGGCGGCCGCACGGCGACCGGGAGCCCTCTGCGGTGGGGCCAGGGCTCTGCTCCTACCGCAGCCCGCCCGGGTTCCGCGGGGCGAGCAGGGAAACAGCCGGTTTGCGTTGCGGAACTTGTTCCTGACAGCAGTCCCGCACCTCGCGTGCCGTTGTGGCTCCCGGCACCGGGAGAAAACGCTTAAATGGGCAGAAAAACGCGTCCTGTTACCCAAACCCCCCGAAAGTGACGAACGGCATCGTCAGCGTGTGACTTGGCGCAACAGTTACTGTGGGCGTGTGGCAGGCCGGTGGCTTGTTCCCTCTGCTCCCGCCGGCAGACACGCACCCAGGCATTCCCAAGGGAACCTCCCCCGGCCCTGGGACAGGGACCCCACCCCCAGCACCTCCCCAGTGTGCTTCCTCAAGCCCCGGGGGACCCTCGGAGGTGTCAGAGGCGGAGATGGGGCATCAATCACAAGGAGCATCCGTTATGTCTGACTGTCGAGTGTCTGTCTGCGGCAGTGTGGATGTCTCCCGTGCTTTGCCTTCCTCTGCTCAGGCCTTTTGAGAGGGGAAGGAAACACGAGGAGCCTGCAAGAAGACTTCCCCAGCACAGGAGGATTACCTCTCTTCCCCTCCTGGCTCTGTGCTGTCCTTTATCTCAGGCACAGCTTCTCACCCCAGCTGCATTTTGCTCTTCCTCCTCCAGCTGGACCCTCCCAAAAGCCATGTGTGTTTCCCGCTCCAGCCCAGTTAGATCAGAACGGTGCTCATCCTGCCAGACTGTCCTCAGGGGGTTGTCTGCTTGGCCTTGTACGTGTCTCCCACATGGATGCGGGGCACAGCTTGTGTGCCACAGCAAACAAGGAGCTCCTGGTGTCTCACCCTGGGTTTTCAGGCAGCACGATGCTGAGGTATCTCACCAAGACCCGCTCCAGCCTCCTGAGTGCTGTCACCTCCCCACTGGGTCTGTGGGGTCCCACATGGGTGATGTCCCTGTGCCTAATCACACCTGGGGTGTGCAGATGAGCCCTTCCTTCGAGAGCACCTTTGTAGCACCCTGAGGGCTTTTCCACAAGCGTCTGCTCATGGCTGGGAACTACCCGAGCTGGCACAGCTCTGCGTGATTAACATCAGCCGCCGCTCTCTCAAAGCAGCTTGGCCACAAGTGAAGGAAGTGAAGGGAAGGGAGAGCTGAGGGGACACCAGGGGGACAGGACGTGACGAAGGACTCTCCTGGGGCATGTCCGCTTAAGGGGGTGGCCAAGGGAACCCTGGGTGGGTCTGCCATCCAGCACAGAGCAGCTAGTGAAAGGTGTGCGGCTCACTGGCCGCTGCGATGTGCGGTGGGAGACTGACAGGCCCCTGGCAGCGCCGAGGAGGGAGCAAGTATTGGGATGCTATGGCTGGGAGAGGAAGCAGCGCAGGACAGCTTGAGAACCACCACCCCAGGGAGATCTCCAGGGCTGAGGCCACTGCACTACCCAGATCCTTGCCGGGCAGCTTAACCCGGCCCCTGCAGACCATAACCAGGACAAGGAATTTTGGGGGGCTAGCTCTATCCTAAGGTTCTGTGTTTGTGGAGCCCCTCCATGAGCAGACCCTGTTTCAGTTTGGATTCTGCACATACTAAGGCAGCACCACCTGCATTGGCGAGCTGCCTCAGCATGCAGGGACAGCAGGGTGAGCTGCTTCATCGTCTGCAAACAGAACAGAGGAACACACTGGAGATCACAACCACCAGAACTGGGGTTCTATTTACACCCACCTTCCTCTGGTGGCAGTTCCAAAGGATGGGTATTAGGTATTACACTCAGGAAGTAGGAGGCTCGTGACCAGCTTCAGATTTTGCCAAACTTCAATGATGACTTGAACAAAAGAATTCCTCCTCCAGACCCAGTGTGATGCTTGCTTAGGGAGAGGGACGGGAGACCTGCGGTGCTGCAGCTGCTGTCACTTGTCCTGGGGAATTTTGTTCAATGTGGCAAGGAGGAGAGAGGTGGGTGATGGGCTGCAGACACAATAGGGTGGGTGGGGGTACGCTGGAGCCATCCTCTCCTCCTCAGCCCCAGGGAGATCCCAAGGTGTGAGCTGGTGGTGGGAAGCAGCAGCAGGCCCTGGGAGGAATGGGTCATGGCTGCCCAGTGCCTGTGGCCTGATGGGATGTTCTCCCAGAAGCAGGGTCATCTCTGCCAGGACATCCTGAACCTCAAAATGCTGGAGCCCTTCTTGAGCAGCCTGGTGCAGTGCTGGGGTGCTCTGTCCTGCCACACAGACACGTTTCCTGCCACTTGGAGAGCCATCCCTGCCTCCCAGAGCTCCCCGTTCTCTGGCTACTGCAACTGTGTCTGTCCCTGAGGGGTGGAACATCTTTCCAAAACTGCTGTGATGAAAACACATGGGTGCTGCTGGAGTTCCTCCCACTCCACCAGATTCTTTCCCAAACCTTTCAAAATCTTCAGTGAGCAGGATTCATCTCCTGGTGGTCACCAGGGCCATAAGTCAGTGTCTGGGGTCTGCCCGTGGAGGCCACTCAAGATGTGCAGCGGTAGGAGGGGGCTTGGAGATGCTCCAGCCAGAGGGACCCCACAGCCACCTGAAGGTCCAGCTCCCCACTGGAGCCAGCCTCTGGCTGACACTGAACAGGTACCTTTAGACTCGCTGTCCCAGTGGACGGATGCCTCAGAGAGGCACCAGGAGAGCTGGAACAGCACTCGTCATCCCCAGAGATTGGGCCTTCACTTGCTGCCCCAGCAGTGGCTGTGCTTTGCCCTCACCTGCCCTTGGCAGTCCCCGGTGCCCCGAGGCGCGGAGGGAGACACACTGCTGGAGCTGTTGCTGCAGTGCAGAAACACGTGGTGTGCCCAGGGTGTGCCACACGCGTGCCCAGGGACAGAAGGGGACTCCCAGCCCTTCCCGTGCCAGGTGCTGTGCTGAGCCGTGCCGGCAGTGTGGCTCTTACCACCCCCAGCAGTGGGGACACGGCAGCCTGCAGCCCCTCGGTGTCTGTGCTCTGAGCAGCACACTGGTGGGCACAAAGTGCCGGTCACACAGGCCAGAGCATCCTTGTCCCCAGCCGCAGAGTGGCAGCACCAAAGTCTTCCTCACCTCCCCCCCGCCCCGAGGCTTTCCTACTTGGCGACCAGTGCTCAGCACCCAGGCAAAGAGCTGCTTGTTACCTGTGCTCGCCCATGCCCTGAGCCTCTGGAGGAATGCTGGAGCGAGGGAGGGCAGAGCCCATCTCCGGCTTACCCTGCTGTCCGAACCCGCGTAGGTTGGTGGGGAGTGCTGGTGGGCAGAGACAAGCCAACCGTGTTCCAGATCCCAACAGTCCCATTTGGCAAAGGCCTCTTTTGTTTTTCATTCGTCTGGCTTTAGTTTGTTCCTTTCCAGTGTTTCTTGGTTTTTCTCAGACACTTTATATTCTGAGCTCCTCACTGACAGTTTCCCGTGCAAGTGTTGGCACAGATTCTGCCTCAGGGCTGTCAGATGTCTGGAAGAGCAGGGTTGAAGGCAGTGCAGCTGCTCTGCACCCCCGTGTGCAGAATGCGGCCCTTCGTTTCTCAGGGCCTCGCTCAGCCGCGCAGGAGGAAACGCCGGCTGTTTCTTGGCACCTCACGCTGAACTCATCAGGTCTCATCTGGACAGACAGATTCCAAGTATCAGAGGTGCTGGGCTGATCGGCAGGCCAAAGGTTTCTGTCCTGAACATGTCTGGGCCGTGCTGGTGCCATTTTTAAACAGAGAAAATGGGAACTGACTCACCAGGCCTTTACTTCTCGTAGCCCTGGCTTAGGGGCCCAGAGGCCCAGCTCCCAGTTATTTAAAGTTGTCTCTTGTCTTGCAACAGAGGCCAGGATCCAGCAGAGCACTGAAGAACATGCTTTATTTGAAGATTTTTGAATAATTGTGTGAAATTGTACCTTGGGGCGTGTGAGCACCCTTTTGAATCCAGGCCAGAGTCTCTAACTCCCAAACGAATACACAGCCCCAGCATCAGAATCGAGTCGGTGAATTCAGTTGACAAAGAGGAATTTTTATCTTTCAAAGTGTTTTGTGATACCCCATGCAGAGTACTTAGGCGACAATGACTTGACCACTTATTTTGCAGCTGTGCACAGTAAAACCTCTATTCCCAAGAGACGGATCACTGCTGTCCTGCCTCCTAAAACCCCAGAGTTCCACCAGCAAGACTCAACACATAGACCAGCACCCTTCCCCTTCCTTTTCCTCTTCCCCTTCCCTTTCCCCTTCCCCTTCCCTTGAGATCTGAGGAGGTTTGCTCCAAGACACAAAGTTTTATGGACGCTCTGACTTTGGACAGTGACTCCAGTGCTGATGACAGAAAAATAAATAGCTTTGCTGCTGCTGTGGTGAAGAACGTCTCTTCTTGCACCATGAGCAGTGTGGTGGCCCAGAAGACAACTTCCCAAAGACAACGCTGTGCTTCCCAACTCTCAGCTGAGGCCGCTGCTGCATTTGTAACAGAAACCACCACTCCTGTTCCCATCTGCTCTGTAGCTGCTGTGCTCTCCTCATGGGTGGCTGTGCCTCAGCAGAGCGTCTGTCCTTCCTGGCACAGCCTGCAAGGCTTCATGCAAGGTGCTTTGAGATCCTCAGCTGGTGGGTGGCAGGAACAGTTGGTCCATTCAGCTGCCACAAGCGCCCTGACCTCCCCAGAGCAACCAAACAGATGTGTGTTAAGGGGGTCCCTTGGAAGCGAGGGTGGGGGTCACTAGTGTAACTGTCACATGAAAGGCCCAGACACCGGTCAGCAGACACAGATACAACATGTACAGCAGCCATGGGTGCCCTGGCACCATGAAGGAAATTGTTGCCTTTCAGACTGCAGCCAGTGACCCCATTTCCGCAGTGTTCGGTGCCGGGTCTCTGCCTGACGCTGGGTGAGGAGCGGGCAGGGGCTGGCGGGGGGTGGTGGAGCAGTGCCTGCCGGGGCGGCCTCTCTCCGCTCCACTCAGGTGAGATGCAGCCATATCCTCTTGTACGCTGCACAGGAGGTTATCTTGGCAGAGCTGGGGCTGCTTGGTGCACCTCTTCTCTCGCTCTCTTCAGCTTTTCCAACAGAGCCACCGGCATCAGAACACGGGGCGGCAGCACCGCCATGGATTCAGGACGCAGGAAATCCCAAGGCTCCCCAGGGGTCACAGGGCTTTCAGAGCAGACTGGGGTGAGGCCGTGTGAGGCTAGTCCTGAACCTACCCAAATGCTGTCTGGTTTTCTGTCCATGGTCTGTGGATTTTCACAAGTCTGTGGAGCACTGCGAAGGGATCTCCAAAAGAGCAGCAAAGAAAGTTATGCCCACCAAGCTCAGATTCACCATGGAGGAGGCTGAACCTCTGCAAGAAAAATATGGGGGGAGGGGTCCACGAACTGTCCCAAGTTGAAGACCATTGCTCCGGTTGCAAAATCAGAGTGCTGGTGAGTCTGTGCAGTGACTTGATTCAAATATTTGCTCCCAGATCCAAGGTGTATGTGAAAAGGAACTAACACAGGAGGCTGCACTGTGGGAGAAGCTGGCTGGCCCATGCGGAGGACTCCCCGATACTCCAGCCACAGGCTCGTACAGACACTGTGTCAGGCTGTGTTAATAACTGGGTTGCACAAGAGGCAAAGAATGAACTTGGGAAAGACCAGGAGAGAAGATGACAGCATCAGCAGCAGCTGCTGTTGTCTTCGATGAGGTTCCTGCTCACTAAAGTGAAGATGCTGCCTAGAGCTGGGCTGCTGAACTGACCGGAATTGTGAGCAAGACTCTGCTGGAAGCAGCGTGCTCCCCGCGCTCCTGCAACAGGCCTGAGCCCCCGCAACTCACATCGCTTAAAACTAAAATAAATTATAAAAACCTAAACCAGGGTGCTGGGTGCAGGTCCTGCCGAGCGCTCCGGGGTTGCCTGGGCTGGGGAACGCGAGGAGTCTACTCAGCGGTGCGTACGCGGGGCTCCCGCCCCGGGGATGGAGAAGGGGCCACGTCAGAACATGCACGTCACTGGGGTTGGTTTCTCTACGTCTCGCTCAGTGAACACGTCGTCTGGGGGGTGCTACAAGATCGTGGCTCCGGCAGCATCCGCGCTCCTGGGGTCCTTCACACCAATGATGAAACTGTTGGTTCTCCTGGCTCCATGAACCACAGAGACCACTTGGACTTTGTCCACTCGATGGCCCCTGGCGACGAGAAGCTCAACATCCTCTTCGGGGAACTCACCTGTGGGGATTGCAAAGGAAGAGCCTGTGACCCAAACGGAGCCACCTTGGGCATGAAGCTCCCTTCTGACCCTGCCAGGACCTGCCCTGCGGAGGGAACTGCCCACAGCCTCCTCTGAAGGGGAGCCCAGTGGAGCAGCGCTTCCAGCACCCGGCACCCAGGGCTCTCCTGAGCTGGGCAGCACTCTGCGGCTGGGGAAACGAGGGGATCCCAAAGACCACCGAAAGGTGGGGAAGAGCCCCCTGTTTGGGAAAGGGGGGATACGGTGTGGGCACCCTGTGGTAGTTGTTGCAGAGCACAAGGCTGTCCCTGCCCGTATGAACTGTGGCACAGGTAACAGTATTAACGGTTCTCAGTCAAAACAGATGCAAAGCAGCTCAGAACAAGCTATAGGAAAACAAGTTGCCAAGCAATAAATTTTGGCTCCCAGCACCCCCAGCGCATGTTTCTTGCTCTTCCAGCCAGTCACCTTAGGTTGGGTGTTGTTCTGCTTTGATTTTGTTCCTCTGATGTGTGTCATTTCTGTGTGAAGAAGCACGTGCGGGCGCGGGGCTGGGGGTGCAGCTGGGCAGACCCAGCGGGCGCAGGGAGCCCCCCGCAGTTGTTTCAGCTATGTACATCCCAGATGTGGCTTAACACACAGTGTGTGATGGCAAATGTCCAAACCCACAAAATCTGACCTTCTGAAGCTTCAGATTTGTTTTAATTACATTCCAGTTCCCAAGTCTGCAGGTCACACGCCACAGACAATTTTAGATTCTCCTCTGAACTGGGATGGAACTCCGAACTGGAAACTTTGGGTATTTTCTGAGACATGAGAATGAGAGGTCACTTCTGGTTCACTCTGGTAGGGTTTGGGGCTTTGGGAAAAACACCAAACAGACCACAGCTTGTACTAACAAGGGCAGGAGCTGGCAATAGAGTCTCATCGGTGTCAGCATTGGGATTGCCTTCCCAGCACTGCCAAGCGATGAGCTTTGCCATACTCTTTCTGCTGGTGGAGTTAAGGGACACACACTGGCAACTGGAAGAGTATCATTTATGGTAGTGGCACTAAAGTGCAGGAAGCTCTGCTGGCTCTGGGGACCTGTCCAGGTGAAGCTGTGGTTGTGGTCTTGTTTATCTGGACATCCTCAATGGTAACAGATCCCCAAAAGGTGTTAAGGACATGACAAGGCTGCTACCAGGAGGTGTGCTGGGGCAGAGCCTGGGGACAGGTGGTGTTGGAGAGGCAAGGGAGAGGAGCTCAGTAAGGGCTCCAAGCTCTGGCAAAGCGAGGCTGCTGCTCTTACTTTTCCCCAAAACCCTCCACACCCACTGGGGACCTTAAAACCCGCTGAGCTGTGTGCTGGGCTGTTGCACCTCCACAGCAGTGTGCTATGAAAGCCCCACTCCTCCTCCCAACATGCAAGATCCATGGGCTGCACCACACCCTGTGCTCATACTCACTGTCCACCTGCAAGGTGTTGGACTGAAGCTGTGGGTGAAGTCGACCAAGTGACAAACTTTCACTCAGATTCTTGTTAAATGTCAAAACATTTACCAAAACCTGCATTAGAACAGAAGATCCTCAATAATTAAAAAACCCCAACCAACCAACCAAAAAACAAAACAATGAGAACAGGAGAAGCACCTTCCCAAGCATCCCCCTATTTGGTGGCTCCAACATTGGCAGGCAAAGTAAATTCTGAACCACTGACCAAACTGAGTGACCCAATGCAGGGTGTTGGGCACACAAAGGAGCCCTTGTGACACAGCTGCTACCTTGTTGGTGGAAAAGTGGTACCTGCTCAGGATCACATGGGCTTTCTGTCACATAGCTCCTGTGAAATGAGAGTCTGTATCTGGGATGTGAGCTAATCTCTAAATACGTGTTTGCTACAGATGTAAGTTCAGGATGGGACTTCTCCAACAAAGCATTAGGAAGCAGTCACAGAATCCCAGAATCACAGGGTTGGAAAAGACCTTTAAGACCATTGAGTCCAACTGTCCCTGTCCTGTGCTGACCCCCATCCCTGAGCACCTCATCTCCCCTCTGTTAAACACACCCAGGGGGGTGACTCAGCCCCTCCCTGGGCAGCCTGTGCCACAGCCCCACAACTCTGCCAGGGAAGAACTTTGC
Organism: Hypotaenidia okinawae; assembly: GCA_027925045.1. Lineage (NCBI taxonomy): Eukaryota > Metazoa > Chordata > Aves > Gruiformes > Rallidae > Hypotaenidia > Hypotaenidia okinawae. Next base: position 1,376,366 of record BSDF01000016.1, read on the forward strand.
CCTCCCAGCTGAGCTGACCCTGCCCTGGCACAGCTTGAGCCCATTGCCCCTTGTCCCATCTCCTGCCACATGGGCAAAGGGACCAACCCCCACCTCTCTGCACCCTCCTGGCCTTAAGGTAGCTGTAGGCGGTGATACATTTAGCACAGGAGAGGAACGACTGGACTGGATGGTCTTTAAAGGGCTTTTCCAACCTGGTGATTCTGGGACATTACGAAGGGAATGTCTGTGCTGTAGGAGGGGATCCTGCTCAGCACTGAGCTCAACAGCTGCTCTGAGGGGGTGGGTGCCGGGACACTGCACTGACCTGGACGATGCCACTCAGGGCTCTGTCCCCATGGTTAGCTCCCAGACACAGGTACGTCCCACACATCCCCTCAGAGGGTCTCACGATCGTGGGCAACAGGAAAGACAGGGGCCGTTTCCGAGGCTGAATGAGATTTTCCTGCAGTTGAAGACACACCAACACACTGCACTGAGCTGGAGGAAGCTCTGTGGCTGCCCGGGTCGCACAGGTTCACTTCCCACTTGTCTTGCTCCAGCCAGCGATCACAGTTGCACAGGCTGATGGGGCTGACAGGGCTGACAGCCTCACCATGTGGTAACACTGCCTGATGCTAACCGGAGCCATCCCATCCTGCGCTGTGGCTCCCTTATGGAAGGAGCACAGAGCCATTCACCCACTGAAGGCCAGCCCAGTGAAGTGGGATGGTTTTCCAACACATGGCAGAGGAACTGACACGGGGGCGCTGGAAGCCACCCGCCCTGCTCTGTAATTGTTTCTTTCTGAGCCCCAGAGTTGTTTCTCTGCTGTGACTTCCAGACCCACTGAGCAGCCCTGTGTGACAGGAGACCCCGACACAAAACGGGCGGCTGCTTGAAAGCACCTGGACTGCGCGAATCACGCGGTAACCCGCATCATCACGGTAACCGCTGCACAGGGGCCTTCTAAGGTAATGAAAAACCCAGGAGCTTTCTACAGGATGCTGTCAAGTACTAACAAGGTTCTACAGAGCCTCCCTGTTGTGCAGATGAGAACAAAACTGTAGAGAATGGTACAGGCAGCTGGAATGAAGAATTTGTCACATCATTCCTTACCGGCCTGGGAATGGAGTGGTTCATTGTTTTGTTCTGCCAGGAGAAGTCCAACATCTGGCTGTTCAGGAGGACTCCAGAGGGTGTCATTATTCCACTGCCAAAGGGACGATTCAAAGAACTGAAAAGGAATGTGAGGAAATCTCATGAAAGTCCCCCCAGGGATTTCTGTACACCTTGAGGCTTTCAGGGCTTCAACCTTTCGTCCTGTCTTGGCTGGACAGAGACTCCTTGGTGGTTCTTTAGGGCTGGTCAGGTGTGAGGAGTGAAAGGCTCCATGAACTTAGGAGCAGCAACCCTGTGGGTAAAAGCAGCCCTGTCCCTTCCTGTGTTTAGAGACTCCTCTCCAGGTTACCCAGGTCTCCATACCCCGCCCCCAGACCTCAAATCTGGCCATCACCTCTTCTCCACAGAGCAGATTTAGGCCAATCCAGACACGTTTTACCTGGAGGGTGCTGTAGGACTGCACAGGGCAGAGCAGCACCAGCTCACACACCTCCACCTGGTCTACCCCTTCCTCCTGCGCAGGACTAAGTGGGACAGAGCAACCCAGCTGCTCCAGCTCTGGTCCCATCCTGCCCTGTCGGAACTGCCTCTGTCTCCCTGCTCCCACCCTCTGAGTACATCTTGGAGGAAAGCACTAAATCCTTTACCTTACCACTGCAACAATGAAGTCATCGGGTCCCATGACCAGGACCTGGCTGGCAGCAGGTCCGCTCTCCACAGAGAAATGAGGCATGGGGAGCTCAGAGAAGGACTGGGAGTCATTGATCAGCTGGCGCAGGGAATTGGCTTCAGATTTACTTCAGCGATGAGGGAAAGAGGAAAGAAAGCACTGAGCAGCCTGGGGAGCAGAGCATCGCTGTGGGGGTACACCTATGCACCTACAGTGGCGTCTCCTGAGGGGCTGGCACTGAGGACAGGGAGCTGCTTTGGGCACCCAACGGAAGGAGATGAGATGGCTCAGTCTGCACAGAGAGGCAGCACTGCGGGGGTACCCCCAGCTCTGTCTGCACATCCCAGGGACAAGGGGTGGTACCACCCAACTGGACACCAGCCCCCGAGCTGGCAAGTCAGGGCCAGCTCTGGCCACCAACCCTGGCTAAACCCAGCTTGGAGGTGGGAGGCTGGGCTGAGGCCCCAGGCTGGGCTGCTCCCGCCTGGCTGGGTGCTCTGCCAATGCACCCAGCTCAGCAGTGGGGACGGGAGAGCCAGACACGGCACATGTGGTCACGACCACGTGGACAGCCCTTTGTCCCACCTGCTGAGAAGGAATATTTAGAGGGGTGAGAAAGAGGGAGGAACCTGCCAGATCAAGCTGGCTCCAGGAAATCCTTGTGTGAGGACATCCCAGGACCCATCTCAGAGCCCCATGGTTGCTTGAGGACTAACCTCACTGGTTCCCCTGTGCACTGAGAGGAATGCAGGGAAGGAGTCCAACCACACATCTGTCACCCCACCTGTCAGCCTCCAACCTACCTCACCATGCCTTCTGCTGCACGAGTGACAGACGCATCATCAGACGGGTCTCCCAGGTTGCTAGCTAGGCTCAGGGCTATTTTTAATGTCTACATTGAACAAAGAGAGAGAGGAAGAGTTAGCCAGCCCTGGAAAGGCAACTTCTGACACTCCGAACGGGAAGAGGTGTCTGCTCTTCCCACGGCCCCAGCTGTAAGTCATCTGAACAGAAAGCATTGGTCCCAGCACATTTCAGGGAACGATGGTGTCAGGAGAGGAAGGAATCCAGTCTCTTGCACATGCAGAACCCTGCCTAAGCCATCCATCAAAACAGGAAGGAGCAATGCCAGAAGACACTGTTCATCCAGTTTCACAGTGCTGAGCCAGAGGACAGCCACAGGGAGAAAGCTGCTCTTCCATCCCACCAGCCTGTGCCCAGCAGCAGCACACCAGACTTCCCACTCTCAGGTCATGCCATTTTAACCCCAGATTCAAGACTGCACATGGGCCTGCAGGCAGACATCTAGGCCTGGCTTCTCTTCCAATATGCGCTACACTTCCACACCTCCTCAAGTGCCATCGCAATCTCCTGATGCACAGCGTAGAACACCACTGACTTGTGAAACTAGAGGACCACGTCCACCCCACAGGCACAGTTTGGGGACACCTTTGGGATGGCTCTCTCAGGGCTGGACTATCCGGTGCTGACCTGGCACTGAATCTCAGCCACAGGCTCAGCCGTGTGATGCCAGGTGCTCAGGGTTACACACCTTCTGAAGCCCTTTCCCTGGAGGCTGCTGCTCCTCAGAGCTGGGACCCCATCACCAACAGGTGAAACTCCTGGGCTGGTGCAAGCACAGAGCAAACAGCTTCTCCCAAATCCTCCTGAAGAGAGCTCAAAAGTACCTCTGGTGAGTCAGTCTCCTCTGCACAGGCCTGGTGATGCCTTAACACCCCCAGTTCTGCTGAGAGGCCACAACTTCCAAGCACCCACTGGCCTGTGGTTACATCCTTGCTTGGAGCTCCCAGGTGGTGAGACCCAGCTCTGATTGTGTTACACAGACAAGAAAGGAACTGCTTATGGAGCAGGAAACAGAGCACTTGTTTGGCTTCCTGGGCAGCTGCAATGTTTTGGTAGGGCTGTCAGCACTAGATTCTGGAAAAATCATGATCTGGACCACTGAAATCATGATGTGGGCTAAAATGTAAAGATTTTAAAAGTCTATGAAGCATGGGGTCAGTTTTCCTTCTCACCCCCATGCACAGGGTTTTGCTTGCAGCATCCCACTGCTGACTCCCCATGCAGTGCCCCAACAGCACTCCAGTATGGCCGGGGCCACTGGAGCTGGAGGGAACAGATGGGACCACCCTCAGCTGCTGGAGAGCATTGTGAAGAGACGATCGTGTACAAGAAAGGGGCAAACCCCACAGGCTGTTCTTCTGAAAAAGCTCTGCCTAAGCAAGAGAGAGCTCAGCTGAGCAGGAGGCTCCAGCATCTGCACCTACCTGAGGCAGCAGCAGAGCTCAGACTTACACCTTAGTGGTCTATTTGCTCATTCTCCTCTGGGAATTAACCACAGACATCGTTGTAGCAGCAGAAATCCAGCCAAACGTGGCACCTCCTCTTACCTCTGCCATCCAGTGCAAGACATTCCCCCTGGCTGCTTGACTGGTGATGTTAAAGCCCTCGAGGATGTTGAGCGCTGTGATCAGCGCAGGACCTGCGTGTGGAGGCGGGGGACTGAACACAAGATGACCTGGGAAGGGCAGAGGAGAGGAATGAAGCTGCTTGGGTCAGAAACTGTCCAGTTATAAGACTTGCCCCTAAAGAGGGAAACCTTCCAGATTTGAGGGAAATAATGGAAAGCAACATGATGTGAGGAGGATCTCCCAAAAGGGTCCTGTTGTGTCTCACTGTTTGTTTATGAGGGGTGAAGGGAGCCCAAAGGGAGATGGGTTTTTACACCCGAAATTCTGTTCTTGTTGGTTGGCTGGTTGGTCTCTGGACTGCAGGAGGAACTGAGATAAAATGGGTTTGCAACATGACAGCTATTAAGGAGAGTGAACACAGGGATTTCTAGAAAAGAATGACATTTTGGAAAGTTTCTGCACAGAGTAAGGTTTTCTCCCTTGTAGGTCAGCTCTGGGAACTGTGCTCTGCTGTAAGCACTAGCCCATGGACCAGCTTCCACCCAGACATCACAAAACCTCCTAAGCTGCCTATGAAGTGCCCGTGCCAGCGGGCAGCACCGGGAAGCTCCTGGAGGGCTCTTCTGCAGACAGCTCAGCGCAGCTCCACCACCGGCTCCTGTTAAACGCTGTCAGCACCTCTTGCCAGACGAAGCAAACCTGTAAGGGGTCAGGGGCTTACCTCGATAGACCGTGTGGACAGGATCCTCCACTGTGACGCTGTAATTGCTGAAGTCTTCCTCCACCAAGACTCCTCCATGGTTGTGAACCTGCGCAGGGGAGAGAAGCGGCACACACCGAGAAAGATGGGTCAAGGCTTTCGGTGCTCCTGGTGCTGGCCTGAGTGGACACACAACACGCTGTCAGGTAACACTGGAATTCCTGAGCTGAGTGCCAGGTTCCTCGGGATCCCCTGAAAATCCATGCTTTCCTGGCCTTACAATCAAAGGGTCGTCAAGGCTGGAAAAGACCCTCAGGATCAAGTCCAACCATCAGCCCTTCACCACCGCAACCACTGAACCATCTCCCAAAGCCCCTCATCTACAAGTTTTGTGAACACCCCCAGGAATGGCGACTCCCCCTCCCTGGGCAGCCTGTTCCAATCCTTCACCACTCTTTCCATGAAGACATTTTTCCTAAGCTCCAATCTGAACCTCCCCTGGCACAACTTGAACCCATTCCCTCTTGTCCTATCGCTAGTGAGTAGGGAGAAGAGGCCAACCCCACCTCACTACACCCTCCTTTCAGGCAGCTGTAGAGTGTGATCAGGTCTCCCTTAGCCTCCTCTTCTCCAGGCTGAGCAGCCCCAGCTCCCTCAGCCTCTCCTCATGAGACCTCTTCTCCAGACCCCCAACCAGCCTGGTTGTCCTTCTCCACACCCCCTGCAGCACCTCGATGTCCTCCCCACCCTGCAGCACCCAGAACTGCAGGCAGCACTCGCTGCGGCCTCACCAGAGCTGAGCACAGGGGTAAATCAGTGTCCTGGCTCACCACACACCACCACAGGAAGGCTCTGCAGCTCACCTCTAGGAGCTCACCCACCCCATGGGTGCTCTGAAGGTTTTCTGCCAACCCCTGAGGATGGGCACCGGCACCACCTCACAGCCTGCTCTCCCCTGGGTGGCAAGCATGAGTATGTTAAAGGCTACGAAGCATTCAAATACTGCCAGGAGAGGAGGAACCTGGGTGTGGCAGGTCACCACTATCACCAGAAATCTTTGGGATACAATTCCCACCCTGTTTTTGATTCCTTCAGGTGCTGGTGGGTCTGCAGTACCCTTGGTCTTTCTATAAGACTCTTCTGTAAGTTTGATTTACTGGGCTTGTCTTACATGCACACAGAAAAGATGGGTAATGCCCTCCACTGAAGGTCTTCTGCAGTTGGGTCACGATGGAGATAAGGTAAGACCATCATAACTGCACTCTGCTGATCCTAAAATCCCCTGCAGTAGGTAACACTCTCAGGCAGCACACAGGCACGACTGTGCTCACGGGCCAAATCTTTCCATGCAGGAGAAGCCACACAACCTAGTGAGAGGTTCTGCTGGGTGAACTGCTGCTACCAGTCCTCTGGTTCTCCATCCAAAAGTGGGCAAGAAAGTATAGCGTGCTCTGATTTCTACCCCAGCCAGCTAACTTGGCATGAAAACTCCTTCTCTGGCAGAAATGGATGAATGGCTGGAGCACACTGAGGGGGAAGCACACCAAGCCTCCCCAAAGCTGCAAGAGGTGATGGGATCCCTGACACCTTCCCGAAGCAGTCCCAGGGGCAAGGTTGAACCTGATGGCTGTGATGAGCAGGCAGGTGCCTGTGCCAGGGGCCAGCTCCCTGGAGCCCAGCCAGCAGAAAGCCCCGGCGAAGCAGCGGGGAGGAGGCAGGAGCTCGCTGTCACCGAAGGGGAGCAGCCCTGGCCAGCCATGCACTGCGGGCACCGTCTCAAATTCCCCAGAGAGCACCTTCTGCCTCCATGCCTCCCCCATGGGATGGAAACAAAGGACAGGGTGTTTGGAGCTCTGCTGGATTTCCCCGTATCGATGTCCTCCTGCTGCTGGGACAATAAAGCCGGTGTGGGAAGCCAGCGCTTCGCCCCGCAACCAGAGCCGGAATTGCACACTCGACCCCAGAGCTTTGCCAGGGTCGCTGGTGTTGCAACCCTGGGCCCTGCTCCACCACGGAGTTTGTCCCTCCCTGCGCAGCCTCAGGTCAGGGAATGGGGTGATAAAGCAGGGTTTGGGCTTGGAGATGCACCACAACCTTGGGACTTTTCCTGTTCCTCGTTCTCCAGCTCTGCTGTGGCCCAGGTGAGCTGCAGGAGAAGACCTCCAAGCACAGAGCTCACACAAGTCTAAGGTTTGAGCTGAACAAACCCATTCTGGGTTGCTGGCGGTGTGTTCAATGAGCATCACTTGAACCACCACGGTAGGGAATAACGGTGCCACCGACCACCCCGACTGCAGCTACACAGGTGTAAGGGTTGTTGGGGGGTTTTACCAGAATAATTCCTTTGCTTGTTGCTGGTACCTTTCCTAGAGCACCTCTAGCAACAGGACTCAAACTAGGGCAACCCTGGGTGGGACCAAGCTTGTCTATGCTCTGCTCACAAGGCTCAGGGATTTATTTTTAAACCACCTTCCTGGAATCTCTACCTTGTGGTCCCATTAACAACATGAATTTGCTTCTTAACAGTGGGGCACCTCTCATTGTGAGGCAAAAGGGGGTGACACAGCCCAGAGGGGTCTTCTAATTGAGATTTTTTTTTTCCTTCAAGAAGCCAGTCTGTTCTGGTTACAGAAGCCATGGAGATTGCCACGGCATGTAAATCACAGTGTGCTGCTTACAGCCCTGCAGCGACAGGGACTGGAAAGAAAAAGGAGGCTCCAGGCATTTGTCCCCATCTGCTGACACCTGGCTATAGCTCATCTCCAGCCCATCACCAGGCAGGTGGGACCTCAGCCTGGGCTGTGTGGTCTGGGGCAGGGACACAGGCAGGCATGGCTCACCTCAGAGATCATCTCCTGGGTCAAGTTTCCGGCGTAGAAAGCTGACGCCCCTTCTGCCCCCACCAGCTCCAGGACGGCCGCAAGGTCCAGGCGCCTGACGAACATGCCAGGCAGCAAGGGCTGCCCCTCCGGCAGGAACACCTCCCGGAATCTGTCAGAGTAGTTCAGGTCCTTCAGCTCACTTATGGCTTTGGCTGTGGGAGAGAAGGGGAAGGACATCCAGAAGAGCCGTGGCACAGGGACACGTGGGGGACCTGGGGTCACTGCGCCTGATGGGGATGTTGGAGAGGCTGCTTCAAAACCTGGGGGAGGCTGGATCACGCACCCCTTAGAGCTGGGAGGGAAACCCAGAGAAACCCCAGTGCCCTTTCCTGGCTGCCTGGTGCAGACTGCTCTGACCTGTCCCTCACCAGCCCTGGGAAAGGGCTCCAGTTTCGCTGCCATGACACTCTCCCCTCCCAGACTACGGCTTGGTGTCCAATACCATCCCTCTCCAGGTCCAAGGAGCCTTAATTCCCCACAGATGCACATCCACATCCCCAGCTGCCTCGCACCCAAGTGCTCCTGCATGCTGAGCAGCCCCTGTTCCCCATCACCTACTCACCCAGGTCGTGTGTGACGTTGAACCCATCCTGGGCGACGCCAGCCGCAAGGCCCAGCAGCTCGGCCCACGGGAGTCTACCAAAAAAGGGACAAGGAGAAATGTGCTTTGGAGGGGTGCAGCAGGGCAGGGGCACAGGGAGCGAGCGCAGGGCTCAGCCCCACGGGCAGGGGGACCTGGCTGTGGGGCCAGTGGTGGCCAAAAGGAGCACTGAGCTTGCAGTGGGTTGTTTCTTTTTAACAGTCACCTCAGTGCCCCATGATGTGCACCAGAACCCAGTGTCGGTGCAAGGATGGGCAAGAGGCTTCTCTGGAGCAAAAATCCCAAGCCAGGCCCTGTCCCTGAACAAATCATTCCGATCCCTCCCTCCTGTCCCAACGGGGCACCCAGGACAGCCACACTTCCCAGGCTCCAGCTACAGAGAAACTGAAAACACACAGATGTACATGGAAACATCAGGCACCTTCTTCTAAGAGTTCACTGTCCATCTTGATACAGAATCACAGAGCTGCAGGGGTGGGAAGGGACCTCCAGAGCCCATGGGGTCCAACCCCCTGCCAAAGCAGGGTCCCTAGGACAGGGTACACAGGTTGGCGTCCAGACAGGGCTGGAATCTCTCCAGAGAAGGAGACTCCACACACCCCTGGGCTGCCTGTCCCAGGGCTCCCTCACCCTCACCGGGAAGAAGTTCTTCCCCAGATTGGTGTGGAACTCCCTGTGCTCCAACTTGAGGCCATCGCCCCTTGTCCTGTCCCCACAGACACTGAGAAGAGGCTGGGCCATACCCCAAATTTCGCTTTCCAGAAAACCTGAATCAGCCAGATTCTCTGTTAACTCAAGTACCAAAACCTGAACATTTTTCCACACAAGCCCCTGAGTACCCCACAGCTGATGGTTTAATGGTTTCCAGGGGTGGCTGAGAACATGGTCTGATGGGAAGGGCTCATGTGCTCCCGCCTCCCCTGCACGGAACCCAGGGCAGGGCCCGTGCCAGCCTCCAGCCTTACCTCCCATGTAACTGGTGCGCCTGCTGCATTCCGTGTATCGTGCCGGGCACCCCCACGAGCAGGCCGGGCTGTAAAACAGGAAGGACAACAAGCTGCAGTAGTCTCCTTCCTATGAGGACACAGGACACAGTCCCCAACTGCAAGTCAAGGAGACACACATCGTGTTCACGTGGGAAGTGCCCGTGGTCTCTTTAGGAGGGGGAAGAGCTCTCTAGCAGGGAATAAAGGGCTTTGGAAGGAAAGAAGCTGATTTATTCCTGGTCTCAACCCAGTTTCCTCAGGAGAAATAACTCAGAAGCAACACAGGATTGTGCTCCTTGCTGGGACTCCTGTTCTTCTGGCTCTCCACTGCCAGAGGGACATGCCTCGTTGTTCCCCATGCCCCACCGCTGTTGTGGGGCTGCCTAAGAAGTGTTTTCCCTGGACTGCCCATGTCCATAGGGCCCGGGGTCACCCGTGGAGGGAGAAGCCTCTGTCACTTCCCCAGGCATCTCCCTCTCAGCCCCAGCGTTACGGAGAGGGGAGAGCTGGAGACACCAGCCAGCTACAGCCCTGGAGGGGCTGGCCGTGGGACACTGGTCCTCACCTTGGTGTGCTTCTGCAGGTCCCCTTCCAGCGGGATGCCCAGAGGAGCCACCTCACGGAAGTCGATCACCCAGCTCCTGTTCTTGCGGATGTCGTGGACCAGCATCACCCCACCCCTGCAGCGAGACAGGTGACAGCACAGTGAGGCTGTCCCTGCAACAACCGCTGCTGGACAGCCAGTGCAAAGAGCACGGTTGCCACTGGGGCTGGGACCAGTCCTGGTGTGATGGGGCCATCGTAGGACGTCACCAGCCTCAGCAGCGTCCCAGGGCAGGCAAAGGCTGCTGCCCTTCCCCAGAGAGCAGCTGAGGACCAGGGAGCCAGGGCCCGATCAGAGGCTGGATCAGGCCCCACCAGCCCGGCCAGGGACGCTGGCTCTGTTCCCATGCCGGGACGGGACTACCCGGGATCTTCTTTCTAATCCAAGCAGTTTTGCAACAAAGCAGGGGGTTTGCTTTCAGCACCAGTGGTGGCACAGCCCGGGGAAGCTATCGGGTGGCGGTGGTTTATGCAACGCTCCTGAAACCTCCTGCAGCGCCCAGAGCCCCAGGCTCACATGGATGCCACCCTGGAGTGGGTGGTAGGGGGCCACCCCTCACCACCATGGCTCCGTTAGCTGCTGCGTGGAGCCAGGCTGGGAGCTCAGCCTCCTGCCACAGCAGAGCTTACGGAGGGAAGCGCTTCGTGTCTGAAAGCACCGGGACTGAGCTCAGGGGCTCCAAGCTCCCAGCACACCTGCAGGGGCATCCAGCAGCCTGCAGTCATTTTTTCCCCTCTCCCAAGCCTCAAGCTTGGAAATCCCCTTTTCAAGGGGGACCTCATTGCACCCCTCCAGTCCCTGAAGGGAGCAGAGGATCAGGAGGGGAATCAGCTTGTTAAAGGGCAGAGACTGTCAGGACAAGGGGGCTGGAGTGAAGCTGGAGGAAGGAAGGTCTAAATTAGATATTAGGGGGAAGTTCTTTCCAGAGGGAGTGGTGAGGGACTGGAACAGGCTGCCCAGAGAGAGGGTGGGTGCCCCATCCCTGGAGGTGTTCAAGGCCAGGTTGGCTGGGGCCCTGGGCAGCCTTGTGTAGCTCCAGGCCCGGAGGTTGGTGTCCCTGCCTGTGGCAGGGGGTTGGAGCTCTGTGATCCTTGGGGTCCCTTCCAACCCAGACCAGTCTATGATTCTATGAATTCCCTGGCAGCCACTGTGGCAGCCACAGCTTCTCCCTCCCTGGGGATGTCTGTCCTTCGGTGCCAGCCTGGAGCACAGGAAGGGTGTCTGTCCCCTGGACATAGACACATCCACCACCTGATGTCAGAGACCTGGTACCGTGTGCTGGGACTCGGGCTGCCACGAAGGCACATCTCAGCTGGTGGGGAAACCACCTGCTGTAGGACAACCGCAGGCGGCAGCATGGGGGTGAGCGATCCACACCTACCCGCCGATCCCCGATGTGTGGGGGTTGACAATCCCTGCGCAGAGGGTCGAGGCGATGGCTGCATCCACCGAGGAGCCCTGCTTGTTGAGCACCTCTATGCCCAGCGCCGTGCAGCGGCCAGCGTCCGTCACCACGGCACCGCGGTGGAAGATCTGCCGGAAGAGGAGAGCTGTTGTGGGGCTGCCCAGACCTTCACCCAGCCCTGTGGGATCTCAAGTCTGTGTCCAGTTCCAAGGCTGTGGCTGATGAGCATTTTCAGGGGCCTCCTAATGCCAGTGGGAATAACATGTCCCTTGGCAGGTTCCTGTGCTGGGACAGCTGTGGCCACTCTGCATGTACCCGTGGCCATCAGCTCAGCCAGCAGACATGCTAAGCTGGTGAGTCACGTCTCCCCCCGTCCTCCACACCCCCCGTGGCACAAACACGAGCCAGAGAGGCCTCGGGAGGTGTGAAGCCAGGAGGAGCAGGGCAGGCTGGCAGGCAGGGCTGGCCCTTCCTGCAGTGCCAGGAGAGGGGCTGCGTGGCACAGCCTGCCGTTGGTGCTACACCTGGGAGAGCCGCGGGGCCGAGCTGCTCCGATCCCACGGGCTGCGCTTCACCTGCCAGTGGGACAGCAAGGAACTCCAACAGAAAAGCAAATCTCATAGGCCGGGCAGCCTATGGAGAGGATGATGGTGACAACTGGCCCTTGGCCCCCTCAGGCTGCAGTCCTTGGCAGATGTTCTGCAGGAAGGTCTGACCCCATGGCCAGGCTGCCTCTACTGCACAGTTCAGCGCTGGTCTGAGAGATAGATTACCAGGACGTTCAGCTTTGGTTTTAGCTATTCCCCTGCTTGATCCTGGATGGATCCTCCCAGAGGTGAGCCTGGGCATACATATCCATGAAACTCTCTCCAAGCGGAGATGGATGAAGGAGGATTGCTTTCTGAAAGCATTCACACCTGGCTCAAACCACAGCTGGAGACACAGCAGCAGGGCTGCCTGTTTCCCACCAGCAGCACCCTGAAACTGGCCAGGCACTGCCACCCACACCCCAGCCGTGGGGCAGTTTCAACAGCCCAGCTCGCCTCTCTGAGCACAACACCCAGATGCAAGAAAAAGCTTTTCTGGGGGGACTCAGAGAGACTTGGCACCCAGGGTCTCACTGACACTGGCCAGGACTCACCAGCACTCACCCCGCTAAACTTCTGGTGAAGAGAAAAGTTAGGGAGCTTCTCCTGTTTTCAGAGCTGAAGCCCAACTGCAAAGCCACTCATCTTCTTACCTGCGGGTCCCCAAAATAGATCTGCATGATCAGGGCCACCGTGACCCCCGTGGCGAAGGTCAGGCAGGCGGTGATGATGACAGTCAGCCCATCCTGCCGGCAGCTGCAGTCTCCAGAAAAAGGGTCCTTGCTGGTCTCCTGGAGCGGGGACACGTCCTGGCTTCCCATCTCGGAGGAGGACGAGGGCAGGCGCTGGAGACGCGCAGACTTCAGGAAGGAGTCTGGGTCTTTGTGGGCAGCAGGGAGAAAACAAGTGTTAGTTATTGAGCAACACGGGGCTCTTATTGCAGTGTTTACCCAGCACTAATTACATTACGCTGTGCCACTTCAGCAAGGCTATTACCTTCCCTATTGATCCCAGCTCTCAAGAGACTTTCTGGCTCAGATGCTGCTTTAGGTCATTTTACTGATCCCTTCCTTTAGCTCTAGTTACTCCAAACTGACCTCTCTGGAGATTAAGAGGGGCAGAAAAACCTGAATTTTGCTCCATTTCAGTCCATTCATCAGTCTTCAGTGGTGGGCCCACAGTTACTGCTCCGTTTGGAGGGGTTCTTAACACAGCACTGACTTGCAAACAGGTCTCTGAAATACAGCAGGACTGAAGAAAAGGAAATGAAGAGATTTGTTTAAAAACCCAACCCCAAAGCAGCCTTATTTGGAACTCAGCTTGTGCTAAAGCATCTGAGCAAAACAGAGGCAAGGCAGAACATGTGGCCTGGGCACAGGAAACCCCTCTATGGAAGCATGGCAAAGTGAGGGCAGAGAGGAGCTAACCTGCACACCGAGGGCCTCGGGGCATCCACCCGCTCTGATGCAGCAAAGGTTCTGCTTTTAATTCCTCACTTCCACTGATGAAGCCCACTGTGAGGAGAAGCCGCTCGCCAAACACCCAGCTCCGTGGTGGCAGCAGAGCAGGGCTTGGCTGAGCACCCACCACGTAGACAGCAACCGATGCTCAGCAGGATGCAAAAGTCTCTCTTTTGCTCTGGAAGAGACACCTTGAGTCTCTGCTTGTGGCTGCTGCTGCCTTTGCAGTGGGAGGACGCTGGCTGAGCGTGCCCTGCCCATGCACAGGCACTGCTGAGCACACGGAGCTGCTGGTGCAGCTGTGGGGACCTGCCCATCTCTGCCAGGCACCAAACGGGACCAAGCACCTCAGGGTGTCATCCAGTCACTTGGCTCCATCCAGAGCCATTGATCCTCCATGAATGTTTCCGGGGGCTGCCGCAAGCTAGCTGGGGCTGCAGTGCCCCATGTGTCTGTGGTGGGAAGAAGAGGAGCACGGCATGGAAAATATGAGAAGCTTGTCCCCTCCACACAGGAGAAGTTGCCCTGGTTTGGGGCAGCAACCAGACAACCCCACAGCCCACAGCCCCCCACCTCCGTGGGCTCTGGCAGGCAGCACCCTGCTGGGGACTGCCAGCCCTGGCCTTGCCATTGAAAGACCTCCTGGGTGCAGCTCCTGGGGCCAGGAGAGGAGTGAGTTTTTGTTTCAGTGATGCTGCAACCAGGAGTAAAGCCCCTGCAGCGAGGGAGTGCCTTGGGGCGAATGCAATCTCACTCGTGGGGTGCTGATTGAGGACCCTGACTGGGAAAAGCTCAGCCTTCCCAGCCTGTGCTTCTGAGCACACACTGAGCCCCTCACCAGCACATCTGGTCTGAGCAAGCTGGGCCTGCAGCACATGGGCAAAGCGGCAGGCCTGGCCGGGGGTGGGGGGCAATGGGCTGGGATGCCTCGGGTGCAGGGGTGCTGGCTGGCCTGGCAGAGGGTGCCGCTGGGGAGGGACTTCACGTACAGCACCTGGCACCCCCACAGGTAAACAGCGAGGAGCGTGCTGGGCTCCTCTGCCTGACCCTTTCAGGGTGCCAGTGCTCTGCTCTGGGTGCCAGCCCAGCACGAGGGGACAGGAACTTCCAGGGAGCAATCATGGAGAGGACAGGCCACAGCCCTCCAGGATGGCCTCTCCCACCCAGGCACAAGTCCCTTCATTCTCTGCCACACAATCTCATATGGCCTTGGGCAAGTCACAGTGTCTGAGACCAGTAGTGCTGCATGGGGACAAACCGGGCCGTGGCTCAGGGACGGGTTGGCTGGAAGGGGTCAGTCAGAAGCACAGGGGGCAAGGAGCAGCCTGCGAGGCCAAGGCACAGGTGCCATCCCTCCACCAGCATCCACATATGGACGAGAAGCCACCAAACCCTACTTGGCTTCAGAGGGGGCTGTGAAGGAGATGCAGCTTCACCAGAGAAGCAGCGCTTTGGGGACCCAGGGCCACCTCAGTGCTGGAGCCGCTGCAGAGGGGACAGCAGAGATAGGAGTCACTCACAGCTCTGGCAGTTGCTGCAGAGTGGGACCTGTCAGTCCTTTGGGGGGTCTGTCCCCAGCACCGACAGCACAACAGGGGCTTCCTCCTTCCACTGAGATCTTCTGGGCAGTAGAAACCAACAGCTTGGTTTCCCTCCCTGAGGTTTGGCAGGTCACGAGGCATGGAGAAGCAGGCAGCTTTGCATCGCACACGCTGGGGCAGATGAGTGCAAGTTTCCACAGCAGGAGAGCAGCAGCTCCTCCAGCCACCCAGCACATGGGGACCTGGGGACACTGGGACCCCATTCCCGGCGGGCTGCTGGCACAGCCAGAAACACATAGCACTCTGCTCATGCTCTGCACCCAGGCGAGAGGTCCTGGGCTTTTGGAGGGGCTGCTCCTGCCAACACTGGCTCCAGTCTCACAGCACAGGCCAGCGCGGGGTGAGAAGGGGCAGTGGGAAGTCACCTGGCAGGACAGGGCCGGCGACAGGGGGCACGCAGGGCTGCTCAGACACAAGCTTGGAGGTTTCAGGGTGCAGGGGGCAGAGGTCAGCCTGCGGGCTACGGGGCAACCCCGGGGCTGGAGATGCTGAGCTCGGAGAAACATGACACGCCGGAGAAAAATCCTTTCTCTCAATCGATTCTCAGTTAGAAAGAGGCAGAGGGTGCTCTAAGGACCACCCGGCTTTATTACGGGGCGGTAGGGAGCCCGGCCTGTCTTCCCGGCCCGCGGCTCCCGGCACGGCCCGCGGGGGAAGCGAGGGGCCGGGGAACTCGGGGACGCGGGGGCCCGGCGAGCCCCAGTTTCCCGCGTGGGGGCCGGTAAGAGGGACCCCCGGGCCTGGCCTGCGGAGCGGGGGCCCGGGGGAGGGCTGGGGGCATGCGGGGCCGCGGGCGGGCTCGGCCGCCGCCCCTCACCCGTGTCCTGCTCGCCCAGGAACGCGTCCTCCTCCTTCCGGGCGCGGAGGCCGCCCTCGGCCGCGCCGCCCGCCTCCTCCTCGGGCAGCCGGGGGAAGCTGGTGATGCTCATGTAGTCCACGGGCGAGCCGGCGGCCAAGGCCCGCTGCCGGCCTCCTCCCGCCTCCGCCGGCACCGCCATCGCCGCCGCCGAGCCGCCGGAAGGGGCCGGGCCGGGGCGGCCCCGCGGCTCCTCCCCGCGGCGGGATCTCGAGGGGAGCGGCCGGCGGTGGGCGCTCAGGCCAGGGGTTGGAGCCGGGCCGGCGGCCTGGCCGCGGCCCGGGCGCCGAGGGGGCAGCCGTGCTCGGGGGCCGGGCTGAAGCCGGGTGCCCCCAGCGGGTCAGAGCTCCCCTTGCCCCGGCCCGACGCGCTGGATATCAGCCGGTATCAGCCCTGGCCTCTCAGGCCGGCCGTGCCTCCCGCCTGGGCCAGGCCTCCACAGGACAGCTCCATCCCGTCTCCGGGAGGCTGGAGGAGTTCTCCAGGAGATTTAGTGCCAGTGCTTGGTGCCCTCGCTTATTGAAGCGGACACTCACGGCGCCCCTATGGCCAGGGGCGGCCCAGCCCCGGTGCGATGCCATCGGCTGGAGGCACCGTGACACTGCCAGGGAGCAGCGTGGCGTGTTCCCTCTCGGCCAGCTCGGCCTTCCAGGGCAGGCCTCTCCCGCATGGCGCCTGGAGACAAAGCTGCCGCCGCTGGTCCTCCCCACAGCACAGCAGGCTCTGGTTGCTCTCTGCAGGTGGAGCTGGGGCCGGGCTCTGCCCCGAAGCCCACACTGGGGCCACGGAATCAGCCAGGCTGCAGTCACTGACAGCTCCCCTTTGGCAAAGCTTTGGTTGCGATGATCCAGTGAAGGGAGGCCTGGTTTGCACAGGCATTTCTGAAATCAAACTGGCTAAAACATACTATTCCCGCCCCCAGCCACCGCTTCTTGCAGAGGCTGATGTAAAAAACACCAGTACAGTAACTTCCATCTTGTGGAAGAGCTTGTTTTGTTCTGGGCTTCATGTTTGTGGGAATTGCTTCCCCCACAACACCCCCAGCCTTCCCCTCTCGGCTTGGCATGAGTGCTTGGCTGTTTGGCTGCCAGAACTGCAAAATCCATCCTCTGCCCTGGTCTGTCCCAGACACCTGCCGTTCTGTGAGATGGAGCAGGTTGAATGCTGGGCTCTTTGGATCTGGGGAAGTCACCAGAGAGATACGTGTCCCACTTTCTCATCCTACAAGAAGCCAGCTAATACTCCCTGCTCTTCTCTGCATGAGCAGCTCCACTCACTCCATCTTCCTTAACGCAGGGAGATGTAAACCTCTTACTGTGGCCAGGTTTCACTATTGCCCTCCAGCAGCCTGAGGGTACAATGGGCATTGCCAATTATTAACTAAGTACTTGTGGGAGGCCAGTTTGGCTTTTGCAAGCCAGTCTCAGCCCACTCCGTTTTCAGCCATCTCAGCCTTGCCCCTGCCAGCAGCTGGAGGTGATCCCTTCCCCACCACAGCAGCTCCAAGCCCAGGAGCTTTGTGCACGCTGTGTGCTGCTCTACCAATTTGCCTGGTGAAATATTAACACATCCTTGAAATGAAACAGCCCAGGAAGTGTGGGCAGAGCCCCTGCTGTCCTCAGCAAACACTCCCTCCAGTTGTCCAACAGACGTGTGACAGTGCCTCAAGACAAAGGTCTACTTCCCGCTCCATGGGGCTCTGAGACCCTGCTCGCCCCAACCCAGCCTCTGCTACCTTTGTGTCCCTGACAAACCAAAACCCACCAGCACTGTCACCAGCTGGCAGCTGAACCCAGCAACCACGAGCACCTTGGCAGGCTAGAAAGTCAAGCTGAGGAAGCAGAGAGATGGCACCTCAGTGGTGTGCTCCCAGCCCCAGCAGGCACAGCTGGCTCAAAAGACACCCCAAGCACTGCTAAAGACAAGTGATGTCGGCAGCATTCCCTTGCTGGACCACAGGTAACACACTCACATCGTGCTGCATGCTGCAGAGCTATCCTGAGGTGGACTGGAGCTGTTTTTGCTGGGGTCTGACAACAGATCTTGCCAAGGCACAGAGGGTCCAGCTGCACAGCCACCTCTCAGAGCCCATCAGCGTATCTCTGCACCCATGGCCATTTTTCCCTTTAACACCAAAATAACTTGCATTACAGTTTTAACAGACGTTATGCTTGGAGCCCAAGAGAGCCCACAAGAAACTTCCTGTCAGTTCCACACCAGAACACACTTGCTACTCTCCTCACAGGAGGTTAGGCCAGGGAATATCTCACCCTCCTTCCCACCAGGGACCAGCTTCTTTCTGCTGAAAGCCCCAGTGATGTTCCTGCAGGCCTGCGGCTGGCAGCGAGCTTCATAGAGCCGGCAGGCAGCACAGCCTTTTCCCTACATACCTCATAAGATATGGTCTCTAACAGCTCAGCTTTCCAGCCAGGAGAGACTTTTTTCACCCTGAGTCACTGCTCCACAACAGTGCAGACCTCACAGCAGCCATTGGTTTAGTCCCCCAACTTCCAAGGAGAGGAGAGCGCAGAGGAAGCATGCTCATGGTGCCAGTACCAAGCTGCTGAGGACAGAGCGCTGCCCAAGCCAGTTCCTCCCACTGCAGCCCCTACTCCTTCTGTCTTCATGCTCTCAGACAGACCATCCCTGTGTCAGTCTCTCAAGTCTCTGCAATCCCCCCTTGTTTCTACTGTGCTCCCCACCACAAGCACTCAGCCCCACTCTACAGGCTGGCACATCCCCCTGAGCTTCTTAAAATTAACTTCAGTTAATGATGTCATAGCTTTAGCCCTCTTGGTGACCCACGCTGGGAACACCTACTTCTAGCCATTGAGGCACCCTTTAGAACAGAAACCTTCAGAGATTAAAAGCTTGCAGCTGAGCAACCGTAACCACTAACTTATTGCCTAGAGACCCCTTTCCCTTCCACATAGTCACTATCCTCCTCAACTCAGGTTCCACCTCAGCTTCCAGCCACTGGAACTGCAGAGAACTGGTGGTGGGGCTGCAGGCCAGAAGGATCAAAGCAAAAGTGGCTGGTGAGCACCTCTCCAGCTCTGCACTCACTCTGTGTTTTACAGTGGTGCTGGAAGCCTGGCTCTGGGCTCTCTGGCAGGGACAGCTGCTGAAGGAGGACAGTGGACACACAGGCAACGCTTGGCTTAACCCATTTAATCACCCATTAAAGGATGGACCCAAGCATTACCTGGTACTTCCACTACCAATGCTTCTGGGCCCTTTGAAAAGTGCAGGACTCCAGCCTGCAGCACCAAAGACCTGAGAAGCTGCTGGCTCAGATTTTTACCAAAGTCCTAAAGGCATCCTCCCCCTCCCCCCATTTTACAAAGCAAAGACCAGAGGACACAGAACCTTCACAGTGGATTATCCAGGTGACATTTATTAGAGCATTTCAAGTATACAATGATGGCTGTGAGCAGCTAAGATGCAAACAGATGCCAGTAGGAAAGGGTGAACTAGAACTAGCAGGTTGTGTGATTCCTGTGGGAAATGAATGCCTTCAGCTGAAAGGGAGGGATGTGAGGGGAAGTATCAGACTAAAAGATTGAGAGGCTTGGGGGATGGGGAAGGGAAAATATTATTTGAGATCAATTATTTCAATTGGCAACTCACAAGTGGCAGAAGCTGTCTGCTATTGCACTCTTCCCTTGGCATCCCAAGGGCCTAAAGTAGCCAGGTGGGGTTTTTTCCACCAAGAACAGACAGCTTTTCCCCTGGTAAGGATGGAGGCTGGCACTACTGGGCCATCTGGGAGCCCAAGCTCAGCACTCAGACTCAGACCCCAGCTTTGCACACGTGAGAGCCAGGCTGCTGGACTTCCATGTGCGAGGAAGCAATGCAAGGGCACACTACAGCTACCAGCTCCTCACTGTAAGGCAGCTTTAGGTCAGAACTCTTTGTGGGTGCCTGAGGTGCTGTTCAGAAAAGCAAGGACCACATGGCAAGAAGACTTTGAGGTCCTCTGACAAGAGCAAGGACTGTGCGTGTTTCCCAAGAGCTCTTTCTGAAAGACACATCCTTAAAAACACCTTAAAGGTGAGACCCCCCCATTGATGCACAAAAAGGGCACAGCTAGGGAGGAACTGAGCTATGATGTGATCAACTCCTAAAAAGCACCTCACAAGCCAGAGACTATGGACTTTGCCTGATTTGCAAGTTAGTAATTCTGCATTGAAGGAAATAGCTGCCTCAGTTGTGTCTCAGTCTCCTGCATTTATTAACAAGGACCAGTTGAATTCAAGAGCATTAAAAAAAGAAAGAGAACTTAAATGCTTAACATTTAAAAGGTTATATCCAGAGCAACTGTCCTTCAAGACCACCAAACTCTGAGGTATGTGATGGCAACTTAGTAGTCAGGCTAGCAGAATGCAGCAGAGTTTCTAAGCCTCCTGAACATGCCTTCATTAACCAAATGAATTTCAATTCTTACCAGGAAAATTGCTTAAAAATTTGTTTTCAGCAATGACCATTTAAAAATTCTGGTCAACAACTGATTTGCAAGTAAACAAAAAACCATTAGAAATGGTATCAGCAGTCTGTTTAACCAAATCAGACCTAATTACTACAAAAACACACTAGGGACAGCCACTGGACTTGTGTCCTGGGTGCTGCAGTGCCTTCCTCACACGTACCCAACAACTGCTCTTTGCACAATGGAAGACAAGTCAGGCTTTAATGACAGGTTTCAGACAGAAGGGCATACATACATTAAATTAACAGATTCAACCCTCAGCACACAGGAGGTCAGCAGAGTTACTGGCTAGAGTCACAGCAAGTCCCAAATTTGAACAGTCTTGAACCACGTTCAGGAATTCCAATGGCTTTTGAATAGTTCCAACAATTACTGGGTATATAAAATGGAGACAGGCTTCTCCAGCAGAAGAGTTGAGGCTCTTCTTGGTTAAGCAGCCCGCTGGCACAGGAGGGAGTTGGTTTGACTTCCCCCCTTCCCACCAGTCCACTAGAGACTATGATTCATTAAAACCTCGATTTGCTGACGACTGGTTTGACAGGCAGAAGCTGCAGACTGTGTCAATCGTAGTGGATGGCAGTATAGAAGATTATCCAGACAACCTGTGGAGGTGAAAGGAAGGGAAGGTGATTCAGATGCCTCTGGAGACAGTTCAGATGCAGAAAACAAGACCCATGCCTTGCTCTCAGTAGAGGACAAGGACTGAGTTGCAGCTTTAAGAGTCTCAGGGAGATGCTCAGATCACCACAACTTGCTTGTTTTCTGGGGTGACTGGCCTCTCCACGTTAAAATCCCACCACAGCCCCTCCAGTGGGACTGGCAGGGCTGGGAAAGGGGGATCCTGCCCCTCTGCTCTGGGACACAGACCCCCCGGCAGCGCTGCCTCCAGCTCAGGGGTCCCCAGGACAAGGGGGACATGGAGCTGTGGGAGCCAGTCCCCAGGAGCCACGGAGATGATGGGAGGGCTGGAGCCCCTCTGCTCTGGAGCCAGGCTGGGAGAGCTGGGCTGGCTCAGCCTGGAGAAGAGAAGGCTGCTGCTGGGGAGAGCTCCGAGCCCCTTCCCATCCCTCGAGGGGCTCCAGGAGAGCTGGGGAGGGGCTGGTGCCCAGGGCAGGGAGGGCCAGGCTCAGGGGAACGGCCTTCAGCTGCAGGAGGGGGATGGAGAGGGGCTGGGAGGCAGAAATCCTTCCTAGGGAGGGGAGAGGCCCTGACACAGGGTGCCCAGAGAAGCTGGGGCTGCCCTGGGATCCCTGGCAGGGTTCAGGGCCGGGTTGGATGGGGCTTGGGCACCCTGGGCTGGGGGGTGTCCCTGCCCATGGCAGGGGGGCACTGGGGGGCTCTGAGAGCCCTTCCCACCCAAACCACTCTGTGGCTCTGTGACTTGGGCGAGGGGAGTAACAAAAAACCCAAAGACAGCCAAGCCACCAGTTCGGGTGTAACTAGTTCTAGGTGAAACTGCACCAGGATATCCGGAGCAGATGATGGAAAGACACAGAAGTTCAGTGGCAGAGGCAGGTGTGCAGCTGCCTGTCCCAACATGCTTTCCTACAGAGAAGTCCCAAGCTACTGTATTTCATAGCCAGAAGATTCTGGGACTTTCTTTCCCAATCAAGTCCACTTACTAAATGACATTAATACCCCCCTCTATCAGTGCACCTCACCTGATTTTCTTCCAGGTCTTTTCCCTATGGTGTTCCAACACAACTCACTAATAAACTTAAAGAAAGCAAGAGGCATTACCAGAAACAGTGCAAAAGATGTCATGAATCCTTCCTTCGTTAGCTCCCATGTCCCACCATACTCCTCCTCATCTATCTGCTGGAAGCTACTGAAGTAGAGGTACAGAACACCAGCATTGATCAGGCAGAATCTGGAAGAATGAGATTAGGAGCCATCATTTTGGTGACAGGGGGTCAGGTACCCAACATGTCACACAGCAACACAGCAGTGCAGTGCCTTTCATCCACAGCAGAGGGGAAGAGGGACGCTGCTCCTGCAATGCTTCCCAGGCAGCTGGGTCACTTCCTTCAAAGAGCATCTCTGGGCCAGCCTGCCACAGCACACCAGGACTGGATGAAGGTCACCTTACCAATCAGTGCCTTCTCCTAGTAGGGCTCAGATCTGCACACCCTGCAAGCTTTCCTGCCCTGCTCCCACACAGAACCCAATTTCTATGTGTGTGCTACTTAATCTGAGGCTGCTCTGGGGGAAGTTTGTAGGGCCCCATGCTCAGCATCAGATTCCTGTTAGTGCCCTGTGACCAAATGCAATGACTTTGAGATGAGAGCAGGAGAAGACTGGATAGCACCCTCAGAGCCAGAACACCAGGGTTCAACAGTTCTTGGGGGTCTCTAGTCTCTGCCAACAGTTATGCTGCAGTGGAGAGTTAAAACATGACCTCCTGCTTGTCCTTGGGCATGTCTGGCTTTACACAGCCCAGCTCAGGGCTGGGGAGACCTGGGAAGTGACAGATCTGTTTCCTGGGAAGAAGGCTGTGTAGGAAGGGCAGAGTGGGAAGATGTGCACACAGGGTCAGTCAGTGGCTGCAGCATGCTGTGAGCAGCTCTGCGACTGCCTACCACATAGAAAGCACACAGCCAGGGCTGGAAGCCTTTTGTTCCCCACTGTACACCAAATCACCTCTATTTCTTATAAGCATTTAGCACAGGAACTGGCTTAAGTGCCTCAAGGTGCTTCGTGAATTGACAGATGGAGAAGTAAGCAGAACCATGTTTCTCAGCTACTCCACATGTCACTGGGAACACTTTAGATTTAACCATTGGCACACAGCTATCGAGTTCCTGTTGGGGCATCGCTGCTTTACAGCCTCTTTGCCCTCAATTTCCAACCTCCACACACCCCTTAGAGACACTTGCTGCTACTCACTCCACTTCCCTGCCACAGCCAGGACACTCAGTGTGAGGGGCAGATGACAAAACAACTTTGCCTAGGTGGGGCTGTGAGCTTGACAAGGAGAGCTGGACTAGGCAGAGGCACCTGCAAACAGAGACTCCCCAGAGCAGACAGTGTCCTCCCACAGCCAGTGCTCTGAGCAGGGCTGTGTTCCTACTCCAGGAGCTTTCAGGAATGTGCCAGGGCCAAATTTTCATTTTGTAACTCAGGGTGCTCACTGCAGCCTTTGGAGGGGAGCTGAATCCCATCTCTCAGCAGGGATCTGATGCATACACACCCTGCTAGGCACTGCCTTCCCCTAACACACACCACAGCCAAACACTCCAGCAAGCTGGGAACACTGCCAGCAGTGCTGCTCTGCCTGCTTGTTACCTACAGTCTTTGGTAGTGTGAAGAAACCTTTTTCCTTCCAAGAAGAAGCAGCCCCTTTTGTCTACCAACAGAGCCACCCCTCCAAGGGCTCCTGACCCAAAGAAAAGGGCTACCACACCTTCCTCTCCACAGTGGCCACCCAATGCACCATACTCAGCCCCTTCTCACACGTGTAGGAACAGGATGTTTCACAAGTCAATGGAACTTCTCATTCCCTTCTTCCACCCCTGCCCCCTCTAACAATAACAACAGAGAAAAGCATTCATCAGGCTGAGGGGAGAGACAGAGGCCAGCGCAGACAGGCTGCGATGGGTGCCTGGAACGCAGCGCTGGCCGTGAGGCACGGCAGAGACGGCGCCTGGGCAGCCCCTTGTTTACAGCACAGCTCTGAGCAGGCACTGAGTCCAAATGTGGGAACATACAGCAGACAGGAAAGGAAAGGAAAGGACAGGACCCTTACACTGCTATTCCCACGAATCCCTTCAGTGGAACCACTCCCCAGATGATTCCCAGAATAACTGCGATGATCTGCCGGAACCAGTAGATCACATCTAAAAACTCGTCCTGGGGAGATAAAGCACAAGAAAGAGTTTGTCATTTACTGTGTTTCTGTTTTTAAAGCATCATACAATTACACAGGTGAAAACTGAACACACTGAACCCTGTTTCCCACTCAAAGTGTAAGATATTGTGCTCAGAGCAGGTGACAGCAGCTTGTGGCATCACACACCCTGAGCTTCTCTGCTCCCAAATTAAATACACACTTTGTCACCCCACAGGCTATGTGCAGAGGTGAGCCAGGACCTAGTCCCTTGTTTACTGAAGAGTCAATTCTACAAAAATTCACTGGAATAAAAGTTTAAAGAACCACCTGTACTTCAGACAGTTACAGCCACCCTCAGTGCCCCAGGCCCTCCCCTACACAGGAACAAGTGCTACCAGTAGCCAGCACTCACCCTGACTCCCAGCTGCAAACTATAACACAGAGACCCAGACTGGGGGGACTGGCAGGGACCTCTGGAGATCACCAGTCTGCCCCCTGCTAAAACAGGACAGTGTCCAGGGGGGTTTGGGATCTCCCTGGAGAAGGAGACTCCCCAACCTCTCTGCCCAGCCTGCCCAGGCCCCGCTGAATGGCAGCGCAGCCTTCTGGTGTGTCAGCCACTCCTCCCACTTTGGTATCCTCAGCAAACTGGCTGGGGGCACGCTCTGTCCCCTGCCCAGGTCACTGATGGGTATGTTGAACATGACCGGCCCCAGCACTGATCCCTGGGGCACACCGCTGGCTACAGGCCCCCAACCAGGCCCTGAGCCACTGATCACAGCCCTCTGGGCTCTCCTGTCAGCCAGTTCTCAGCCCACCTCACTGCCCACTCACCCAACCCACACCTCTACGCTTGTCTATGAGGATGGTCAGGAGACAGCACCAAAACCCACCTCACACCCACACTCAGAGCAGCAGAGAAGTGGTCAGTCCTGTCTGTCCTTAGGGCCAACACAACCATAAATACTGGAGCTGGACGATGCTGACTCACACTTTAAATAAAATTCACTCCTGCTCACATCTTTGTTCTAGCCTCCCCGGGATGTGACTGCCCCAGCACACCCTCAAACACCAGCTGCCTTCGTGATTTCACTGTAGGATGCACAGATTTGGTTTTGACTGCACGTGGGAGACTAGAGTCCCTGTCAGACATAGTCATTCCCCTCTGTCACTACATTTCTCAGTCATTGTAGCCTTTGGTTCATGTCCCATTGCACTGAAACACTGGCACAGGCTGTCATCACGGCCCTTGCTAACTCTGGAAGTCCTGCCCAGCCCACGGAGGTCGAGGGCAGGAGAGCCCCACTGGTTCTGAGAGCAGCAGCAACTGATAAGAAAAAAGTGACAGAGGTTCATGCCTGCCCCCCAAGGAAAACCAGGACATACTCCTGGCACCTTCTCCATGTTGAAAGGCAAAGCCAGCAAACCGGGGAGCAGACATCCCACTCTGTCCACATGGCTGTGTGCCAGAGATGGGCCAGGAGCTCAGAGCTCATGCTGCCAGGGCAGCAGCTGGAAGCAGCACTGGCCAGGAGCATTACAGCACACAGGAGCTGCGCCCAGCAGGAGAGGCAGAGGCTTTGCTAGCTAAAAAGACCTGCAGAATGTACAAGCTGAGCATGTGTGTGGAATTGTGTAGAAAAGAACTCTCTTTTTGCCCATCAGATGGTGAGGCCAGGAACTGTGGGTCAGAGTGCAACCAGCTACACTACCTGCCCTGGCGTTACTCTGCTGTGAGAGCATACCTGTGACACTGTACCAGAGACACTCACAAGCCTGCTCCTGCTGCTGCCCCTTCCCTTCAGGCCTGGTGGGTCCCTGGGTTTGCAAACAGGTTATTCCCTGAGCCTTTTAAAGCTGGTCATGTTTCTAGTTTTCATTTACTTGCACAAATTTCTTTGTTTGTCCTAGAAAAGCTGAACCCAAAAGTCAAAATTAACCGGGGCCTCTTAACAGAAGGGCAGCTGGCACTTTCCTTTGCTCCAGACTGGTGCAGCAGGGAGAGCCAGGCCCACTGCAGGCAATACAGGTGTGACACCCCGGGCCTCACGCAGCACCCGCAGGGCTCGCACCCATCGCTCACCGCCCCGACGCTGCAGCAGCCAGGGCCAGGCCGGCCGAGAGCACATCGGTGCCCGGGCGGGCTGCCAGCCGACCCACCGCTGGCCCCGGGCAGAAGTGGCTGGAGCGGGACAAGTCTGCATCCCGCGCAAGGCACTCAGCGGCGCTGGAAGGAGCAGCCGCAGCTCCACACGTACCCACAGCCCCGGTCCGCCCCCAAACTCGCCTCCTTCTCCCCCTCCCCGGCGCTGCCCAGCCCCGCCCGCTGCCACCGGAGCCTTCCCCGGGGCCAGCGCCTGAGAACCCGGGGCAGGTCGCGGCCGCTCGGGCCGGAGCAGCGGCTCTACTACCGCCAAGGCGAGAGCTCCTCCCCGCTTCCCCACCCTCCCGCGGGCGGCAGGGGCACGCCCGGCCCCGCACCTCACGGCAGAGCCCCGGGCCGGGCCGGGCCGCACCTTGTCGTGCCAGGCGGAGTCGCTGCGCAGGGCCTTGCCCCACACGGAGCCGCGCGCGGCCGCGCCGCCGTTGGCCACCGCGTGCTGCTGCGCGTGCGGCGGCTCCTCCCTGCGCCGCGCGCCGCTCATCGTCCGTTTATCCCGACCCGGTCCCGGTCCCGCCGCCGGCCCGGAAGCGGCAACAGCACGTCATCACCCGCCCGCGCGCCCCCCTCCCGCCCCTTCTCCGCCAATCACCGCGGAACGCCGCTCCCCTCCGCTACGGAGCGGGAGAGGGGACAAGCTGCCGCGCTCGTTAGGGGGGAGGAGGGAGAGGGCGGGGCCTGGACCCACAGCCCTCAGCCCAGGCCCCGCCCGCCCCCTCCCCACTTCCCGCCGTGGGGAAGGGGATTACCGGTGCTCCCCCTTCATCCTGAGGCGGTTCCTGCTGCAGGGGAAGCTAGGGGAGCCATTGCTGTAACACAGTCGCAGGGTCAAACAGTCACCGGGGGTTTGGGGTTGGAAGGGACCTCAAAGACCATCCAGTCCAACATCCCCCTGCCAGAGCGGGGTCACCCAGGATAAATCACCCAGGAACGTGTCCAGGCGGGTTTGAATGTCTCCAGAGGAGACTCCACAGCCTCTCTGGGCAGCCTGACACTGAATCCCAGAATCACAGGGTTGGAAAAGCCCTATCAGCTCATTGAGTCCAACCGTCCCTGTCCTGTGCTGACCCCCATCCCTGAGCACCTCATCTCCCCTCTGTTAAACACACCCAGGGGGGTGACTCAGCCCCTCCCTGGGCAGCCTGTGCCACAGCCCCACAACTCTGCCAGGGAAGAACTTTTCCCTCCCAGCTGAGCTGACCCTGCCCTGGCACAGCTTGAGCCCATTGCCCCTTGTCCCATCTCCTGTCCCCTGGCTGCAGAGACCATCGCCCACCTCTCTGCACCCTCCTGTCAGGGCAGGGGAGGTGGGGAGAAGGTCTCCCCTCAGCCTCCTCTTCTCCAGGCTGAACACCCCCAGCTCGCTCAGCTGCTCCTCAGAGGATTTGCCCTCCAGCCCCTTCCCCAGCCTGGTTGCCCTTCTCTGGACTTGCTCCAAGACCTCAGTGTCCTTCTTATAGTGAGGAGCCCAGAACTGGACCCAGCACTCGAGGTGCAACCTCACCAGTGCCCAGTCCAGGGGCACAATCACCTCCCCAGACCTACTGGCCACACTATTTCTGACACAAGCCAGGATGCCACTGGCCTTCCTGGCCACCTGGGCACACTGCTGGCTCATATTCAGTCGGCAGTCACCCAACACCCCCAGGTCCTTCTCTGCTTGACAGCTGTCTAGCTGCTCTGCCTCAAGCCTGTAGCACTGCATGGGGTTATGTCCAACACTCCATCAGTTACTGTAAGACGTTACCATTACCATAGCACCTTACCTCTGCTTATTGGAGCTGATATTATGGCAGCCAAACACGTCATCCTCAGGCATGGCAATCTTGGAAGTGTGTACATGGATAAAACAACCACCTTGGTGGAGGCCCAAAGATCTGACCATGGTTTTTAATACTCCTTGCTTTGCAAGAGCAACCCTACTCAACTCCTAAGAGTTGTGACCCTCATAACAAAGCACATCTGGAATTGTGGGTCGAGCCTGGTGTTGGCTGGGATGGATTCACTCCTCCCTCCTTGGGGTGTGATTCTTTGGTCAGGGGGAGCAACGAGGGTTTTGTGACAAGAAGTGATAGAGGTTCCCACACACACGGTTGTGGGTCTAGAAGACTCTGGGCGCACGACACAATGAGTGTTTCAGCCTGGCGGTGCTGGGGCCCCTCAGCATCGCCTCAAGATGGTGATCCTGCAACTCGCCTCACCGGCGGTGAGGCCTGAGCCTCTCATGGAGCCGTTCCTTCCTCACTTCCCACTGGCGCTGAGGCGCTGAGGTCGCCATTTTGTTTCCCCATGGACAAACCCCAGGCCTGAGGTCCAGCCTTCCTTTCTGTGGCACAAAGGAGCGGACAAGGCTGACAAGTGTGTTGGGAGCCTGCCTGCTGCGGCAGCCACGCTGAGGGCTGTGGGGGCAGCCACCTTGCTGTCGATTTCAACAGGACCCAGGAGACTCCCGGCTGCGTGAGGTTTTCCCAGTGGGAGCAGGCCAGTGAGTTCCTGTCCCAGACCTCTGACCACTCCCAGCTGAGGCTGTACGATTCAAATATGGCTTATGGAAAATACTCTTGAACTTCAAAAGCATCTTGCTCTACTTCAACAATCAGGCTCCTGAGCACGTGTCTGCCTCTTGGGCACTAGCCACAAGCCCAAGGCCAGTCTGAGTCAAGGGACCTGTGTTGGCCTGAAGGGGACATGCAGTGTGGGGGTCATTGCTGTACCTCCATCAGGACCTTTGCCTCTGTCACCCCTGATGACAGGGCCTTTCACTGAGGGGTCAGGTCTCCCGGCTCCAGCCTCACTCTGTGAACACTTGGGGCATGATAGCCCCCTCCTGCTCTCCGGCCTCTGCTCTGTGACAAACACAGTCACTGGGACCCCAGGGCTGATCTGTTCCAGGACTTGAGGCTGTGTTCTGGGCACAGGAGTGTCGGTGTCCCCAGCTCCACGCTCCTGCCCCAAGGTCTTTTGTAGGGGTGGAACCACTACCACAGTGATGAGAGAGCTGGAGCAGGGACCTGATCATGAATTCACCTGCTAACAATACCCTGGGCTTGTTTTACTCCACCGACCAGTGAGAGAAGCAAATTTGATTTGGGCTTGAAAGAACAAGGTGGGGGCAGAACAGGTGCCAGAGGATGTCACAGAGGGGCAAACAGGCCAGGGTAAGGTGTACTTTTTGGCGCGTATGTGGAAGAAGGGGAGAAGGGTTGCATGGGGAGCCCCAGACACAGGCAGGAGAAGGTGGGAAGAGCTGGATGGGGCTCAAGCCCTGTGGGGCTGTGCAAGGAGGCTGAGGCTGCAAAGTGTGCAGGAACTGCCCTATCCGTGTCGCCCCTCTGCACCAGCTCCCTCACCCCGGGGCATGGCCTGACACCTGCCCAGTGGCAATGAACTGGGGCTTGGTGGGTCAGAGCCCAGAGTGGCCAGAAAGGGGGAGGCCTCCCACCAGGCTCCCAGGGGTCATTGGCACATGACTCAGGCTCTCCCTTTCCTCCAGCACAGAAAAACCTGGAACCAGCTGTGGGGTACAGCTTGGGCTGCCTGACTCCTGGGACTGACCCTTCCCTTCCCTTCCCTTCCCTTCCCTTCCCTTCCCTTCCCTTCCCTTCCCTTCCCTTCCCTTCCCTCGGGACCACCTGAGCAGCTCATGGGCCAGCAAAGGCTCTGCACTCTCCCAGGCTCCCCTGTGCCCCCCCACCCCCCATACACACACACACTGGCAGGGTTCCCAACCCCATCTCCATGTTTGGCCCCTTTCCTCCCCAGCACAGCGAAGGCTGAATGACCTCCATGGCTTTCCCGCTCCCTGGAGGAGGCAATGCCCCAGCAGATTTTGTCTGAGCAACATAGGGGCATGATTAGGATGTCCCTGAGTCTGGCAGGCCATCCTGCTCATCAGCCTACTCCAGGGTTGGCTGAATCCCTCTCAGAGACACTCCTGCTGTCTCCCTCTCCCACTGGCTTTGCTTCTCTGTGCAGGTTGAATTCTGGCCCCAGCATTGTGGGGTCCTGCGACCCCCTGCGATGATGTCTGGGGGGACATTCCCCTCCCAAGGGGGCAGCTGCAGGACTGGAAGCTCCTCTTAGTGACTGCAGGTCTGGGATGCAGCGCAGGGCTGCAGGCCTGCTGGTGGGAAGCAAGTGTGAGCAAGATCTGCTGCTCTGGAGAGGTGTCCCAGGCCGGGGCCTGTCCTGCCCCGGGGATGGGTAGGGGGTCCCCATGCCTGCACTTGCAGGCCCCACACTGCAGCTCAGGGACGGGGCAGGCACCTTTGCTGACCTCTGCTGCAGGACCTTAGAGAGGCTGTTGAAGCGGGGCCCGCTGGGGGCCCGCAGCCCGGGGCCCAGGCAGGGCTCGGGGCCGCTGGGCTGGTCCTTCTGGCCACCGCTCCCTGTGCAGCGCGTCCCACTGCACCAGTGACAGAGGCTTCCAGCCAGCCTTCGGGTGGCCTCAAGGCTTCGCCGTGTAACCCCATGAGGCCGCCCCTCCACAGGCAGCCCCACGCCGGCTGGCAGGGACTTGCCCTGGCCCTGCTACCGCAGCCGGACCTGCTCCGGGAAGCCTGGGGTGAACCACCACCCGCGGGCCCCGGGCTGATGTCACCCGTGGGTGCCCACAGCTCCGCAGAGCACGGTGTCTCCGTGCCACCGGGCTGGCAGGCGCAGGGATGCCCGCAGGGATGTCGGCCGGACGCGCCGGTTCCCAGCCCCGGGCGCTGCCCCGGGCTGCGCATCTCCCCGCGGGGAAGCGGACACGCGTGGGCCGCTCCCGGCGCCCTCTCGTCTATATAAGGCCGGGCCCGCCGGCCCGCCGCCCCGGTCCGCCGCATTCTTCTGCCTTGTATGGGCCGAGCCGGGACGGGCGGGACGGGGCGGGCCGGGCCGGGCGGCACCGCCCCGGGGCCCCGCTCCCCCCGCGCTCGCCCCTAGGGCCGCTCCACGGGCCGGGCCCCGGCAGAGCAGCTCTGGTCGCCCCGCAGCTCCCCCGCTCCGGTCCAGGTGAGGAGGCTCCGCCCGGGTGTCGGCCCCGCCGCTCCCCGTTCCGCCGGGCGCGACGGGTGCCGGCCGGCCACGGGGAGAGACCAGCACGGGAGGGAGCGCACAGCCCCGGTGGGGCGGGAGGGACCGGGCGGGATGGGGCCCGGGGCAGCCCCGAGGGACCGGGCGGGATGGGGCCGGGATTGGCTCGGAGGGAAGCGGCAGGATGGGAGGGGATGGGTACCCGGGGAGTGCGGGAGGGAGCAGCCCCCGGGCGCCCCGCCGCTGCTGCCGTGCTGGAGCTGGGATCAGCCCAGGGGAGGAGGCGGCACAGCGGTGGGAGAGGCCCCGGTGCGGTCCTGCCAGGCACCGGGCAGGTGGGGAGAGGCGCTCTCCGGGGCTCGGCAGGGATGTCCCGGCTGGGGAGGCGACGATCGCTCTGGAGCAAAGTCTGCAGCGACTTGGGGCTGGGACATCCCGGCTTCCCCGGGATGGCAGTCCCGCAGGAGCAGATCCTGCTGCCTGTGGCTTCACCCGCCGCTGGTCTGTGAGAGCTGTTCCTGTCTGGAACATCTGCTTTTCCCCAAGTTTTTTTACTGATGGCCAGAGCCAAGATGCAGACGCGTGTGTGATGCTCCAGAGATCTCCCCAGTGCCCTGTGAGCATCCTCAGGCAAGAAACTGTTGCAAGGCAGAAAAGCTTTATTTAGCTCAGCCTTAACCACGGAGGATCCCTGTGCTTTGTTTAGCTTTGCCTGTGGAAACTCCAGGTCCTCCTGGCTTTCCTCTCCTCATGCCCTTTCAGTACCAAGCGTTGTGACTGTGATAAAAGCCAGGGAGGCTCTAAAACATGGATGTGGAGGAGACAGAGACAGCAGAGGCAGAATTCTTTTGGAGTGGAACATCCCCAAGTGTCAACAACCACTGCTGCTGACCAAAGATGGTTGGGTTTCTTCAGTCGCTTGATTTTTTTTTTCTCCTCTGGTCCCTGGCAGGCTCTGTGCGGCTGGAGGAGGAGTTTGCGGTCACCTCCCCCTCTGAGGCGCTGCGGCCACATTTCCCTGCCGAGGTGAGCTCCTGGGAAAACAGCAAACCCAATCCAGGGCATGTTGGCCCAAAGCCATGAAGACCTCCTGCCTCATGGTCCTGTTTCCCAGCCTCGCTGGGCATCAGAAGGGTGCCAGGTGCTGGGTCCTTTGCATGGTGATGGTGTCTGTGTATGGTCTTCTTGTGGTAGCCCCAGAAGCTGTGCTTTGGAAGGGTTTGGTATGCCACACAGGCATGGTGAAGTCCTCATCTCCTAAACGTGCTGGGAAGGAACTAGCCCAGTCTCTCTGCCGAACTTGCAGCCCCACAGCTACACATGGGCCTGTCTGGGTCCTCAATGTGTGGTGGGAGCTGAAGGAAGGCTGGGATGAGCCCCCTCCTGGGATTGTGGCACACTGACCTCCAGTCCCGTGGTGCAGAGTGGGACAGGGCTTCTGCAGCTCTCGGTGCCTCTGGCTGGCAGTGTGGCTTCCCTGGCACCCCTTGGGAATGGGGATGGAGCCGAGTAGTGCTGCACCCCAAGGGCACCCAGAGCAGGGCTGTGCTGGAGGGAAGGGATGCTTTAGCAACAAGGTAGGCAGGGAAGATGAGCTGCTCCCTGCTCACTCCTCCGGTGTATGACAGCCTGGTCTGTGTGTCCCACTGGCTCCAGAGCTGGGATGTCCGCTCCTGGACAGTCCTGGTGTTGGGAGAGGGGCCCTGCAGACAGCAGAGCTTTACTGGTGGGAAGATGTGCTGGCTGCAGTGCTGCCCTGCAGATCCTTGTGCCCATGGGGGATGCTGCAAGGCATCACTGACACTGGCCCCTGTGTCACTCCAGGAGAAGGGAGAGGAACCGCTGCCTGCGCTGGGCTGAACCCCTACAGCCCTGTGCAGAGAGGAGCTGTGGCTGGCTGTGTGCTGCTGAGGGCCACATTCACGGCTGCTGTTGTGGCTTGCTGCTACACACAGCACATTTTGGGAAGGGCCATGGGGCAGAAATTTCATGAGAGTCCCTCTGAGGGGCCTCCTGCACCCTGCAGTGGTGTCTGGGACAGCCTGGGCTGCTTGAATCGCTCTTTCCCTACCCTGACCGAGAGCATCCAGCAGCGGCACACCGTGCTGCTGGGATCTCGTGGCAGAGAGGAGCTGGCTGGGAGCAAAGGTCTGGTGCCTCTGTGCTGTGCCGGAGGCTGCAGGGCAGCCCCACGCTGTGCCGGAGCCTCCTGGTGCTGTTGAAGGTGGACCCTGCAGCCGTGTGGATGGGTTCCAAGGAGCCACCCTTGGGACACTCGGCAGCATATGCCGGGTGATGGCAGCTTCTGAGCACGTGGGAACATCCCAGGGCCTGGGGACAAGCTGCCACCACGGTGAGGAGAGCTGCCCCGTCCCCTCCTTGGCACCAGGCCTGACACGATCCTGCTCGTCCCGCTGGCCCAGCAGTGGCTGCCCCATGGATGATTTTTGAGCTGGGGTAGTGAGCTGGAGCAGCACGGGGGAAGATGTGGGGTGGGAAAGGGTGGAAATGGGCTGGAGGGAGGGGGACAGCAGCGGAATGGGGACGCCTGCCCTGGCAGCACCACAATGTCCCTTTGGCTTATCCCAGCCTCCCCAGCATGGTCAGGAAGCAGCACCAGGGTAGAGCTGCTGGTTTGGTTTGTACCAAGGAGGAAACATGCAGAGGTTTATTTTTCTGATAACCACAGGGCTTTGATCTTTAAAAATAAATCTTCTTTACTAGCTTAGGAGCTTTTTAATCCAGCCTTGTCACCCCTTGGGCCTGACTCTCTGGTGGGGAAAGCACGAGCCCAGTGGTGCAGGAGGCAGGGAGATGGTGTCGGCAGGAGCAGGGCTGGACGGGGGGATGAGGGCAGCCAGGGATGAGGGCAGTGTGGTGATCAGCCCTTTCGTGCCAGCACTAACCTGAGACCAGCAGCTCCAGGGCCAGAGCAGTGCTGGGATGGGGCTTTCACTGGGGGTGGCAGGAGTGGGACGTCTCTGTGGGCTTCCTTCTTGCCTAGGAGGAAGCCGGAGTATTGGTTTCTGCACTGACTGGCTCAGCTGAGTCCACCCCAGTGTGCAGGGAGCCGTGGCCAGGCGTTCCCCAAAAAGGTCTGGGCACTGGGGTTTTGGGAATCCCATACAGTGTGGGCTCAAGGGCCCAGGGAGCGCGGCCACCGAGCCCTCGTGCAGAGCACAGATCACTGCTGTTGAGTCAGGCCTCGCTGCACATCACCTCTGCCCCATGCTGGAGGCACCGTTCCCCACACTGACCCTAGAAAGTCCCTTCCCGAGCCCAGGCAGCCCTGGGAGGGCTCACGGCAGCAGCGCAGCGACTAGGAGGCGACCAGGCTGAGCTGGACCTTGGGACCAAACATCTTCCCAGGGCATATTTGGGATCAAACAGCAAAACCATGTGCTGTCAAAATCACACTTAATCCCCCTAACGAGAACCATCTCTCTGGAGAGGGTGCCAAGCCGCGCTGCTGCTGCCGGTCACAGCTGGGGCAGGGTAAATATTTGGATAATACTAATTCATGCGGGGAGAGCACAGCTCTTGCTCACTTCTCCAGTCTTCTGCTCATCATTCTGCTAATAATTTGGCGTGTTTTGAAAGCTGAGCCTGGTGCCATGGGCCAGCAGCAGCTCTTAGTGCTGTTGTGGGGTTCAGCTGAGCGTCCCCATGCTGCTGCCTGTGGGATGGTTACGGGTGGGCAGCGCATGTGGGTGCCTGGCAGGGTGCACAGAATCCCAGAATCACAGGGTTGGAAAAGACCTTTAAGACCATTGAGTCCAACTGTCCCTGTCCTGTGCTGACCCCCATCCCTGAGCATCCCATCTCCCCTCTGTTAAACACACCCAGGGGGGTGACTCAGCCCCTCCCTGGGCAGCCTGTGCCACAGCCCCACAACTCTGCCAGGGAAGAACTTTGCCCTCCCAGCTGAGCTGACCCTGCCCTGGCACAGCTTGAGCCCATTGCCCCTTGTCCCATCTCCTGTCCCCTGGCTGCAGAGACCAGCGCCCACCTCTCTGCACCCTCCTGTCAGGGCAGGGGAGGTGGGGAGAAGGTCTCCCCTCAGCCTCCTCTTCTCCAGGCTGAACACCCCCAGCTCGCTCAGCTGCTCCTCAGAGGATTTGCCCTCCAGCCCCTTCCCCAGCCTGGTTGCCCTTCTCTGGACTCGCTCCAGGACCTCCATGTCCTTCTGATGCTGAGGAGCCCAGAACTGGACCCAGCACTCGAGGTGCAGCCTCACCATGCCGAGGAGACGGGACTGGCCCAGCACAGAGAGCTGTGTGGTGCAGCAGTGCTGGAGGAAGCAGCAGCATGAGATGGGCTGTGGGTGAGACCCCACTCCCTGCCCCTGGGCATTGCTGGGCTCCTGCCCTGCTTCTCAGCAGCTGGCTGGGGACAAAAGTCTCTTTGCTTTGGGAAAGGACAGAGCGTTTGGGGGATGGCAGGTGGTTTGGTGACTGCTGTAAGGTGCAGGCAGCTCAGGGCAGCACACGGGAGGGGGCTGAGGGCAGCACGGTTTCCATCCCAGTGTCTGCAGCCAGTGAGGATCACGGGGGGCAAAGGGGGTGTGTGTCCTGGGGGACGTGGAGCATGTCCCCAGTAGATGAAGGGCCCATCAGTGCATATTAATTTCATGTTGCTCTCCCCTCCTCCCCCTCCCTGCACCCCCACTTCCCATGCAGGGCTCTGACCCAGATGGGGAAACTGAGGCTCGGGCCTACATGTGAGGGAGCAGTGGCTGTGGTAGATCCACGAGGGCTCCAAGCAGCATCTCTCCCCTGGACTGACCAAGCCCCTGGCTTTCTTTTAAATAGTGGCAGCATCCCTCAGTCTGACAGCATGGAGGGGATCCCTCTGAGCCCCTGCCTGGAGGCTCTGACAAGGTTTTGGTACTATATTGGAGTGGGGGGTGGGGCGCTCTGCTCCAGCCCTGCTCTGCTGGGAGCAAACTGGTGTGGGCTGGGGACAGGACACTCCTTTAAGAGCAGGTTTTCCTCCCTTGGCCCTGCCTCCATTGTGTTTGGGGGCCACATGGCCCCTTTGCAGTTCCCTGTGGGACATGAGTGGCCCCAGGGTGTGCCCACCCCGCTGCTGTGCCCCTCGTTGCCCCCTGGGGCTGTTCCCTTCCCCTGGCATCCATTACCTGCAGCAACAGCAGCAGTCCTCAGCGCTGTGCAGTGTCCTCCCTCCCCACAGGGGCTCTGCAGCCCCCAGAAGCCCCCCAGCCCTCTCTTCTCCACTTCGGGGCAGAGCAGAGTGGGAGGGAGGCGGTGAGCGGCCTTTGGCCGGCCAGACCTTGTGTTGGTGGGAGGTGGGATGGATGGAGCCAGGATGGAGGGGGAGGGGAGGCTGTGGTATGTGAGGAATGTGCCCGGAGCAGATAACCCCTTCCCTCTGGGTGCTGGGTGCTGCGCCGAGCCCACCTCCTGGGCCAGAACGTGGCAGGGCGCTGCTTTAGTGCAGTGCAGTGGAGGGTGCCAGGGAGACCCAGCTCCCGGAGCTGGCTGGGGAGGAGGAGGAAGCCTGGGGGGGCACCTGTCCCACACAGCCCCCCCCCCACCTCCCCCGGGACTGAGGGCAGTGGGGGGATGCTGGCTGCCAGGCCTGGCATCTCCCCTTTGCCTGGGATGTAAAGCAGCAGGCGGGTTTGGGGCTTTGGGGGCCCTGCCTGCAGTCCTAGGACAGCCCTGGGGAAGGGGTGCCATTGAGTGCTGCCAGCTCTTCTGCCTTCCTGGGGACCACTGGAGCCCAAGTCTCTCCTTGTCCCCTCATCAGACCCTGTGACTGCCTTATCTCACTGTTGCCAGACTGAGTGGCAGTCAGGGAAACTGAGGCACGGGAGTCTGTCACTGCCTCTGCTCTGCACACCCGGGCTCTACTGGTGCCCAGCTCTGCTGATGCTGCTCTGCTCCTAGGTACCCCCCAGCTGCCAAGATGTCCAGCAAACGTGCCAAAGCCAAGACCACCAAGAAGCGCCCGCAGCGCGCCACCTCCAATGTCTTTGCCATGTTCGACCAGTCGCAGATCCAGGAGTTCAAGGAGGCCTTCAACATGATTGACCAGAACCGCGACGGCTTCATTGACAAGGAGGATCTGCACGACATGCTGGCCTCCCTCGGTGAGGACGTCTGTGTCCCTCAGCCCCTCTGCCCTCAAACCCTCCTCAGCAAGTGGGGAATGGGAATGGCTGCGGGGGGACCTAGTGCCTCACACCCACCACTGAATCCTGGCTTTGGTGGGGTGCCACTGAGGTGCAGCCCTCCCTCCTGCTTTGGGCCAGCCTGATCCAAAACCGGGGCAGAGGGGTGAGGGGGAGGATTTCTCTGCTTGCACCAGTTGACTGTAGAAGGTGCATCTAGTGGCGGGACCCGAGGGCAGCAGCTTGGTGTGTTGCTCTTATCACCGTGCTCACTAGAAGGAAGGAGACCCTTGGGGCTGGAGAAGCTCTGCCCTAGGAGCAACCACCAGCCACAGCCACTGAGTACCTGAAGCCCCGTCTCAGAATAGTGCCTGGGGTCCTCCCACTGCTCCCAGCCTGGCTGAGGTCTGTCCCTGTGCTGACTTGATACCTCAGCCCGTTGAGACTCGCAGGTCTGGCCCCACTTCCCACCCAGAGCCCATTCTTTGCTGTAGGCCACAGACCCCCCTCCCGCTCCCCACTGCACCTCCACGGCCTGGGGGGGTCTGTCAATGATTGACCTAGCAGCCAAACCTGTTCCTGAGGTCCTGCCTGGCCAGGGAGGGACACCTCCCTCCTCCCCTTTACCCGGAGAGGGGCCAGGTGCTGGGGCACACAGACCTCAGCAGAGGAGGTTGAACCATCCCTGGTGCATCCATGGTAGGAGCAGTGTGAGGGAGCACCCCGCTCCTCAGGTGGTGGGGTGCCAGCTGCCAGGGGGATGAGGAACAGCCATAGGATTTGTCCCAGTAACCACCAGCTGAATTCCTGCATCTCTCTTGAGGCTGAGCCTGGCTGAGCTGGGTCACAGAGGGCTCCAGTATGGATTAAAGCATGGGGAGATGCCCGGGGGGAGCACTGCCACTGCAGAAACACCCTTCCCTTGATTTGGAGGGGAGGAGTGAAAGTGCACCAGCAATGAAAAAGGTGCAGGCAACTGGGTGGGTGGGTGGACTGCCCTCAGGGACGGACACAGGGCCCAGCACCCACACCCCCGCCCGTGTCCGCAGGGAAGAACCCCACCGACGAGTACCTGGAGGGCATGATGAGCGAGGCGCCAGGGCCCATCAACTTCACCATGTTCCTCACCATGTTTGGGGAGAAGCTGAACGGCACCGACCCAGAGGACGTCATCCGCAACGCCTTCGCCTGCTTCGATGAGGAGGCATCAGGTACAGGCACTGCCTGCACGGCCCCGTGCTGCCTGCCTCAGCGCCGGGGCCGAATCCTTGGGGACCGTCCCCAGGCGGCTCCAGAGTGGAAGAGCTGGGCAGGGGTATCGCCTGGAGCGGTGGGGAAGGTGTGTCCCCCTGCAGTGTCCCCTGTTAACGCCATCCCCTGCCGTCCCTGCAGGCTTCATTCATGAGGACCATCTGCGTGAGCTGCTGACCACCATGGGAGACAGGTTCACCGATGAGGAGGTGGATGAGATGTACCGGGAGGCGCCCATCGACAAGAAGGGCAACTTCAACTACGTGGAGTTCACCCGCATCCTGAAGCACGGGGCCAAGGACAAGGACGATTAGAGCTTGGGGCCACTTACCCCCTTCTGCGTCCTCCCACACATGCCTCCCCCCGCCCCTCGGCCTCCTTGCTGCCCCACAGCAGGCCCTCCCCACGGAGGACACCTCCCAGGACCAGCACCCCCACATCAGGTCACGCTTGGAGTGGAAGCGCTCCC
The DNA here is from genome assembly GCA_027925045.1 of Hypotaenidia okinawae. NCBI lineage: Eukaryota > Metazoa > Chordata > Aves > Gruiformes > Rallidae > Hypotaenidia > Hypotaenidia okinawae. The sequence goes on from BSDF01000016.1 coordinate 1,415,602, forward strand.
ATCACTGCATCGCCGTGTGCCCACCCATCAGCCCCAGACCTCCCCTCCCATTGCCTCTTGCACCCACAGGCTCACCCTGCTGGATCCCCCAGCCTGGCTGTGACCCCCCCACTGCCCCAAGCAGCCATCAAACCCCTTAAAGCCACCGTGCCGCTGGTCCCTGGGGCCAGGGCGAGCATCCCGGGTGAGCGCTGGTCTGCAGGGAGGAAGCAGCTCCTCTCGCCTCCCCGCCCACCTGACAGCAATCCCCCCTCTGCCTCCCCCCGGCTCCCGTGCGGCTCCAGGCCTGTGGTGTGAGGGGGTCGGGCGTTGATGCGGCGGATAAAACCCGGCGGGTGTGATACGGAGCTGTGCGGTGTGTGGCTCCCTCGCTGCCCGGCGCCGCGCCGCCCCACGCTGCCCGGTGGTTTCGGGCACCCACGTCTTGCCCTGTCGCTGCCACTCCAGCCAGGGCAGCCGGTTCTCCAAGCCAAATCGTTCCCAACCCCTGTCAAATCGGCTCGAGGGGCGCTGCCCACCGTGGCTGATGGGATGAGGGTTGCGCCGCTCTGTCCCCGTGTTGGAGTGGGACGAGATGCACCTGGTGAGCTGCTGGTCACACTACCTTCATCACCAGGTTTGGGGTCCCCCAGGGCCCGGCCACCTTTTTGTGGCATGCTGAGTGGGCAGGGGTGGGGGTAAGAGACCCAGGGGGTAAGAAATGGGGAGAGGGGTTGTCCCCTTGGTTTGGTTAATTATCCCCCGTGGGAGGGTGGGGGGCTCCCACCTTGCAGAGCTACTGCCTGAAGTCAGCCCATCTCCTTGGCCTGGCAGGATGAGCTTCCTGCTTTATTTTCTTTAAAATGGGGGGAAATGGGACTAGAAACCCACGGAGCCTGGGAAGGGCACAGCACGTGCCAGGGATGCTCCCAGCACACTGGGAAGGCTTGGAAAGGGTCTGTGGGAGCTTCCATGAGCTCACGCTGCTGGGATCAGAGGGGTCAGCGGCCTGGACCATGTTCAGGGACCTGCCAGGCCCCAGGAGATGCTCCCACCTGGGATGTGACCCACAGTTTTATAGCTCCTCCTCAGTTCCCAGTGAATATTCCCCAGGTGCTGCAACATGAGATGATCTAAATTACAAGAGACGTGAGGGACTGGAGATGTGCTCTGCCAGGGAGCTGCCCAGCGCCATGGCTCTGCTGCCCCACACCAAACCATCTCCAGGCCTGCAGACACCAAGCTTCTTCCCTAATTCCTTGCTGTGTCAGGGAAAAACACCCCTCATTTCTCCCACTTCCAGAGCAAAGCCCGGGGCCTGGGGGCTGCTGGGGGCAGGATGCTTTTTAAAGCCCCCTTCACTAGGACGTGCACGAGAGAGAATGAGCATCTCACAGGTGTCAGTTTTGGGGGGTTGATGCCAGAGATAAAGCCAGTGGTGTGGGAAAGGGCCTCCAGCTTCTGCAAGGCCTCTGCCACGCAGCAGGCAGAGTGTCTTCTGGAGGCAGCTGCATCCAGGAGCGATGTTCAGCCCTGCTGTCCCCAACGGATCAGCCTGTGTGGCCAGCCCAGCTGCTGGCAGCGTTGGGAGTGGGATGGACTTGGTGGTTGGCCACCACCAGCCATGGGCACAGCTGCCCCTGGGCAGGGAGCTGCCAGAGGTTCTGGTGTGGGGCTTCCAGAAAGCACTGGCTCAAGGAGCTACCAAAGCTGCGGTGTCTGAGCTGCCCCCTGACGCAGGAGAGGCCATCCCTGGTGCCAGCAATGCAGAGGAACCCTGTTATTGGACACTGAGAAGGTTCTGCTGCCCCCCAGAAGGTCCTGCTGCCCCCACCTCCTGGGGCTCTTTGCAGGTGGATCAGGAAGTTATTTGGGAAGCAAAGGTGGGGCTGTCCCACTGGACTTCAGGGGCTGAGCGAAGAGCACTGAAACACAGGCACAGGTGGGTTGATGGAAAGTGAAGCACAAGGGGAAGGTGAGTCCTGATTTTGCAGGGGAGACAGTGGGCTCCAGGTGCCCCAAGACAGCCCCAGGGGAGGTCAGTGCTCAGCAGCTGCCAAGTGAGAGAGATGGAGAAAGAAAATCATATGCTGGGAGTTACTGGGAGGAGGAAGGAGGCCGAAAGGGAGATCCATGTCTTGCCACTGCTGGGGTCATTCTATTGCCCACACCTGGAAGTCAAAAAGGAGATGGAGCCAAAGTGGAAGGGTCCTGAGCAGAGCACAGAGCAGCTTCTGCCCGAGGAGAGGATGTGGGAGTGGGGGCTGCAGGGGCAGGGTGCTGCTTCCCACCCCTCCTTGGGTGATGCACACAGCGTCACTAGACACATGGGAGCCACGTCTGGCTCAGGATGCCTGTGGCCAGGAGTCCCTCTCCAATGGGCTCTGTTCTCACCCTCTTTCAGCACCTGCTTCCCACTGCGGTGGCAGACAGGACCCCAGGAGATGTGCCCCTCCACCCAGCAACGTTCAGAGCACTTTCTATGCTTCCTTATTTTTTCCCAGTCTGGTTTTGCCCAGCCCTTGGCTTTCTGGCTCTCCCAGCAGTGGGAGGCCAGAGGGCAGCCTGTCTAATCACACTGGATCATGTTGTCCATCAGCTGATGCTCTTGGGAGGCCCCTGGTGCCACCAGCACAAGCAGATGGGGCAGTTCTCCCATGCTCTGTATTCCCCCCAAACACCTCGTCCACTTTGCTCAACCACGTCCCCCAAAGGGGGAGAAAGGAACACCAGCAGCCCCCCAACCACTCGCACCCACCTGAACCTCATGAAGTTCAGCAAGGCCAAGTGCCAGGTCCTGCACTTTCACGGGTTGGGGCCGTCCCTGGCACCAGCACAGGCTGGGCTGTGTGGGTTGGGGCAGCCCCAAGGAGAAGGACCTGGAGGGTGACAAAAGGGGACGAGAGCCAGCAGTGTGCACCCACAGCCCAGACAGCCCCCGTGTCCTGGGTGGCACACCAAGAACCACAGCCAGTGGGTCCACCTGACCTGACCCATTTCAGAGGCATTAAGTTGCATCAGAATAAAATTCATTTCAGAAGCCATTGCTTGGGGCAGGGGCACCGAGTTCAGACCCAACCATCCTCCTGGGTCAGCCCCAAAGAGCTGCTCGCAGTGGGAAGGGTTTCCTGATGCTTGGAGGGACCTTCCTGTGTTCTGGTCTCTTCTCCCCTGAGAAGGACCTGGCTGTGTCCTCACTGCACCCTCCCCCAGGGATTTATACACAGTGAGGAGACCACCCCTCCCCGACATGCTCTGCTCCAGGGTGAGTAGTCCCAGCTCCCTCAGCTTCTCCTCGTAGCAGAGATGCTCCAGTCCCTCCATCACCTTCATGACCCCTTCACTGGGCTCTTGTCTCTCTTGTACTGGGAACGCCAGTGCTGGGCCCAGCACTCCAGGGGTGGTCTCACCTGTGCTGAGCAGAGGGGAAGGGTCACCTCCCTCCCCCAGCTATGACACTTCTCCTAATGCAGCCCACTAGGCCACCACCATTGGCTGCCTTTGCCACAAGGGCACAGTTCTGGCCATGGTTAACTTGGTGGGCACCAGGACCCCCAGGCCATTCCCACAGCGCTGCTTTCCAGTTTGGATGGCCCTTGGCCCATCCTGGTGCTTGGGGTTGGTCCTCCCAAGGGTCAGAACTTCTCAACAAACTTCATGAGGTTCCTTTTGGCCTGTTTCTTCAGGTCCTGCTCCTGGGTGTAGCCCTGGGTGCTCTGGGTGGCAGCTACTGCCGTGTGGGCTCTCTCCATGGGAGTTATTCCTTCCTTCAGCCAGAACAAGAGCTGGCTATGCATCCCAGGGAGCCTTCCTCCAAACCCTGTCCCAAAAGCATCACTCTCCAGCATGGTGAGCTCCATCCTCATGTCTCCAGAGCACCACAGCTCTTCTTTCCACATCCAGTGGCACAGGTTATGGGAATATCGGAGAGGCAAAGGATACAGCAACACTCGCTTGAGAGAGGAGAGGGTCTGTCCTGCCCCACGGCCTCCAGGAAGGACAGCAGAAATGGTGGACTGCCCCACAGGAAGGGGCAGGAGGAGATGGAGGGGCCGTGGTGCCCAAGTGTGGGGCTCTGGTGCCAGAGCCAGCACTGGGGGTGGTGAAGCAGATCCTGCTACTTCTGCCCTGGGCTGAGCCCTGCACCCTGAGCCTGTGGCACGGAGAGTCGGATACTGGGTGCTGCCAGTCAGTGCCCAGTGGCACATGCAGCCCTTACTGGTGCTCCAACGCCAGTCTACTTGCAAGCAGGCAGCTTTGCGACCAGGTTCCGCTCCACCCCTGAGCAGGGGAAGGACGCAACTGATCTCCCTCCTAATTAACACCACCACGATCCCAGTCCAAGGCCACCAAGCCTTGGCTTTTGCAGAGCAAAGGCAGGCTGCTGACCAGCAAAAAAGCCCAGTTAAGACCCCTCCAGGACCAGTCCGACTGGGAGGAGGGGGTGGCGGTTCTGAGTGGGGAGCAGGACCCCCTGCCAGAGAGCCAGGCCCGGGCCCAAGGTGGAGCTGCAGCCACCAGCCCCCACCACTGCCCACAGACCCATTTTCCTCACAAAAAAAATCCAGATTAAATACGGGAGGGTGGGAAGGGGACAGGAGGGTCAGCCTGGAGCTTCCAGCATCCCCCTGGCCAGCTGATTGTTGTTCAAATGGCTGAAGGTTAATGGTATTTCCATGTCAATGGGCCTGGCCAGGCTCCTCAGGGCAGGCTGGGGGACCCACTGCCCAGGCAGCCCTTAGGAGAGCGGGCAGGGACATTCCCAGAGTCCCTGCCTGGACCCCACAGGGCTCCGAATCCCTGGGAGCCCCCAGGCCCTGCCCTGGGCTGGCTCTGCCCAGGGGTTTTGGACCCCCAGCTGCTGCACTCAGGTGCCTGGTGGGATTTTGTAAAAGCTGCTTCGGTAGCCGCAGCCCAGGGCCCACGGGAGGGCCCACGGCCCAGCACCCATTCCCATTCCCATCAAGTAGGCCGGAGACTAGCTCTCCTTTTTCCAAGGAGAGGAGCAGAAGCAGGCAGGGCCGGAAGGGACCGTCCAGCCATGTGCAGAACCGGGCGAGCTGCGGGGGGCTGGGGGTGGGGGCTGGGGGTAGGGCCTGTGTCCTGCACCCGTACAAACATGCACCAGACATGGTTTGCACCCAGAGCTGGCCCTGCACCTCACCTGTGGTCACCAGCCCATTGCATGGATGCAGCAATAGCAATCCTGTGGCACAGCTTCCCTCAGCACACTGAAGAGTCAGCAGCAATTTAACAACTGTTGGAAGGAATTGTCCTTTTCCTGCTCTTTAATCCTTCCTGGCATCACACAATCTGCTCTGCACACACCAAAGACCCACCATCAAAGAAGGGTGTTTGCAGCCTCTCTCAATACGGGAACAAATGCCCATCTTTTTCCCCATGAGGAGAAAAGAGGGGAGGGAGAGGGGCAGCAGCACATCCTGCAAAGGTGCTGGAGCCTGGGAGGGCAGAGCTGCCCTGAGACTGGCTCCGGCCCCACGCTCTGCCTGGAGGAAGCCAAAGCAGGACCCGGTGAGCCTTGGGGCTGCTGTGCCCACGACCACACAGGTCCTGGGGGGATGCACATGTGCATTGCACTTGGCTTGGCAAGGATGAGCGTGGACATACCTAAGGGGGGATGGGGAGGGATGGACACCCCAGAGGACATCCCCATGGCAGGGGATGGCACCCCTCTGGGCTGGCTGTTGGATGGGGTCATCTTGGCTTCCTGCAGCTGCACCTTCTCCTAGGTGGGTGTTCCAAATGGGAGTCCCTTGTGTGGATGTCCCTGGGTGGCAACCCTGGAGTGGGTGCCCCTGGGTTGATGTCTTTGAGTGGGAGTCCCTGGGTGGGTGCTCCTGGGAGGGAGAGAGTCTCTGTGTGTCTGTCCCTGGGTGGGCGTCTTGAGTGGGGGTGCCTGGGCTGCTGCCCCTGGCTGGGTGCCCCTGGGTTGATGTCCTTGAGTGGGAGTCCCTGTGTGGGTGCTCCTGGGAGGGAGAGAGTCTCTGTGCAGCTGTCTCCGGGTGGGTGCCCCTGAGTTAGTGTCCTGAGTGGGAGTCCCTGGGCTGCTGCCCCTGGGTGGGTGTCCCTGGGAGGGAGTCTCTGGCGGGTGCCAGTGGGGGTGCCGGGGGCAGTTCCTCCCGGGGGTTACCGCGGCATTTCTGCCGCCGGCGCGGCCCGCGGGGCCGGGGGCTCCCTCCCGCCGGGTCCCGTGTGCGGGAGCGGGGGGGCAGAGCCCCATCCCGCCGCCGCCAGGTACGGGCGCGGGGCTCGGCGGGGCGGGGGCTGGGGTGCCCGCTGCCCGGTGCCGCGGCGGTGACAGCCGGGGGCGGGCGGGCCGGGGCCGGGGGCGGGGGGCCCGGCCGAGTTCCTGCCTCCTCGGGAACAAAGGGAACTCTGTCTCGGCATCTGTCACCGCCGCCCACCCAAAACTTTTCGCTGCGCCTCGGCCGCCCGCCCCGCCGCCGCGGGAGGGTCCCGCCGCACCCCCGGCACCAGCGGCGGCGCGACCCCGGCGCGGCCCATGCAAGGGCCGAGGCGGCGGCGGCGGCGGCCCGGGGGTAAGAGCGCAGCCGGGGCGGGCGGCAAACATGGAGTCCCGGGCGGGCTGCGGGCTGCGGGCGCGGCGGCTCGGGCCGGGCCGGGCCGGGCCGGGGGAGCGCGGGGCGGAGCGGAGCGGAGCGCGGCCCCCGCCGCCTTTGTGCGGGCCGGGCCGGGCCGGGCGGGCAGCCGCCCCCCCCCGCGGCATGAAAAGTTTCGGGGAAGCGGCGGGCGGGCGCGCTCGGGGGGTTGTTCCCGTTCCGCGGCGGTTCTAACTTGGCCGAGGTTGTTTGTTTGTTCGCTCGGGGCCGGTGCGGGGCCGCCCGTCGCGGTGCGGGCTGCGGGGCCGCCGAGGAGTTTCCAGCCTCTTTCTTTCTCCTTCGCCTTCCCCGGGCGGCGGCGGCGGCGGCGGGGGGGGGGGGGGGCGGGGCTCGCCGCTTCCCCCGGCTTTGTGTCCGCGGCGGGCGGGGGCCCCGGGGCCGCGCTACCTGTTGCGGCCGGAGGAGGGGGCGGCGGGGCCCGGCCCGGCCCGGCCCGTGACAGCAGCGCGGGGAAGCCGCCCCCGCCGCCGCCCCCGCCGCACAATGACCCCGCGTGGTTCCTTCTCCTCGAAGCAACTCCGACTGTCCAGCCCCGGCCCTTTCCTCCTGCTGAGATTTGGGGTTTATTTTTCGTTCCCCCCCAAAACACTCCCCCCTCCCCCCGGTTTCTCTCCGGGACGCTGCGAGTGCCCCCCGGCCCCGGCCCCGGCCCCGCTGCCTGCGCTGGGCTCACGCCCGTGCGGGCTCCGCGTCGGCAGACCCCAGCGCCGTAGGGGCGGTGGGGGGGAGGTCTGTTGTCTCCACCGGTGCCTGTGGCCTCTCCTCCCCCCCGGGGGGGTCTCTGCCTCCGGATTATCCCCCTCCCGTGCCGAGCGAGGAGGGGGCGAGCCGCCTTCCAGCTCCCAGGCGGTGTGTGGGGGGGTTTGTGGCCGCGTCCCCCCGCGCCCCCCGTCCCAGCGCCGCCTGACGCCCGCTCCTTGGTTTCCACCTTGCCAGGCTTCACCCAGGAGCGATCCGCGGGCAGCTCCACCATGTCGGATAGCGACCTCGGGGAGGACGACAGCGCCACATCCCCGGACCCCTCGCAGTCCAACAAGAGGAAGAGAAGGGGCAACCTCCCCAAGGAGTCGGTGAAGATCCTCCGGGACTGGCTGTACGAGCACCGCTTCAATGCCTACCCCTCGGAGCAGGAGAAGCTCAGCCTCTCGGGACAGACCAGCCTCTCCGTGCTGCAGGTAGGAGCCCGTCCCCGACGCGCTGGGGACGCTGCGGGGTCCATGCTCGGGATGGGCCATGCCGGGAGAGCCCCGCCAAGCATCCCGAAGTACTCGGCACGCTGGATCCGCTTGTCTGCGAAGGGCAGCGAGAAGGCAGGGAGGGAACGGCAGGGAAGCAAAGCCTCCCGTGTGGGGCAACCCCTTTTCGGCAGAGCCCCGAGCCCCAGGGACCGGTTTTGTGGCAGTGCCGGAGCAGCTTTTTGGCTGGCCAGAAGATGGAGGGACTGAGTCGGACACAAACTGTGTCAGCTGCCACAGGTGGAGGGTCCCGGGGGCGCTGCTTTGTCCTGTTCCCCTGAGCCCCCCCTCCGGTGCTGTTACCCCCCTGCACGGGGAGCTGGGCAGAGGGCACCCTTCCTGGGAGGGAGGCGCTGGGCTGGCTTTGTCCCGCACAGGTCCCAGCTGGCCCAGTCACACCAGTTGCATTCAGGGAGTGCAGCTGAGGCTCTGGGGCATGATCCTCTCAGCTTGGCTGTGGGCTGGTGTTGCAGTGATGGATGCTGAGCTAGGAGCCCTGGCTCGCAGTGGGGGTGAGCAGTGCTCTTCCTCCCCCTGGGGCTCTCACCTTGCCTGCTGTTTGGGGAACCTGCCTGCAGCTGCTTGTCCCTGATCCACGTGAAGGCCAGCAGCCTCCAGGAAGGGACTCTGGGGTCCCGTTCACCCCCTCCCAGTGTGGCAGGGTGGGAAGTGAGGTGGGGCTCTGCGCAGTTCTCTGGTTCTGGGTGCACAGCAGGGTGGGAAACAGTTCTTGGCGGGGGGAGGTTGGAGAGGCAAGGGCTGGGGTTTGCAGCTGGGCTCCTCCTCCTCCGCACCTCCGGCTCCTCTCCCCACGCAGCCCTGGCCAGCTGTCCCAGCTGCAGCCCAGACGCTGGTGGGTGGGCAGTGACTGGCTGGTTTCCTTCTTCCTGGTCATCAAGGCAAATTTTCCTTTTCGTTTCAATGTATTTCCCCAAGGGCTGGCTGTGCAACAGGTACGTGTCTGGGCAGCTGCTCTGAGGGAAAGCTGGTGGCCCTGGGGGGCTTGGGTCCAGGCAGTGGGGGCAGTGACAGGGTCGAGGCCGTAGGAGCCTGGGATTGTCCTGGGCTGGGGTGGGTATGGCAGGGCCTGGCATACAGGCCTTTACCCCAGGGCACATGGCACTGGGACTGGTGAGTGCCCAGCTCTGTCCCCCCAGCTTTTTGGGATGGAGAAGGGCATGGGCAGGCATGGTGTGGCCTTGCCGTGGGCTGCCCAGTGGGCCCCACTCAGCCAGCGTGTGCCTGGCGAGCAGGATCCCGGGGCCCCAGGCAGGGGTCCAGCCCGGTGGCATTTCCCAGGGCCAGCTGAGGGCCACCACTGGGATTTCTGGCTGTGGGAGGTGATGCACAGGATGCCCCGGGGGCTGCTCAGCCTGAAGGCTGCTGGGGCTGAGGTGTGGGAGCCCTACGGCAAGGCCAGAGCGGCTGTGGGGTGCGATCTGTGGGTGCCAGTGTGAGCACAGGGCTCTGCTGCAGTCAGACACCCCCAGGCTGTGTATTTGTGTGTCCCCCAGCCCCATCCAGTGGCCCGGGCAGCTGGAGCGCAGGAGTGGGTGTGCAGCAGCCCTGGGTCTCCAGGGAGGTGGGAAGCCATGCGTCTCCCTGGCAGGAGGCTGGGAGGTGGGAAAGCAGCGCTGGCTCCTGAGGAGCCTGCCTGGGCAGCAGCGGGTTTCCAAGCCCCTGCCTGACGGCTGGGTGGGCTTTTCCTCCCTGCAGAGGGGCTGCTGCTCTCACAGCGGCGGTGGGGACTGACACCCCCAAAGTGATGGTCTGGCACGTGCTGGTGGTGGGGCTGAGTGGTGTCTGTGTTTGGGGAAAAATATGCCTTGGCTTGGAAGTGAGCTGCTTATCCCAGCTCCCTGGGCTGGCAACACCGCACCGTGTCCTGCCCTGTCAACCGGTGGTTGTCTGTTTGTCCCTGCTGTGCTCTCCAGAGGGAGTTGAACACTGGAAGGAGTGGGGGGAGGGGGTGGGGGCGTGGGCAGGAGACTGGTGGGATTTTGGAGCTTCTCAGTGCTGTGGAGCTGGCTGAGCTTTTTGTTGGGAGCCCAGCCCTCTGGTTGGGGATTTACAGCAGTTGATGGCTGTGGGGTCGCAAGATCCCATCAAAGGGACCTGATGTGATGTAAGGCTTGCAGAGAGGTGTGGGCGGGGTGTGTGTTTGGGAGAGAAGGGGTGAGACTGGTGTATTTGAGGGTGTTAAATGCCAAATATTGTCTTAAAAGACAAAAAAGGGCACCTGAGATCTTGCTGTGATTGAAGTTGTGGCAAGTTCTTTCTCCCCAGGGAAAATACTAATGTAGCTGTTGATTTGGGAAAGATCGGTCATTTCCCACCCCCCCCCCCATCCCCCACTTATTTTCTACTTGTTTTATGTGAAGAAGGTGGTTATTTTAATGAGGCATTTTATGTAAAGATGCTGAAACAAGACATGGCAGAGACGGAGCACACAGCTGCTGTGTTTCCAAAGGGCTTCCCCGGGCGCAGTTGCAGAGCTCTGCCCCTTCCCTGTGCAGGCGTTTGGAGGAGCCGTTCAAGTTGGCTGTGGCCTCACTCGCTGGCAGGAGGCACAGGGAGGTGTGGGAGCTCAGAGGCACTGGGAGGTGGTAGAGCCCTGCTGCAATGCCTGCTGCCCTGCTCGGGCGTGGGGGGCTGCAGCCCCACGAGCTCCTGGGCTTTAGGGGCTGTCCCGCTGTCTGGCTGTGCGGGCACTCTCCCTGCTCCCACCCGGATAGGCGGTGTGTCGCTATCGGTGTGCAGAGCGTGGCTGGGCACGCTGGCCTTGGGCCGGTTGACTGGGGCAGGGAAAACCGCCCCCAGACCCAGGACCGGTTGGAGGCGTTGGGTGCTCAGCTGGCTCCGTGCAGTGCTGGGGCGGGGACGGGAGCCCCGGGGTGGGACAGGGAGCTGTGTCCTGGGCACTGGCAGTCGCCGGGACTTGGGGCTGCTGTGGGGGGACAGTGCTGAGCCCATTCTTCTATACAGCCCTCTGGCTCACAGGGTGGCTGGGCCCCCATGTGGCCCAGGCTCTGTTCACCGGTGGGTGAGAGGGTGCTGGAGGTGCTGGGGGGGGCTGGCACCCGTTATGGTCCTGTCAGGGTGGGCTGGGCAGGAGTGTCGCACTGCAGGCAGCCGGGACAGGGAGCAGGGCAGGAAGCAGCTGGCACTGGGGTTTCCGTGGCTGGAGCAGCTCTGCCTCCCCCGAGCCCCGCGGGAAGGAGGTGTGGGGCTGGGGGGAGCCCTGTGGCAGCTGGGGTGCACAGGAGCTGCATGCTGGGTCTGGGGTGGGGGGATCTGCTGGTTTGGCTCCCGGCCACTGGCACCCCCAGGCAGCACTGCGTGCAGCACCCCAGGCTGACGGCACCGCGCCCCTCTCTCCTCCCAGATCTGCAACTGGTTCATCAACGCCAGGAGGCGGCTGCTCCCCGACATGCTGCGCAAGGACGGCAAAGACCCCAACCAGTTCACCATCTCCCGCCGAGGGGGCAAAGCCGGTGACGTGGCCTTGCCGCGGGGGCTGCCACCGGCTCCGGGGTGCTGCTGGTACCCCCTGTGACGGCCGCGGGGGCCTCCAAGGTGCTGTCCATGTCCGTGTGCCCGCAGGTACTGTGCCACCCGGCCCAGGCGCTGGGCAGCAACCTGACGGTGGTGAGTGCCTGCAGCCCCGAGCGGGAGAAGCCCCCTGGCCCGCAGCGTGTGGAGCCCGACCCTGCTCCCAAAGTGCCCTTGGGTGCCGCCGGCAGCACCGTGACCTTGCTGGCCCGGGCCGAGGCGGCCAGCCCCACCAGTGGACTCTTCAACACGCCGCCCCCCACGCCCCCCGAGCTCTTTGGTGACGACTTCAGCAGCTTCCAGCTGCTGGTGGAGGTGGCGCTGCAGAAGGCGGCCGAGCTGGAGTCGCAGCGCCAGGGCGGGCAGCTGCCCCTCTCGCCGCAGACTGAGCCCCCGCGAGCCTCCGTCTCCAAATAACCCCCGGGCCAGGTCCCGTGGGGTGCCCTTCCTTGGGGGGTGCCTGATCCTCCCGGCCTCGTGCTGCCCAGCTGCCTGCACCCCCTGACCAGCTCATCATCCCAGAAGCGGGAACCTGCCTCCCAGGGGCCCCCACGCTCTGTCAGCTGAGGGAGGAGAGGAAGGACTGTCCCATCCCACCACCCTCTCCCTGGGGAGATTCTCCCCCCATCTCCTGCCCTGGCCGCCCAGGATGACGCGCGGGAGGACGCGGACACGGCGATCTGGCCGTTGTGAAGAGACCTTCGCGGCGTTACTGACCCTCCCTGCCGTGCGCGACGGTTACTGTGGAGCTTCCCTTGGAAAACCTGCTGACTTCTTTCTCCCTCTCCTGTGAAAAGGGTCCAGCCAACACCATCCTTCAGGGAGAGAAAGAGAGAATTAGTTGTTTTGTTTTTTTTTCACTTGGCGTCTGTTTTAAGGACTATGGATGAAAAGCTTTTCCTCCCAAATCTCTCTGATTTCCCCTCCCCACCTGCCTTTGTTATTATTTTTCCCTTTGTGGAGGGCCTTTCTGGTACCGTGTGCTGGCCAGGAGCCCTGCCTTGCCAGGGGAAGGGCGAAGGACAGATGAACTGGAAACCCCAAGTCTGTGCGACCCTCCTCTCCTGCCTTAGGGTGTTACAGATGCTGCCAGTAGAAACCTCCATGGTGCTGTTTAGAAATGTGGTTTGTTTTTGGTTTGTTTTTTTTTTTATTATTGAAATGATTTTTCCCTTTGAATTGTGATTTATTATATGATTTTTTTTGTTTTCTTCTATAAGCGTTTCCATACCTTCCCAGGGGTTCTCTGGAACCGGACGTGTGCAGGCTGCGGTGCCTGTGACAGTGGGCTGGGGGCTGTGGAGCTGAGACCCGGGAGTTTTGTATCCAAGTTCTTTGTTTTCTGGTTCTTATTTTTCCTTTTGAAACCTTTGCAGAGAGGTGTGGTGTGGGCACGGGCCTGCGTGTTCCCCAAGCACCGCGCCCGCAGCCTGCGGTTCCTGGAAAGCAGAGTTGTCTCAGCAGCCAAGAGCTGCCCTGGGACCGCGGAGGGAGCGAGGCCTCGGGTCTGTCCCCCCTGCCTGCCGCTGCCGAGCAGGGCTGTGCCTGGCTCTGCGGGGCTGGGGATCTCTAGGGACTGGTGCTGCTGGGGGGAGCTGGCTGTGCCCCCCAGCCTGGCCTGTGGTGTGTTTGGGCTCTGAGCTGGCTCTGGGCTGGGCATCGCTCCCCATCACGGACCCTGGGCGCTGCTCCTGAGACACTGCTGCCTCACTACGCACACACCTATCCGGGGAAACACTAATCCTAGGTAATTAGCCTGATTATTAAGTTGCATGACTAGAGATGATAACGCCCCCAGGACCTGGTGCTCCACCGTGGCTGGAGCCAGCGGGGTGGGGGGTGGCACACTGCAGGTGATGGGGACCAGAAGGGAGACACATGGGGCTGGGGGGCTGGGAGTTCCCTCCAAGTCATTTTTTCAGAGAAGAGGTGGAGTGGCTGGGGTGGGGGGCTGGGGTGGGGGGCAGCAGGAAGGTGCCCTGATCCCCGGGTTTTGGCTGGGGGCTCCCAGGTGGCTCCAGCACCACCCGGCTGGGCAGGGGGCACCAGTTCACGTGGGTGTGAACATCCCTTCCCTCAGCTCCTCCAGCTCCCCGGTATGGCCAGTCTCTGCCTCCTCTCTGCCCTGAGTGTTGAGGCTCCCCCTTTATTTCCAGGCAGCCCTTCTCACTGCCACCCCCCTGCAGTCCTGTTGCCTTCTTTGGACTTTTCATCTCTCCCTGCTTATTTTGCCCCAGTCAGACCAAAGTGGTTCCCCCCCGCAGCCACAGGGGTGCTACAGCTGTGACCATGCCATGGACCAAGGCTGCTGTGCCCAGGGATGGACCAGGAGGAGGGGGAGGGCAGGGATTATTGGAATGAAATTTATGGAGCAAAACCACAAACTACTGTAAATATCTTTTTTTTTGTTTGTTTGTTCTGTTGTCAAATAAAAGTTATTTTAGGTTTTTGTTTCTTTTTTTCAAATGACTCGTTCCACTGGGCTCTGTCATTTTTTTGAGGGGGGGGAGGGGCTGGGGGTTTTGCTTGTTCCTCCCTCAGCACCAGCCCCCACCTCCTGACACTCAGCCAAAGCGGCTTAAGCGGTCTGAGGAGCAGTGCTGGAGGGGTGGGAAGAGGCCAGTACCTGGCACAGCCCTGCACCTACCCCAGCTTTGCTCTGACAGCCATTACGCACTCGCTTCCCGCAGCATTTGATCTCAGGAGCCAGAAAACATTTGGCAGCAGCAGAGGGCAGACCCCTTTGTGTCCTCCCTGCTCCTGGCCAGCATCCGAAAAGGGAGGCGGCATCCCTGGGAGAGGCAGAAAGGCACAAGGGCCGTGGGGCTGTGCTGCATGCAGGTTCCTGGGCCAAGCAGGGCTCTGGCAGAGCTGCCCCCAAGCAGCAGCCCCCCTTTAGCCATGCTTTAGTGCAGGGATGGGGAGGCTGCTGCCTGCTGGCACAGATGGGGGGCTCTGGGCTGTGGTGCCCAGCCCTGTGTTGTGCCAGGGCTTGGCCAGCCCCTCGCATGCTGCTACTGCTGCTGGTGCCTGGAATGCAGAGCTGGGGGCTGCCAGCTGTGTGCTCCATGCCCTGCCTGATGCTTGATTTCCCAAAGTGGGGGCTAGAGTGGAGGGCTAGCACGTGGCAGCCCCGTCACCCCTGGCTTTCTGGGGTGTAGGGCTCTGCTCGCTGCCCCCCACCCCCGGGCAGTGGGCAGGAGCTGATGAAGCTGGGCCAAACTTCTGCATTTCTACTGACCCCCCAGGCAACTCTGGTGCCAGGAATAGCAACGGGATGTTCCCCACCCTGTGCACTGCTGGTGCTTTGTGCTTGGGGTGAGGAACCAGGGCTGGAGTGCCCAGGGGGCTGGGGTGAGGGCTCAGCCATGGCAGAGACCTGCCAGCCCGAGGCAGGGGTGATGGTCGGCACAGCAACAGGGGTCACGGCTGGGCAACACAGAGACGGTGTCCCCAGCGCTGCCAGCACCTCCCATGCCCTCCAGTAGTGGCTCAGTGGAAGTGCTGAGCTGCACAGAGGGGCCTCTGCCCTGGCTGGGCCCTGGGGACTTGGGTGGGTTGGGCAGAGCCTCAGGCCCCATACTGATTTCCATGGGGAAGAGACACTGATCCCAGCAGGGTCAGACCCCCCTGCCATGGGGCACGAGGAGAACACTGGTGTGCATGGTGGGACAGCCAGCATTGTCAGCCTCTAGCACAGCATTGGGCGTCACTACCCTGGGGGTGTGTGTGTGTGTATGAAGGCTGCACCCCTACCCTGCCATCACCTTCCAGGGCAGCAGCTGGGACTTGTGCTCCCAGGAGGGCTCTTGGCCACCACCAGCCCCATCCCGGCACTGCAGCCCCCCTCTGCCCTGGGCACTCAGGCAGCACATGGAGCACAGAAAAGCCTCGTTAACATGACATTTTCCTACATCCCACACCATGGCCAACACTGCCCCAAAGCCACCCAGGTGTGGGTAATGCTTTGGGAGATCCCCCTAGCAGCTGCACCCCCCATTGCTGTGGTAGGGGGGCAGGGCCAGCGGCACACTGCGCCCCGGGACAGTGTGACCAGAAGGTGGCACGTCCTAAGGGTCCCTGTGCCCCAGGGACACGCGGTTCGCACAACCCAACCACCCCCTGTGGCTGCACTCCTCTTACCTGGGCGGTGTGGGTAGACGCTCCCTCGGTGCTGCCTCTCAGGACATGTGCCTGCCCAGGGCCAGGCCTTCCCCAGCCCAGCGCTGCCTCGAGTGCTGGGCTGGAGCAGCCGGTGCTGCGCTGGTGCTGGGGAGCCCTGTGGGCATTCGGCTGGCACATGCGGTGGTCACGGGAAGATCAGCCATGGCAGGGGCCTGCCAGCCCAGGCAGGGGCGATGGTCGGCACAGCAACAGGGGTCACGGCTGGGCAACACAGAGCCGGTGTCCCCAGCGCTGCCGGCACCTCCCACGGCCTCGAGTCGCGGCTCAGTGGAGGTGCTGAGCTGCACAGAGGGGTCTCTGCCCTGGCCGGGCCCTCAGGCCCCGCACTGGCTTCCACGGGGAAGGGCCGGCAGCGACCAGCGCAGAGCCAGCGGCTCTTCCCAGAGGATCCCCGTGCAGAGGGGGTGGGACGGGACCTCTGTGGGTCACCCGGCCCCTCCGGGCCAGGGGGCAGCTGGGGAGCCGGGGGCGAGGGGGAAGCCGGGACGCCCAGCCGGCAGCCCGGCACACAGCCCGGGGCTCTCCGGTCCCGGCGCGAGGCCATCCCTGTAGAGTGCCGCTGCTGAAGAGGGGGAGAGGCCCGTTCCCGCGCGGGGCCCGGCCGCCCGCAGGGCCGGCACCGCCACCGCACCCTCACACCGCCGGTTCCCCCCCCCCGCTCCCCCCAGAAGTCCCACCCGCTCCCTGCAGCCTCGGCCGCCATTGGCCCCGGGAAGCACATGGTCTGCGGTGATTGGCCGGCACAACCGGCCTGCCCGCCTGCCGGCTTACCCAAAGTACGCTTAACAGGGAAGGCCACGCCCCCCTACACAGGGGGCGGCCATTTTGTTTCGCCCACCATTTTATGGCTGGGAGCGGCCATTTTGCCAAACGTCACGCGGCTCTGCGATTGGCTGGCAGCCGTTCCGTAGCTGCTGTCACACCCACGTGCTCTGAGGCGCCTCTGTGATTGGCTGGCTGCTCAGGTGCATACATTTGCATGCAACGTGAGACCTTTCCTTCAGCCGCACCCTTCCATCCTTGTGTACGTGTTTCATACACACATCAGTAAAGCCGCAGAAAACATATACAGAGGGGTACCGAGGAGATGGGGGAGTAGGGGCACACACTCGGGGTGCAGAGGGGAGCAGTACGGGCAGGTCTCTTCAGTGACCAACCAGGGCGGAGCCTGCCAGCCAATCACCAGAGGCCACCGAGCAGATCCCCGCTCGGTCTCCCTTTCTCCAGGCTGAACAGCCCCAGCTCACTCAGCCTTTCCTCACAGGGGAGATGCTCCTGGCCCTTCATCATCTCAGTTTCCCTCCTCTGGACTCTCTCCAGGAGATCCCTGTCCCTTTTATCCCAGGGAGCCCAGAACTGGACACAACACTCCAGGTGGGGCCTGAGCAGGGCAGAGCAGAGGGGGAGGATCCCCTCCTGTGACCTGCTGGCCTCAGGCATGATGTGTTGCGCCCCAGCACTGGGACACAGCGCCCATGGCAGCACCACCACCAAAAATAAAGACGGGACAAGTGCAGGCGGCAGCAAATTCAGACTGCTTCTGTTTATTTTTATTCTCTTTCCCGAGTGCACTAGTGTGGAGGATGGACTGGCTGCCTGATAACGGCCAGCTGGCCCATGGCCACGTGGCCTAGCTGGAGTTTGGGAGGCATCGTACACAGCTAATCTAGTTGCTGATGTGGTAAGGACGCTCTGCCCTTGGCTGCCTAAGTTACAAGCAACAGGATGCCTCTTTGTTCAGGTGTGAGAGTCTCTTTGTTCAAGCGTGAGAACAAGGGGATATAGTTAGCTACAGATGGAGAACTAAGGGCTGGACTGACCTTAAAAGCAATAACCAATAATGAGCTTGGCTTTTGCAATATGTAATGAGCTAATTATAACGATTATAAAAGACGACTGTACTATTCAGTAGAGGGAGCTTGCTGATCACTCGCCTCGAGTGCGCTTGTCTTCCCTCTGCCACGACAAAATGGCGCCCGAACAGGGATCCTAAAGAGGGCAGGACCCTTAAGAGGGCTGAACCTGTGAGCCATCGTGCGACGGAGTTCGGGTACCGGTCCTGTAAGCAGCGCAGGAGGCGAAAAGGGCAGGCGAAAGGGTAGGCGACAGGGCAGGTCCCTGTGCCTGGGAGCACCTATAGAGGTTGCCGAGTCCCTCCATCTTGACTCTGTGCCTGGGAGCACCTATAGAGGTTACCGAGTCCCTCCGTCTTGACTCTGTGCCCGGGAGCACCTATAAGAGGTTACAGCCGTTGGACACGCCGCAGAAGTCTGGAAAAGGCTGCAACAGCGCTGACCATAAGAGTGGCGCAGAAGGCGAAAGGGAAGACCCCCCCCAGGACGTGGAAGGGAAGATCCCTCGCCAGGGAGTACCTATTGCGGGCCCGCAAGGTATGGAGAGACAAGCGGCATGTGATTTGCTCAAATGCTTTTTAGAAGAGCGGAGCATTCAGGGGATAGACTGTAAAAAGAAGTTACCTGGGCTATTAGCGTACGGGGGAGCAAGGGGTTTTTTCACAAATCCAGATACGGTTTTTGAACATGCAGAGTGGCGCAGGTATGGGGATCAAGTGTTTGATGAGATCATAGGAGATGATAAAACAGCAGAGAACCTTCCGCAGCCTTGGCGAGCAGTTTCCAACACTCTCTTGCAGCATCGGGCTGAGCAGAGAGCGGCTGCCGCAGCTTCTGAGAGGCTGGGAGCACCAGGTGGGACGGCCGTCGGCCCTAGTCGGGGAGACTCTAGTTCTGCCTTGAGCAGCTGCCCGCTACCCCCTTCAGTCCGAACATTAACGATCCCACAGAGTGCCGCAGGGACATGGGAGCGCTCCTCGCCCCCTGTGGAATCCACCCCGCCTCTGTGGGACTTAGATCCCTCAGCCCCTCCGCTGGAGGTCAAGGCGATGACTGAAGGAATGCGAGATAAGGGCTCAACGAGCAACGGGGACTGCACGAATTCCTTTACGGAGGGACTGCAAGTCGCCCAGGAAAGGCAGAGAGTGTGGAAGCAGATAGCGGAGAGCGCTATGCTTGCCGGCGAGCGGGATCTTGCCGCCAGTATTGTGCATGAAGCTTTCCCTGTTACATACTCATTGCCAGATGCACAAGGGAACATTACGGTTTCTATTACAAATTTGGACTGGCAATTACTAACTCAGCTGCGAGCCACGGTGAACGAGTCGGGATTGAAGGGGGAACCCACAAGACAAATGTTAGATTATATCTGGGGCACTAATATTTTGCTCCCGGGTGATATACGTAGTATAATGAAGTTGATTCTGTCTCAGCATCAGCAGCTTTTGTTTAACGCCCACTGGCAGGCTGTTTGTCAAGAGTCAGTGGCAGTGGTCAGAGCACCGGGGGACCCATTATATGGGGTCACCTTGCAGGAGCTTTTGGGTCTCGGGCCTTATTTTCGAGCAGAGGCACAGGTGGTAATGGGGCCTGATAAGGTGAAAGAGTCAATGAAATTAGCCAGGCAAGCTCTCGATCGCATAAAAGAACCGGAGAGAATCCCTTCATATATGGGTATTAAACAGGGGAGAGAAGAACCATTTGGGCTGTTTATCGATCGAGTGGAGAACGCGATACAAGCTGCAGGAGTGCCTGATTATCTTAAAGGCGCTATCCTAAAGCAGTGTGCCATACAAAATAGCAACCCAGCCACACGTAATATTTTGGCCACATTGCCGGGGACATGGACCATTGAGGAGGGGTTGGAAAGAATGGCCCAGGTACCGGTGGGACCACAGGCAATACTGGTTGAGGCTGTAAGGGAACTTGGGGCTAGTTTAAAGGAACAGGTGCGAGCTACACAAAGCCAAGTCCTCGCAACCCTTGCGCTGCTGCAAGCCCCTGCTCAACGACCGAATAGTCATGGCCCATTTCGTCACCGGTGCTTCCGTTGCGGCGTCATCGGGCACATGAAACGAGACTGCGGGGCGAGCTCCGTGTGGTGTAAGAGCTGTCGAGTGAACACCCATAATGATGCTGTCTGTCCACGGACCAGATCGGGAAACGGCCGACCAAGCGGGAGGAGCCGCCCCGCGACGACACAAAAAGCAACTGCCTACCCAGCCACGGTCAATCCTTTTCTCTCCGACCCGCTATCAGCGGAACCCTCGGATTGGACCTGGCAACCGCAATAGACTGTACCCTAATAGACTCATGTCCTGGTTTCAGTCAGGATAGAGTTAACTCCATTTGTAGCAGCTGATGGGATGCTGTGTTTGGGAGTTACAATGAAAGCAGTGCTGAGAACACCCTGATGTTCTTAGTTGCAGTCAGTTTTGGAGTTATTTGCCCCTTCCTTTTCCCTTCCCTTGTTTCCCCCCTTCTTCCCTCTTCCCCTGCTCTTTTACTTTAAGCAGCAGGCAGCTGTGTGGATCTCGGCCCACAGCCGGGGGGAAACCATGACGACTCAAAACCTGTTAAGATTACTACTGGCGTCCGAGGACCTGTCTGTATTAATGGACAACCTGTCGGGCACTATTGATAGGACGCTTCTCTGCCACCATGCAAGGACTCAGTGTGTTGGTGGGACTGATTGATAAGGACTTTCACGGGGAAATTCGCTCTTTGTGCTTCATCACTTGTGTGTGTTTGGGGAAGGTGATGATCCACCTCTTGTAAAGCATCATTCAGGAGCAGAGGCTCCCAAGCTGCCACATATGAAGGTATTTTATAAAGACAAAAAATCTGGACAATGGGTGGGCCCTGCACCGGTAGTCTATGTGGGTCGAGGTTGTGTTTGTGTTTCTACCGATGCAGGTACCATCTGGGTTCCCAGCCAACAGGTGAAACCAGCGATAGAAGCTTTAAGTAATTCCAGAGTAGCCCACGAATGAACTTGGCTCCAGAAACTTGGAAGGATCAAGTCATCTGTCATATTTGCAGGACTTGCGACCCCTGGGTGTTGTGTGTATGCTACACCTGTGAACAGCCACGGTGGTATCGGGCGTCCCGCGCCAGCCGCTGGTGTGAACATTGCTTGGTAAGAGATAAGCAGAGCTGAACTTTTGTTAACTACTGGGCACGAACTGAGAGGCAGCCGGAGCTACCAACTAACCAGTCGGGGTGACTGGGTCCCTACAGTTCACAGACGGGCTCAAGAGCTATTAGCTTTGGAGTGCAGCCCAAGGTGTTTAGTACCTGCTATTTGGAGTGTAAAGGAAGAGGTCTGGGCACGGACTAAGGCAAGATGCCCACGGCCCTCTGGGTGGAAGCTGAAACCATGAAAATTTTTTGTGTGCAACTTTGTATCCTCCATGCAGTAATTGTTAAGGCTGAAGCATCACTATCTCACCTCACTGATCCTCGAGAAAACGTCTGGCTTACCTTGGCTTGATCACTTGACACAACTAGCTTTCCTGCAAGCCTAGCAACACCTAGTTCCCCATTTACCACATGCCTTGTAGGAGTGCCTTTTAGCAACGCTACTTTTCCTATGTTTAACCAGTCTATTGCAACTTTGTGGAAACAATATAATGTAACTGTTCAACTCCCCTTCAGGTGGAATAATCTCTCGAAAATGTTTGATGGCTATGATAAATGGGATGACAAGCTCCCTGTAGGCCCTGAACCTCAAGAAATTGATGTAGCAGTGTCCTGGTTTCAGTCAGGATAGAGTTAACTTCATTTGTAGCAGCTGATGGGATGCTGTGTTTGGGAGTTACAATGAAAGCAGTGCTGAGAACACCCTGGTGTTCTTAGTTGCAGTCAGACAGTCAAGGACTTTCTCAGCTTCTTCCTATTTCTCTATCCATGAGAAAGGAGGGGCGAAGCCAGGACAGGTGACCCAGATGGGCCAAAGAGAGTATTCCATGGCAATGACGTCCTGCCCAGGAGAACGGGGGCTGAGGGGAGGAAGAAGAGGGGCGGTGGCGGGACGCGTGCTGCTTGGGGGGACGGTCGGGTTCCGGGACAGCTCTGGGTGGTACCTGAGTTGTGTGGGTCGGGGAGAAACTGCATTGGGGATCAAGAGTTTCAGATTCTTTTGCTCTAAAGTCCTGTTAGCATTGGGATATTTGATCTTTCTGTTCTCTCAGTAAACTCTCCTTATCCCAACCCACGGGCCTCTTAGTTTCTTGGGTTTGGAGTTATTTCCCCTTCCTTTTCCCTTCCCTTGTTTCCCCCCTTTTCCCTCTTCTCCTGCTCTTTTACTTTAAGGAGCAGGCAGCTGTGTGGATCTCGGCCCACAGCCGGGGGAAACCACGACAAGCAGACTCTCTCAATGCCAGCTATTGTGTTTATGTTGGAAAGACGGAGTGGTCAGGTGAAGATAAGGAAGGGCGCAAGGTAATGAGTCAAACCCCACGATCCTTACTCCAATAGGTGACTCTATCAGCTGGGAAAGAACGTGGTGTCAGAACATGTCCCATACTAAGGACAGGCTGGCCTCTGGCACCATGTTACCCAGGCGCCTCCCCAAAGGATTCTTTTTAATACGTGGCAATCGTGCCTGGGCAGGGATTCCCACAAACCCTCTCGGAGGACCATGTACCACGTACCAGCTCAGTTTCGGTGCACCACTTCACCATCCCAATTTGACTCACAGATACTGTTTCAAGAGGGACCTTACCACCAGCCTAGAGACAAGCTGTCGTGACTCAGTTAACCTCTGGAATAAGTGGGAAATTATATCTGCATCATTTTTCACACCGGGTGTCGCTGCAGCACGGGCTCATAGAAATCTAGGAGACCTGGCATGTTGGGTGGTAAAACAGGCCAATGCAACAAGCAGGGTTTTATCAGAACTGCCAGAAGATCTGCCTGCAGTACAGCATGCTGTGCTTCACAACAGAGCCGTGGTAGACTTCTTATTGCTGGCTCGTGGGCATGGTTGTGAGGATTTTGATGGACTGTGCTGCATGGATTTGAATGACCGCTCCAAATCCATCCACAGAGAGATTCAGGACCTTATGCAAGATCAAACAAGATACTGGGTTTTTTGGCTTGGAGGCTCTAGGGAACTGGATGGGATTGAGTGGTTGGCTTAAAAGCATTTTACAAACGGGGTTGTTGATTTTAATCGTAGTTGTAATAGTATTGCTTTGTTTAGGATGTGTATTCTCTTGTCTCAAAGCTCTTTTTCTGAAAATGGTTAACCAGGTCTATATCACACAAAATAAAAACGGGGGAATTGTGGAGGACTGGCTGGCTGATAAAGGCCATGTGGCCATGGGCCAGCTGGCCGAGCTGGAGTTTGGGAGGCATCGTACACAGCTAATCTAGTTGCTGATGTGGTAAGGACGCTCTGCCCTTGGCTGCCTAAGTTACAAGCAACAGGATGCCTCTTTGTTCAGGTGTGAGAGTCTCTTTGTTCAAGCGTGAGAACAAGGGGATATAGTTAGCTACAGATGGAGAACTAAGGGCTGGACTGACCTTAAAAGCAATAACCAATAATGAGCTTGGCTTTTGCAATATGTAATGAGCTAATTATAACAATGATAAAAGACAAATGTACTATTCAATAAAGGGAGCTTGCTGATCACTCGCCTTGTCTTCCCTCCGCCACGACACACTAGCCCACTGCCCTCAGCTCTCCTCCTCCCCAGAGGTGTTGGGAAACACAATGAGAGGCTGGTGGGCACACACCACTCACCTCCGGCACCTGGCCTCGCCCCAGAGAGACATGCACACACACAGCAGCTGGCATGGAAGCCCTGCTCCCATCCTGGCTGCAGCACAAGCAACAGGCCAACAAGCAATGGCAGCAGGGGAAGAGGAGCATCCCCCAACCCCACCAGCCAGGTGCTGCCCAGGGACCACCAGCATGGGAAAAGCAGCATTCCCAGCTGGCTCCCAAGCAGCAGCCCCAGCTGAATAACAACCCTGGAGAAGCTCTCCATCGCCTCTCCTCAGCGTTCTTAACGTCAGTGCCAGAGGTCTCCAACCCACCTCCTTACACTCCTCCCCAAAAGCATGTCAGCACAATGGACCAGCCCGTGCCCCTGCCCACAGTGCTGGGTGGGAGCTACGTCATGGCCACGCTTTGATGGGAATCTACCTCCCCCTTTGAGAGCTCATGGAGAACACTGAACAGGACAATGGTCGCTCAGACATCATTCAGGAGTTCACTTTTATTTGTTTTTTTTTTTTTTTTTTTTGCCTTCTGGATCACCAACACCCTTGCTGAGACTTCTTTGGGACTCTCCCCCCACCCCCACGGAAGTAGCACACAACCTCCCGCCTCATTCAACCGAGTGAAGGGAAAAAAACCAAAACAAAAACCCATCCCCAGCGGGATCACTGGGGATGGGGCCAAGCGCTTATTTTGAGGGGGTGGCAAAGAACTTGGTGGTGGCAGTTCCAGCTTCAAGAAGCCAGACTGAAAAGTAGACCTAACAAAGGGGAAAAACAGGCTAAAAAATATTTAGCAATCCTTCCTCTACCCAGAGAGCAGGGAGATAAGGAAAAAATAGTCATCTGATTACACACAGGGTATATATTTTTACACACACTTTTACACACATCTAGATATAGTACATGTAAAAATATATGCTATACATATGCCCATTCTCACCGAGGTGCTTTTGGTACACCGTCTGCCTTGTGCGTATGGGCATGTATACGTGTGTATGAATTAAATGTACAGGTACTACTAAGTGTATATGTGCATATGTACACATACATACAGGCAGGCAGCCTCCCTCCAGCTACCTCTGCCTTCCTCTTTGTACAAAACCCAGTCGTCCCACCCTGAAAACACCGTTACACTCTCCCCAGCCCTCCCCCTTCCCCAGCCCACTTTGAAACAGGTGTCCCCCCCACCCCGTGTAGCAGCTTCTTTCTCAACAAGCAATTCCAGGAAAATAATTTTGTAAAGGGAAGAGGAGGGGGAAAAAATAATAAAAACAAAATAAAGCATGTGTGGATCGTGCCCCATAGTTGCTTTGTGCCCCTTCAGCTCCCTCCCCTGCACTGCTCTCGCTCGGGATCAGCCAGCCAAGCACTGCCCCATCCCTTCCCATCCCATCCCTTCCCCCTTTGCCAGCTTATTGCACATTTGCTTCTGGGCTGCGTTTCAACAACTGCATTACATTCCACAGACCCTGTCATCCTCTTGCTTCAGTAAAACAGGAATACAAACCCACTGCCCTGTCCCTGCCCACCCAACCTCCCCCCGCCCCCACCCTGATATCCCCATCAAAAGGAAAACAAAAAAAGCAACCCACAACCCCAGAAAGGCTGCTTGCTAGCAGAGTGCAACAGTAGTACACGCTGAGTGGGTGTTCTGGTCAGGAGCTCTGTGAAGAGAGGGTGTTTCTAACACGGTAAACGAAGCCATGCAGAAGGTGGGATAAAGGGAGCCGAAGGAGCCGAAAAATAAAGGATGAGAAGGAAGAACAGAACTGAGGAGGAGGAAGAACACAGCATGGCAAGTGCTCAAGGCTTCATGTTTTCTTGTCCTCTTCTTGTAAACAAGCTAGTAATTCTCATTAGATAGAACAAGTAAAAAGACTGAAGTTCCAAGTCGAGGGGCTGGAGTTTCCAGGAGTCTGTTCAGTCCGTTCAGCAACACCACAGCCAGGGAGAAAACCAGGGGGAGGTTTTCTTTTTTTTTTTTTTTTTTTTCAATTTTTTTTTTCTTAAAATCTTCATTACTTAAAGCTGAGAGAAAAAAGCCAACTCAGGAGCCCTTTTCAAGGATGGCTCATTGTCTCTAGACTGAATAAATCACACTAGTTTAGAGAGAACCTTTTTTTTTGGTTTTTTTTTTTTATCCTTTTTAATGACTTATAAAAACCACAGGGTTCCTTCCTCTGCCCCTGGCTCAAAGGCGGGTCTGTGCCTCAGGTACGTAGATCTCGATGCTGTCCGCGCTCTCGGTGGCCGAGTTCTGCCGGACGGAGGCCGCTCGCTTGGCTGCCATGAGGCGCTTGCGGGCTTCCTGGCGCTGCTTGTCTGAATCAGAGGCTTTGTCCCGGGTCAGTTGGGATTTGGACTTGGCTGGCTTCTTTGGCACTGGAGGGGGTGGTTTCTTCTCTTCCTTTAGGGAGACAGTAAGGAAAAACCCCAAATATAAAATAAAAATGCACATACAGAGGGGATTGTCCCTCTCTGCTCTGCCCTCGGGAGGCCCCAGCTGGAGTCCTGTGTCCAGAGCTGGGGTCCCCAATACAAGAAAGATGTGGGACTGTTGGGGAGGGGTCAGAGGAGCCACGGAGATGATCAGAGGGCTGGAGCAGCTCCCCTACAAAGAGAGGCTGAGGGAGCTGGGCTGGGTCAGCCTGGAGAAGAGAAGGCTGTGGGGGGACCTCATTGCAGCCTGCCAGTCCCTGAAGGGAGGGGAATCAACTTGTTCAAGGGCAGAGACTGGCAGGACAAGGGGGATGGAGTGAAGCTGGATGAGGGAAGGGTTAGATGGGATCTTAGGGGGAAGTTCTTTCCAGAGAGAGTGGTGAGGGGCTGGAACAGGCTGCCCAGAGAGGGGGTGGGTGCCCCATCCCTGGGGGTGTTCAAGGCCAGGTTGGCTGGGGCCCTGGGCAACCTTGTGTAGCTCCAGGCCTGGAGGTTGGTGTCCCTGCCTGTGGCAGGGGGTTGGAGCTCTGTGATCCTTGGGGTCCCTTCCAGCCCAGCCCAGTCTATGATTCTGTACAAAAGCTTGCTCTGGGATATGGTGGGGACCCCTCTGGCGTGAGGGGCCGAGCAGTGGGACTGGCTGTCAGGTGAAGGCAGCAGGAGCGGTTCTTGAGTGACACATTCCAAACCAGAATCCCCAGCTTCTAGAAGAGTGCTGCATGGCACTAAGCTTCTGTGAAGTGGGCTTAGAGTTTGCATCTGGCCTGGCTACAGGTCACAGAGCACAGTCCAGGCCGTGTCACAGCTCTGCTTGATCTGGAGCTGCAGAATCCACCACGTGCCCTGCCCGAAGCCATGTCATCCTTCCCCCTCTCCCAGCAAGGGACACAGCACAGCCCACGCTGCACTTGCACAAGGTTCCGGTAGGGTTTTTTTATGCTACTCAGACACCAAGAGTGAAAACCTTTCCTTACAGTGCTTGTAACACTAGAGGCCACTGTATCACACGCTACTCCCTGCCCTGGGCTCTCCACCCTGAACACTTCCCCCTTGTGCAACCTCGTTTCCCCACAGTCACTCGAGAGGAACGTTCCCAGCGCGCTGCGAGGCTCTGGGGTCACCCTGCACCCTGGTAAAAGCCCTGGAGATCTCCCGTTTGCAGACAGAAATAGACCTCAGCTACCTGAAACCCTTCGAGGTGCTCTGCCTGCTCTCAACTGCCCCACACTCACCTTTCTCTCCGGTGTCTCTGCCAATTGCCAGCTATTAGCTTTCAGGTGGTACAGCTCGTCAAACTTCATGCTGATGTCTTCGATGGACAACTGCAGGAGATCCCAAAACCCAGCTAGGTCCTGGGCTGTGGGTCTGGGGTTGGCATTAGGGTTCTAGAAGCATAAAAAAAAAAAAAAAGCCTTTCAGAAAGAGCAGAGCCTGTGAACAGCAGAGCAGCCTGCACAGCTCACACATCCCCCCTGGAAAGTCCCCCCCGACAGCTGAGATGTCAAGCACTCAGAGCAGACACCTGCCCTCAATACACAGGGCTATGGTGCCATCAATTACAGTCAACACTACTTCTGCAGAGGTGGGGAAGCAGAGATCCTGACTGGATTTATCCTCTGAAGATGAGATGAATCCTGAAAGAGACACTGTAGCAGGAAGCAGCAGCTCTGCTTTCCCTGAGGCGTCCCCAGCTCGCGCTAGTCCCAGCACACGATTCGGGCCTGGAACTGGCTGCTTACACAGAGATCCCAATTTCAGGGTGGGTAACAGTGGGAATGGACACAAGGTGAGGCAAAGCATGGCTCTGACACCCTTAGAGCTTGTATGGCAGCCTACAGCAATCCAAAGCAGCCGACAGCTTTCAGGGCAAAATGACTCTGCTACTTCCCCCACAAAACAATCTGGAAGCTTCAGTATTTCTCAGGCTGAGTTGAGAGGTTTTAAGCAGCTTAAGTTTCCCCCAGGCACAGAACTTTCCCAGTTCTATCTGAGCTGCCATCATAGGCCTGGATTGTCTCAGGAAAGCTTGGGATCAGAGTGGAGCAGCTCAGAGGGAGACCTCAGCACAAAGCTCTGCTGAGAGCCTGGCAGGCAGTGGTGCTGCTGCTGCTCTCCACTGTGATCTGCCAGAGGTCAGCAGGCAAATGCTCAGCACTTCACCCTTCTCCCTGTGTTTCTTTGAGGTGTTTTGCACACAAGGGGGAATTCACCTCTGAAGAAGTTTGCAAAATCCATCCCACAAAAACACTTCAGGGGAAAACCGAACCACAGATTCCCACCCAGCCCCACGTTAGCCCTGTCAGGCTCTTAGCAAGCACAAACCCCTGCCTGGCACCTGAAGGGACAGGATTCAAACTGTGACAACCAAGGGACAAACCTGCTGGGACAGTTCCACCATCCACACAACCTACTTGCAAAGCAGGCATGTCTGGAGAACAGCAGAGTTCTCACACATTTCTCCCCCCGTTTGGTAAAGCCTTGGTGTCTCACCTCAGGAAGAACTTTAGAAGTACCAGAGAAGGGGCAGTTTGCAGGACACAGGGCAGTACGGCTGGCTGGCAGCTCAGACCCAGCAAGAGACTCAGTGTATTCACTGTGCCCTGCTCAGAAGTTCAGGAAGATTCCCCTGTGCTCATGTAAGCACCAAAAGGACCTGCCAGCGCTCGTCCCTGAGCGCAGCACAGCCCACGAACTGCCTTGTCAGAAGAGAGGTCGAGGCCATCAGCCTCCCACTGCTCAGCTCCTGTTGTAAGCCAGCATTTACCCAGCGTGGTGTGGTGGCCAGGCTGTAGGCTACAGCTGCACTGGCTTTGCTCTCACAGCGACAGTAGCCTGAAACTGATACACACCCCTCCCAAAACCCAGGAGAAACAGACCCCGACTCACCAAGTTTTGTTCACAGAGGCCGTGGAATTGCTGGAACTTCTGTGACATTAGTAGCTGTGCACTGCCCACTGCACTCAGGACTTTTCCTAAGACTGTGGGGGAGAGAAAACAAAAAAGGGCTCAGCTGAGCAGAGTATTAAATGCAGCAATGAACTCGAGTGTTTCCAGAGCAAAGAAACACTCCCGAGTCTCAAAGACCCCTAGGGAAGTTACTGCTCTCACAAAAAGAGGATGCATTGAATCTGTCACCTACATCTGTCTTTGAGTCTATTGCTGCTCCTTCTTGAGCAGGTCAAAAGCAGGTAGGACAGAGGACATTACACCACTTTGCAGAAAAGTGCCTTAACTGCCCCCAGCCCACGGGATGAGCCATCAGCACAGCCTCAGACAGCAGCTCTGCTGGCACGGCACAGCCTGCTCTCCCACTCATCAGGAGGTGAGGGTGGCAAGGGGCAGGAGAGCTGTCTCCAACCATTCCCAGAAGGGATTAAAGCACTGGCAGCCTAGGGCACTTAATCCCCAGCACTTTATGCTGCTCTTAGTGGGTTTTCCAAGAAGCTTCTGGGTACAGTAACACTCCTCTGCTCATTAATGGAAGCACTCAGTACGGGCTTTTCCCTTCCCAAGGCAGGCTGGAGACACCCACAGTGCACACAACTGCCCCACAGCCAGGGGTGAACCGATGCCCCTTCTCCTCCCCACTCTGCTGCTGCACCCACTGCATCAGTTCTGAATGTTTATGGATCTTGGTGGGACAGGTCTCAGCTGGGCTCTATCCACACCCACCATCTCCTCAGGTACAGAACATACAGGAGATTGATTGCTCTGAGGTCACAGACACAATGCCACACCAGTCTGCTGTCTTTTCATGCCCCGGGCGAAACAAGGGCAAGCCCTGGCAGGGAGAGCCCTGGCACTGCCCCCAGCCTGGCAGCCAGTGCAATGGGATTACAGATCAGCTCCCCCAGGGCCCAGCAGTGAAAGGAGCTACAGCCCAGTCTCACTGTTACTTCACTCTCAGGTACTGAAAAAATAAGTCAGCCAGACTCCAAGCAGAGACACTGTCCTCTGCAGCCTGGTCACTTGGGTCACGCACCACAGGCACGACTCACTGCAAGCAGTGTGGGCTTTGCCAGCTCCTCTGAAAACAGTGAAACAAGCCCAACTGGGACTGAACCCAGTAGCATACATCAGCCTTGGGCTCCCTGTGCATGAGCTTTCAGTGTATTTGGCACAAACTCAGTGAAGCTCTCCCATGAGAAGCAGCCTCGTCTTTAAAGACAAGTCCACTGATTCCAGAGAACAAACCAGCTCAGAAGTCACGTTCGTTCTGCCCCACTGCCAACTAAACTATCACCTGCCTGCTCAATGCACAACGGGCTGGGCAGGGAGAAAGATCTCACAGCTGCCTGGAAAACAATCCATTTCAGTGTTACCAGCTCAGCTTGGAAGCTGCACCATCCCCTCCTGTGCTGTACTGTGGTATTGTTTCTTACCCCATCTGTTAGAGGAGGAAGTTACTTTACCCTTTCCAAAGAAAAAGGGTTCCTTGGCCTGTCCTCGTCTCCACGTTCTACCCTCACCCTGTGGGCTATCAGCAACCGAACTGCAGAGAGCTGATCCAACACTCAGTCACAGCTCCTTCCCCAGGGAGGAGCTGCTAGGCTGCTGTGATCTAGTGTCCAGGGGCTGCCAACACCCACCTTCTTCAGAGAGATTGTTCTCTTTGGTCTCCTGGTCCATCTGGCGACACCAGCCTTCCAACCGCTCTGTTTCTGCCTGCAGCAGCTTCAGAAACCAGTAGCCATCCCGCCGGCAGGCTCCTGGCTGCGTGGGTTCTGATGGTGAGGTGGAGGACGTCTCGAGCCAGGGGTCAGGAGGAGGGAGAGAGGAAGGCTCCAGGGCTGGGTCATTGTTTTCTCCATAGGAGAGGTTTCTCTTAATCTGTGAGGGCTTGGCTGGTTGCCTGGCAGCGGCATCAACACCGACGGCGTTGTTGTGTTGGGGGCACTCAGCGAGGCTTCTCTCAGATGATTTACAGCTAGAGTTATTAGGTTCCTGTGTGTC
Source organism: Hypotaenidia okinawae (assembly GCA_027925045.1). Taxonomy (NCBI): domain Eukaryota; kingdom Metazoa; phylum Chordata; class Aves; order Gruiformes; family Rallidae; genus Hypotaenidia; species Hypotaenidia okinawae. The sequence goes on from BSDF01000016.1 coordinate 1,446,169, forward strand.
AGAGTCTGTGTCCTGTTTGGAGGACATGCTGCGAGAGTGGCTGTTTCTAGAGAGATCAAAAGCCAACAGTAAATGGCAGAACTCAGCCCGGCTGGCCACACACGCCCTCAGCCGAGCACATGGATTTCTTAGGGCTGCAGCCGAGCCTCACCCTGCCCCCCTGCCCCTCCTCACACACAGACACACTCCACAGTGAGACAGACAGAATTATAAGGTTGCCTGCTTACTGCAATAGGCTGTTCAGACGAGAGGACTGACACACATCTGTAATTGCACCTTGTATGGGTTGTTTTTTTTTAAAATTTTAATCCCAAACTCCCATCGATTTGGATACAGACCAAGAGCGTTTTGCAGCAGGTGTGTGCTGTGGAGGAAGAGCTCTCCACGGGCCCCCCTTCACCACCACTCATATTGGAACAAGGGAGGGGAGAAAGTCTAAGTGAAAGGTGGGGGAAGTGCAGTTTAAAAGGAAGGAAGCTACACAAGCTTGTGTCTCACTTACCGCCACTCGTCCTCTACCTGTACCCCGATGGACTGGAATTTGGTGGCTGGTGGAGGAGGCTCCTCTTTTGCCACTGGCTGAAGGCAGTCAACCTTATTAAACAAAAAAGAGACAGACAAGAACAGACACAAGAACTTGCTGCTGGAATTCACGTTAGTAGACCAGGAGTGCTGCACACACACACAGCATGCTGACACCACACGCCAACTGGAGGGTCCTCTGAGGAGAGACACGGGGCTGCTGCCCGGGTCTGGCTCTGCTGAGCATCAGGGCTACGTCCTGCTGGGCTGCAGCCAGGTGCCTGCTCTGGGGCACTGCCAAGGGCTGCGTCCCTGAGGGAGCAGGTGTGCCTGTAGCATCCAGCACAGGCAAAGGCCAAGAGATTGGAGGGGGCAGCAACCTGACTGAGGCTGACAGCAAACCCCAGCTTCCTCTCTCCCAGGGATTGACATCCTCCATAGCTCTGGATAAGAGGGTTAGAAGGTTTTAGGATGGAAATCCAGGCTGTGGGGCAGGTGGCTCAGGAACCAGCTCAGAAACAGAAGAGGAGAGGAAGGCAGACAGCCTCTCCAATGTGAGTTCTCCTGCCTTGCTGCCCTTTTGGCATGTGCTTCACTCACTAGCCCTGCAGAAAAGCCTTCCCTATCACACATACCTAACTGTCCAGCTAGAGGGGGAAGAACTTATCCAGACACACACACACACACACACACACACACACGTGTGGTGGCTCAAAGCTCAGGTCCTGCACTTGGACTTGCCTGAGGGCTCAAGTTCCTGCCTGCAGCACTGAGCCAGCACTGTGGGACAGAACAAGCGCTCACAGCAGCCAGCCACCCGTAACTGGGAATCCATCCACAAGAAGTGTGTACACTTGCAAGATGATTTAAATTTTGCTGAATAAATCAGGGATTTACAGCACTCAGTGGGCTCTCATATAACCATGTAACAAACAGCTCATTCCCATTGATTTCCAGAGAGTTAAGTGCTTCCCCCAAGAGAAGCGTCAGCCTACTGGGAACAGAGGGCAGCCAGGAATTGCACCCTCCTGCCTACAGCCCCAGGACCACTGTGCACTGCAGCAGCCTGTACTACATGGATGTCAAGCAGAAGTGCCCACCTCTCAGAAGAAAGCTGTCCCCAGGACTGTAGTGAACAAAGTAATACCCAGGCCAGAGGATGGGCTCAGCAGAGATACACTGGCAGCAGCAGGTGCCTCTAGAGAGACTCACCCAGTTAAATCAGTCCCGCTGCTTTATGGAACGTTTTAGTTCTATACCACAAGAGCTCAGCCCTGCCTGGTCTGTTACAGAAGGCTTCTGCTGGGTTTCAGCCCGGGGAACACAGGCAGTTAGCTTCTCTAGTCTGAGTTTGGGGGCAGCCCTGGTCACACAAAATGCACACGCTAAATGGATGGGTTAAGGACGTTCCTTAGGACAAAGGAGAACAAACTATTCCATACTTGGATTCCTATAGACGACAGCTTTCTTTTGGGGACGTTCTCCACCTTAGGCTCTTCACTAGTCAGAGTCCCTTTGTCACTTTTCAAAGTTGCATTTTTCTGGGGTAACTCTGGCGTTTCTCGTGCTGGAGTCACGATGCTGCCCCTGGTGACGCTGGGTGTCCTGGTGCTGTCCAAGCTGTCGGAGGAATTGCTGAGTCCTGACTGGCTGGTCACCTCGCTCTTGTGGTCCTGGCTGTCCAGGTAGGTGTCCTGCGCCGATTCAGTGCTGCTCTGCACAGTGACAGAGATGAACGGCTTTGATGTGGTCCGAGGTGGGACAGGAGGTGGAGTCTTTTTATATGCCACTAGGCATGATGAACCTGCAGTGATGGAGGTGAGGAGAACGGAGAACGCAAGAGACAGATCGGGGGAGAGAGAGATATAGTGAAAGAGAAAGAAAAAGCAGGTCAGTCACAACATCCAAGAGAAGCCTCCAAGGAGAAGCTGGAGGCAGAAACGCAGGAACAGCCTACAGCCAGCAGCTCACACTGCAGAACCCAGACCAAAGCGTGAGGGGAAGCGGAAGGCAGAGCCAGAGCTAGCTTGCAAAAGAAGTCAAAAGGAATACCATGGTGTGTGAAAGGCTGGAAATGGAGAAGAGGTATAGAAAAGCCTCCCAAGAATGCTACAGGGTTTGGCAGGTGTAAGCCTCCACGGTGGGGGAATTTTCTTAGGCTAAGCCCTATGTTTTAGTGTCCTAGTACAGCCAAGTGTCTCAGCTCTCTGTCCCATCGGTTGACAAGTTTCAGTGTCTGGCCCAGGGTGGTGGGTTTTTTCCTATGAAAACGGAAAGAAGCCGTAAAGTTTGTTAGATGCTGATGGCAGGAACAAGTGTTTGTGAAGTACACCAAGAATCTAACTGCTGTGCACCAGAGGAAATACCTCACAGGGACACAATAGCCTGAGAGAGGCAAGGCTGCTCCACACCCCCAGATCCAGCCAGGAGTGAGGCTGAAGGTGTGTTCCCAGCAGGCACAGGCAGCCACTGCACGTGTGTGTGTGGATATACATGGGTGACTGGCCACACGGATCACAGAGAAGCAGCCATGTGAAGGTGGACAGCAGCAGTGGCCTCATCCTGTCTCTGGCCTGACAGGATGGCAGTCCGTTAGTGAAAAATCCTGTAGCAGGTGGATCCTGCAGCAGCTGTGCTTGCACACTCAGTCTGCCCAACTCCTGCCTCTGGACCTACAAGCCCCTGAGGCCAAAGTCCTACTTCAGCTGATGTCCAGATGTGCACACTGACTGGCCACCTACCTGTACCCAGCTGACTCCTTTGACCCCCCTACCCCTGTATTCCCCAATTTTGCTCCTCCCCACATCACCAAAACCCCTTTCTTGTCCCACCTGTGGTTCCTCCTCTAAACATCCCATTAAATTCACAGAATCCCAGAACATCAGGAGTTGGAAGGGACCCCGAAATTCAGTGCAATCCCAAGCTTCACCCTATAGCGTATCCCAGCCCTCGGCAGCAACCTCCTTAGTCTGAAAGGTGATGCAGAGAGCTGCTGCTCCCCATGGCTCACAGTGGTGGGCATCATGCCTGGATAGATACAGGGCTGAGGCTCTGCTGGGACAACCCCAGGTGGTGCCTGGACAAATGACCTTGAGGTCCTACCTGCCATCATGTGTCCCAGCTCTGGGCTCATGCAGATGGGCCTGTGATGGGCTGGTGGTCTCTGGGATGGATCTGGGAGCAGCCCAGCAGGGTATGATGCAGGGTGCCCCTCCTGCTACCATCTCTTGAGTCCCTTTGTAGGCAGGAGCTTTATCTCACCTAACACTGCACTGCTCCAAGGCACAACCGGAGTGGCTCAGACCATCCTCTCTCCTTGCACAGCACCACCCAGCCACCCACATCACCTCCTGGGAGGGCAACACTCCTGGAGTTGGAAGCTTGGTGCTGCTCCTAAGGAGCTTGTAAGCCTGCGTGGCTGTGGCACACAGTCAGACTGGGTGTGCTGGTGTTTCCCAAGCGTGTGACAGGGCAGTCCCTTTCCCACACCGTCAGTGACAAACTGAGCGTCCCCATGGAAAGTCCCTGCAGTGCAATGGTGTAGGAAGCTCTGGGGTTACAGTGTCATCACTCTCCTTGGTTCTTGCTCCGAGGGTCTCCCAAACCCCAGGCACACCTTTACCCTAGCCCCTGACATGCAGATGACAGGTATCAGCAGACCCGCACAGCTCCCAGGTCACCCCACCATACAGATGGGCTGTACAAACCCACACCCAGTTTCTGAATGATCTCCTAGTACAGGTCTGATGACTGCAGGGGCTGTCACTCCCCTGGCTTCCCTGCTCCAACCCATATCCCCTGGTCTCAGTGAAGTTTTGCCCCTCAAGCTATAAGCTCCTCCCTCCCACCATCCTGCCCAGGCCCGTACACAACCCGCCTGAAACCCACTGGCAGCGACAGACACACGGACAGACCCAGACCTCTTCCATTCAACAGTCCAGACTGAGAACATCACCATTTCCACCCCCAACGTACCCACCAGCACATTAACAAATCCAGCTCTGGATTAGAGACCAGCCCTTGCTGTCAGGATCCTCTGACCACCTGGGGACAGGCAGGCAGAGGTACCCGCTGCTTCCCAGCGCGATGGGAGCTCACAGCAGGGCACTCAGCAGATGTTTTGATGTGTCAGGGCAAGCTGACAGGACCGATTCCAGCTCAGCCCATCACAGGTGCCTTCTGTTCCCTGCACTGTTTTAGCACAATTAACTGAGCAGAATCAAATGAACCTGATCTGAACTGATTACCTGTATAGGTAGGGGTGTTTCAGGTGCCACGAGTCTCCCAATAGCTCCTCCTCCTCCCCAGACAGGTCCCTCTGCCCACAGCAGAGGCTGGCCATGCTCACAGTGTGCCCAGAAGGGTGTCCCAGCTGCCCCAGTCTCCACTGGGGTCAGAGCCAGCCCCAAGCACCCCGGGAGCTCAGCTGTACTCGCTGCAGGGAAGTCACAGAGCTGCATTACTGACAGTACTCACACGTGCCTCTATTAACACATCCCAGGATGTGCCACATTAGCAACTGCAGTTCCACTCCCAAGAAGGAACTAAAGGGGAGGGGGTGCAGAGGAGAAGAAGATCTAGGTTTCCAAAAGCATTTCCACGCCCAAAGATGCCAAGGAGCACCATAACACTGCCACACAGAACGAAGGAGCCTACAGCAGGGTGGCCAGCCAAGCTGCCTTTTGCTGTGAGTCAGGACTCAGAGGCACAAACCCTGTACCAGCTCCCTCTGCACCCCAAGTCCAGCACAAACTGAGCAGAGTCCTGATGGCTGTGAGAGTGGGAACTATCCTGAAGGCTCACCCCAGCCCTCACATCACCTTTTGACACGCAGCCTGCAAGAGAGACATGCAGTAGGAAACCACAGAGCTCAAAAATAACCAGGACAGGCTACTGTGTCTGGGAATGGGGTTATTTTTCAGCTCGATGGGTCCCCAGCCCTGGCACATGCCATTTAAAATGATTCAGGCAGCCCTAGCCCACAGCTGCCATGTCTGCAGCATGGACTGGAGCTCAGACACTTTAAAATCCCCTAGAATAATCTAAAAGGTCAGATGCAAGACTTGTCAAATCTATGCACCAAGACACAGCTACGCACATCCTTTAGCCAGTACCTCCTCGGGCATGTAAACAGCGTGCAAGCCCTGCAAGCTCATCACTGACGGGTGACAAAGGACACGGCACTTCACTGACATCCTCCTGGCAGTCCCACTTCATCACCTCTCCCGTGGGAGCAGAAGCCTCCACACTCAGCACAGCAGCAGGACCTGCTGCAGGTGCTCCAGCCGCACCAGCTCCAAAGCGTTTATCACCCCCAAGCAAGTCAAGCTCCCTGTGGGACGGCCCTCTCAGAGGTACCAGGTTAGAAGGCACAGGTGGAACTGAACCATAGCGCTGACTTTTGCCCATGGTGCTGCTGTACAGAGCCTGATTCACTCTGTGAGCGTACAAGCTGCCAGCACAGCAGGCAGGATGGAGGTGCTGAAGTCACTGACTGCTCCCTGGCTTTCCCCATGCTATCTGCTGGACAGCCCCAAAAGTCTCCTGAGGTATTCTGTAGATTCCATCAAATTTAAACCTGCCTTGTTACAGATGTTTCCCTGCTCTGCCCTCCCAGCAGAAACCCTGACTCCAGCCCGACACAGTGTGCTGCCCAGGTAAAGCACAGCACGGCTGTGGGAGCTTCACCCCAACACCAGCTCCTGGGGCTGGGCAGCAGAATGGCCCTTGAGTTTATCTGCAGGACCCTACCACTGAAGGCTGGAGCAGGGGCTCATGCAGTAGTGAGAGCAGAGCCCAGGTCTCTGGCTGCTCAGCAGAGACACACGGGCACAAGCTGCCAGGGCCCTGCCTGCTGCAGAGAAGGCAGGGACTGAGCACCCCAGGGCTGAGAAACACCCACGCTCTGCCAGGGGAGCACCACCTTAAGCTGTTTCTGTTTAAGAAAAAAAATCACCTAACAGTAATTTCTAAGCCAAGCCTTAAGCTGCAGCACGTCCCAACCCAGCAGCGCAGGAGCAGCCGCAACAGGGCAATGGCAGAACTGCCCTGCTAGGCTGTGGCTACAGCTCTGAAACACAGGACACTCAGGCTGCCTTGTGCTACTGTGCCAGGGGTGCAGCAGCCACCTGGGAGCTAGGGCAAGGAAGAGCCACCCAAATCGGCAGCAGAGAAGGCCTGTCCCTGTGGCCCTGCAATCAAACCCCTTGTCTCCCCACCACCTCCACTCCTGCCCTGGGACAGCACCCAGCCCTGGGGTCCCTGGCACCTAACATGGAGGGGTCTCTGTGACACCGTGTCCAGCACTGAACCCACAGGAAGGGTGTGGTGGTTCTGCTGGAGTGTTTACCAGGGCACAGCTCAAGTTTCCCAGCTGCTGTTTACACCCACGGGGCTGTAATCTAATTGGGGAAAGTAAATCAATTGCTATTTGATATCGAACACAGCAGCCAGGCAAAACAAGGGGAGGGCAGTGCATCAGCACAGCAAAGCAGCAGAGTTTCCTAGGGAAGATCAGCGGTGTCCAGGGTCAATAAGATAGATCCAAATTCATCCATCCATCTACCAGACAGTACAAACACCGCTCGTGCTGCCCTATATACAGGGGGAAACTGCAGCACTCCCTTGTCGGGTCCTGGGGATCCCTTTATGCTCTGTCTGAGCTGAAGAGCATCACAGGTTTTGCTAGATGGGAATAATTACACAGTGCCAACAGAAAGCTGCTGCTGTTAACATACACGTGGTTGAAGAGCTGGCTGTGTGAGCCATAAACCCAAGTTTCTGGCTCTACAAAATGCTGCAAATTAAAAACCAGAGAGATCAGGCTCCAACTAGCACAGTTGCAAACTCACACCACTGAGGCCCTCTGCAGCAAGCCCAGAAGCCACACCTCAACTAACCCGGGTTTGGAAAGCAAAGGCCGGAGCAAGCCCAGCTACAGGAGTGCTCCCTTCTTACCTGGCAACGCCTGAGCCAAGCTCCAGCACTTCTCACATCTGCAGGCAGAGAGAAGACACTGAGGCAGCACAGCACACCAGGACCTCTGATGGGGAGATGGCCCTAGGGAGCGCACTGTGCCCTCACCATGCTGTCAGCCCACCACTGAGGGCTGTTTCAGTGCTGATTTACACCCTCCAAAGGGCTACAGCTCTACAGAGCACAACTCTGCTCTTGAGCTGCTTGTCACAGGCTACTGTATTTTAAAGCCAGCTGGTGCTGAGTGGGAGCTGCAGGCCCACGTCCTGCGCAGGCCCCACGCCTGCAGCAGGCCCCACGTCCTGCAGCAGGCCCCACGTCCTGCAGCAGGCCCCACGTCCTGCAGCAGGCCCCACGTCCTGCAGCAGGCCCCACACCACCAGCTACATCTTAAGTTTGCTTGTGACCATCAGCCCTGCTCCAGGGAGCTGTGGGAGAACACAGACACCTGCAAGCTCTGCTCCAGCTGCACGCATCACAGCACCAGGCTCTTCCCACCCGAGCAAGCTGGTTCCAATCCACAACCCTGCTGGGGATGATTGATTTTTGTGGGGAGGGCTGGCTGTTTATAGTCTTCCTCATGCAATTATTTTTAGAAAGCAGCATGCTTCCAAATTAGCATCTTCCTGCTGCTCTCAGGGTGATACCCACTGATGCAGCTCCAGGCAGAAGAGCTCTCAGAGCCTGCAGACTCCTCTTGAGCCCAGCCCACTTGGGCACCCTGTGATTCTCTCCCTGCCCTGCCAGAGCCCCAGGCCTTTACTTCCTAACAGACCAGACCTCAGAGTCACAAGGACATGAAACAGCCCCTGTTCAAACAGCACCAGGCTGTGCTTACCTGCAGCACCGCCAAGATCACAGCCAAGGTACGTGGCTCTGGATTCAAATACCCAGTTGCCCTCAAGTGTGTCTAGCACGGTGCCCAGACACTTTGTCCCTACTCAAGGCAGCCTGGGGATACTTCTAATCATTCCAGTGACTTGAAGGACCTCTTCAAGCCAGCCTCATTTGTCTTGCATTATCTCAAACGCCCGCAGTGGGTGTGGAGTCAGGCTGCCCTCAGCCATCAGCAGGGAGTCGCTCCCCTGCTCTGAGCACCCCCTTTCCCCAGGGAAGGTCTGAAGAAGCCATCTCATTTCCTCCTGCATAACACAACACGTTCCCAAATGATTTCTCCCACTGCAAGACAAGCTCACTTGTCTTCTAAATGAAACAACCCAATAATCTTGAAGCAAGATTGCATTATCCCCTTGGAGATTCTGGTTGCCTGTCTTTGGGCTCACATTTGCCACAGATGGAAGGAGCTGCACTGGGAGGCAGCCTTCAACAGCAAAGGGAACTGGAGTGGCTGCATTCCAGGGGCCTGACCTCCCATTTCCATCAGCTCTTCAAGGTTGGAGCTATAATGAACTGCAGGATGTTTTATTTGTAGACAGTCCAAGTAAAAACAATCCCCAGTTACAACTGCTACTGAAGACAATACAGATCTCCATTGATTTTCTGGTTCACAGCAATTGCTTCAGAGCGATTCTCTGCTGAAAGAAAACATTTCCAGCCTCTACAGAGTATTCTGTAGATTGAAGGTCAAGATGCCTGCACTGGTTAGAGGCACAGATGAGAAAGCCAGCCTCATCCTACTAATCAACAGGAAACAATTCCATCTAGGCAAAATGGGGAAATCCATGTGATGATGCCAGCTCTTGCTCTGAATCAGTGACTGTCTTTAGAGTGCTGGAGAAATCTTAACAGAAGTCTTACACTGGTTAAAACCACACTCCTGGAAAGCAAAGCTAAGTGGCTGCACTTGTTTAAAGAGACTGTTTATGGAAATGCTATAAATTCCTACTCCCTTGGTGTTTTCCCTTCGTAAATCTTAGTAGGGCTGGTCTTTGAAAAGCCTCACCTCAGTACTGCCTGGAGAGCAACAGGCATCCAGAGAAACATATTGCTGACCATGCCTGAGCCAGGGATGGGCTGTGGACCCTCCTGGCATCAGCTGCAGGCTAAATCCCAGCAGCAGCAGCATCCTGGAGCAAGCAGCTCACCCACCCCAGTCCAAGCTGAGTCTCCGTGGGCACCTGCAGAGTGACCAGCCCAGCAAACCCTCCTGAAGCTCTCAGATAACCAAGAGGAACACTGTTAGCACCCCACCAGCACCCTGCAGCCTTCAACTTTGCTTGCTGTACCTGCTGCTTCCTGTAATCCTGGTGCTTCTAAGCCCAAGGACAGAGTATTTGCCTCCAAAGCAGCATCACCGGGGAACAGCCCCAGCAGCTCCACATCATAGCCCCGCTTAAACCCAGCCACCTCACGGCTTGCCTCCTGCCCCAGACATCCAGATCACCTCAAGCATTTCTGAAGGAGGCTGGTGGAGAAATACAACCCTTCCCACCCCCAGCTTTTGGCCCTGTCACAGCTCAGGGGGTAGGGTGGCAAGCCCTGCAGCCTGCTTGGCATGGCTGGAGTGACAGCTGGGACAAGAGGACACTGCCACACCGCTGCCTGCGCTGACACATGCCTGAAGACAGACGCTTGTTTCCAGCACAGCATCAGGGTGTCAGGCTCTCTGCTCCCACTGCTGCCCACGTGCAATGGGACACACCTTCACACCAGCCCCCAGACTCCCAGCCAGAAGCAAGAGCCTGACAGCAACACCCCAGAGAAGCCACATGCAGGGAAGGTGGCTCTGCAGCAGAGACCAAGGGGAGATGAGGGGCAGTAGGCTCATGTCTCCCACTGAAGCAACTTGGGGTCATACCTGGAAAGCCCAGCAAGCCACAGCTGTTCCTATCAGCAGCTACAGAAGATGACCCGACCTCACTTGGAGTTGCATCTGAATCCCTTTTCCTGACCCAAGCAGCTATGGGAAGTGGTTATTTTCACCTGAATGGCATCGGCTGACCTGTGAGAAGCACACAAGGGGAGTGACCCTTACTAAAGGAGTAGCCTTCTTCCCACCTGGGCACACTGGCTTCCTCTGGGAGCACCCACCACCCAATCCCTGTACGTGCCTTGACCCACACTCCAGGGTGGCACAGCCTGGGCCAGCTTTGCAGACCTCATTTCAGCTCTCTGCAACAAAATGCCAGAGAAGAAATAACCTGTAGGAGAAACAGCTACTTCCCTAAAGCCTCACCACAATCCAGCCAGGGAAGTTAATTGAGCTGCCTCCTCATCACCACCAAGCAGCAAGTGCTCCTGTGTCTGCAAGGGCCACGGTTCTGAACAGCCACCTGTGGAAATAGATCTCTGCTTCCCAGCTGGGGCACCACTAGCAAGTGCTGGGCAATCCTGCACAGAGCTGCTGAAGACTTGCCACCAGTCTTTCCTGTTTGGGTTCAGCACCCACCCTGCTCACAGCACCCCTGTAGATCTCGGGGCTCTGCTGGCAGGCAGGATTTAGCAGGTGAATACATAGGTGCTACAAACAAACAAGGGACTGTCCTGTGCCAGCCTGGCCACTGCCACATACAGCAAGTTCCTGCATGTTGCTGAAACAAAAGACCTGGACCTACCTGCAGGAAAAGGATCTCAAACTCAGGGGAGAATCTCTCAAACCCTACAAAGAGCCACCCTCAATGCAAATACAGAGGCAAAGCACTCCCTTGAACATCAGCTATGTTTTTAGACTGACAGTACAGCTTTCATCCAGAAAGACACCACAAAATACTCCATACAACCATTTGTGTTCTCCAGTCACCCGTGACTGAGATGCCTTTAGGGTGAGCTGTGGCGTTAGTAACAGCACCGAGTAACCAGGGCAGGGGTGCGCAGGGCAGGCAAGGGCAGGGGTGGCAGCTCTGCCCCTGCTGCTCCACTTGGGACTGCGTGAGATTTAGCAGCTGCTTCCGACTAGAGACCCCCCTACTGTACTTTGGGGGGAGCAGAAGGGTTTGACCAGCGGAGGAATCACAGTTGGAAGAGACCTGGAGAGCTCATGGGGTCCAACCCCCTGCCAAAGCAGCTCCCCAGCTCATATTGCACAGGGCGGTGTCCAGACGGGGCTGGAATCTCTCCAGAGAAGGAGACTCCACACCCCCCTGGGCAGCCTAGAAAGGCCAAGGGGGTTGTGATCTGATCACGTGAGGGACTTGGGATTTTTCACTGCACGTGGAGTTTGACCTTCTGGGAGATGCTCTGAGTTGCAGTAGCAGCGTTTGAGCAGAGAGATTATAAAAAGCACTTATTCACCCAAAACTACTACAGCTGGGGAGGAGAGGCAGCTGGCTTTTTTTTTTCTTTTAAAGCCACTTGTAGGAGGTCACAAATTTAAGAGAGGCATGAAGAGCATCAGACACCACTGCTCAAGAATGCTGGGGTTTAGAAATACCGTGTCTTGCACTGCTGGCCTCCCAGCTGGTCTGGTCATCCCTCTCAGCAGAGTTATCCTCACAGCAAGGGCACAACAGATGCTACGGGGAACGCCGGCCACAGCCACTCCCAAACCCATCTGCAGCAACTATTCCTGGGGCTTCTATTTGTATTAGAAGAGACAGTAATTCCTCCCCACCCTCCCCAAAGTAATTTTCAGCACAGGTTTTAAAGCAAACTGGAGCAGTGATAGCCAACTCCACCCTGCCTGCACAGCCAGCAAACTGTCTGTCTGTCCCTTGAGACTTGGGCAGGTCTCCAACCCAGCTAGCACAGGGCAGCAGCTTACAGGAGCATTCCCTTCCTCCCTCTGCCCAAGATGTTAATTCAGTAACAAGAACCTAGATCAGAAAAGCACCAGCACAATCCCAACTCCACCACAGGTTCTTAAACATGTGGAAAGCTCTCAGTGATGGGAGTCCAGCTGAGCTGGAAGGCCATGCTCAGAGACGTGGGTTCTTCCCATTTGCCCTTGGCCAGGGGATGTGGAGATGCAGGGGAGCAAACCCACCTGGGGCTATCAGCAGTGCCAAGGAGCACGTACCAGACCTGGCAGGACTTGTTGCATCACCCAGCAGCCTACTACAAATGGCTCCACAGACAGCTCCCCTGGAGCCCCCTCCTCACGTCCAGACTCTCATTCATTCAGCACCACGCTGGCCCTGACCCAGGCGTGAGTCACAGCGGGCAGGGGGAGTCACAGGGGGAGAAGCCAGTCCCTGTGTGTGGCAGAGCGAGGGTCCCGCAGCGGGTGAAGCCGTTCTGTGCACACAGCAGCTCTTGCAGGGGCCGGTGCTGCTGCTTCTCCTGCCCCTGCTGATTCCATGCCCACACGGCTCGGGCACGGAGCGGCTTGTCTCTCCAGAGGGCTGTCAGGAAGGGGCTGAGCTCTCACCCACCCGTGACAGGATTTCTAGACAGCAGACTTCCCCAGCTGATCCTGCATCGGGACAGGCCACACAGACTTCCCTGCAACCAGTGCCAGACCTCACATCTGACTGGAGAGACTGGAGGACACGGCACCACGCAGAGTCCAGCCAGGGCACAGCCCTCCCTTCCACAGAGCTGGGCTGTGGCTCAGCACACCACTGCTCCCAGGGCTCCAGGAGGTATGATGGCCACTTTGGTTGTATGGGGGCCACAGCTTAGTGACCAGGTATCAGCCAAAAGCCCCTCAGATAAGCTGCACTGAAGGATGCTGTCACAACAGGAGAGCAACAAGCCTTTCCTCTAACACTGACGCACCAAAGCATCACCCACTTCATCCTCCTGATCCAGAGCCGTGCCAGCAGTGGTCTCACCAAGACGCAGCCAAGAAAGCTGACCTGGCAGCAGTGGCAGCCCCAGCACGAGGGAGATACTGGACTTTGCAGTGGTTGTCAGTGCAGCAGCACTAACACAGCGCTCAGGGTAGCTCTGCCATCATCAGCCAGCAGATGAGAAAGACAAGAGGAATCTGCTAGCAAGGCAGGAGAGAGAAAAAGCAACTAAAGATATCTAGAGGTCTGCATTCCAGAGAGGATCTTCAGGAATAGCACTTACTGCAGGCCACATTCCTCCTGGCCTTTAAACACATAGAGAGGCAGTCTCAAAATAAGGACTCCTTCACCAAGGGATGTGGAGCTGTTACTGCTGGCTGCACACTGAAGCTTTTTGTCCAGGCTGGTTTTGGCTCTGCAGCCCTGGGTGCCTGGATTAGAAAGGCCTTGTGAAGAGCAAGGGCATCCAAGCCTGTGGATAACACAGAGGCAGTGAAGGGAACACTGGTCTGAACTGGCTTCCCCAGTACAACCAGTCTCCATACTGGTCTCCCTGCTTAAGGTGACTTTTGGCAAGTTTTGCTCAGGATTACAGGAGCACACATGTAATTTAAGGCATAAATGTGAACTAGACACGAATTAACCAGTGCTAGGAGGCTGCAGGCTGCTTCCCTCTCCCCTCCCTGCTGCTGCTCTGCAAAGTGGTGAGCTGCACAGACCATGGTCAGGTGTTTGGAGGAGGCACTCACACAAGGAATGCCTGAGAATCCTCCAGGTACCCACTGCTACAGCCACTTCTAAGTCCACCGAAGGTATTAGTGTTAATCTTCAAAGTGTTAAAGAAAGCTTGTTTAATTAGGCAGGTCTTATTAGTTTTTCTCCAAGCTAGCAGTTTCTAGAATATCCCAAGGAAGTGAGTTCCATCAGCTAATTATGCACCACATAAAGCATCCATGTGCCATCACTTCACTTTATTCAGTGCCACACCACTCGGAGGATGGCACACACAGACGCTTTTAACTCGCTCCTCTGCTGCTGCAGAAGCCCAGAGAATCTTCACACACCTCCTCAAAGTCACACCCAGCCAGAAAACATATGGCTACACACCGTGCTGCAGCGCTCCACAAGCCAAGCCTGTTCCTGCCCATGTCAAAGCTCAGCAGCACAAACACACTGCTGGAGAAAGCGCTGACCACTAAAGCACGTCAAGCCATTCCCAAGGCCTTGCTCACAGGTGAGCTTCCAACACGCAGCCTGTGCCTTGAGCACAACACAAGCACACCATCCTGCCTGCTTGCGCCTCCAGAGAGGGGAATTTCTCCAGCCAGTGTGGTACAAACAGCAGAGGTGCCTGTGGTACTTCCCCCAGCCCCAAACCTCCCTTTCAGCTCAGTGATCGTCCTCTGAGCCCACCAGTAGCCATTTGTCCAGGACCTTTTTACAGCTGCAAGCTCACCAAGAGCTCCAGCAAAGCAGAATCCCATCTAAAGCTGTTGGGTAACCGAGCCCACTGACACTGGTTTGGTCCATGGTGCTTGGGGAAGAGCAGGGAGGTGCTGCAAGACCAACAGTTGCTGAGACAATACTGGTGTGTTCCCACCAACAGACAGTCGTGGAAGCAGCGTGGATGGGTTACCATCATTTTAAGCGTACCATTTAAATACTCTTTGCAGGAGAGCTGGCCAAGAGGGTGCTGAAAACGCTGACAGCAGCCAGCAGCTTGTCAACACAGGCTGTGATAACAGGAACAGGGCTGTGCTGGTGTCAGCAATAGCTGAGTTCCCCCTGGTATAAACGGGGCTCCTTGGGGACCACTTCATCCCCAAGAGCAGAACCAGCCAGGAATTCTCCAGCTTACCTGGAAGATGTGGAAATTGCCACTACTGCCACCAAAAACACCTTATGGCAAGAGAGGAATTTCTCCATTGCTTCATTCAGCATGAAGACTTTCACCAGTTTTTGGTTACTGTATCCAAAATTTTACCTGATCCAGACAGGGAATTGCTGGCACCTGCTATCCTGGCTCACAGGACCAGACTCCAGCTGTTTTAGGCAAGGAGCAGCTGCAGAGGTGGGTTCTGCCAGAACATTATGAAAACCCCACACCCAGATGATGAGAAATTCTTTGTGCACTAAACCCAAACCCCACCCTATACCCACAGGGCCAGAGAAAGCACATGTGTCAGCAGATGAGGAGGCGACAATGCAACGTGGGCTCTGCGCACAGGCGACGGGGACGGCGTCAGGCTGAAGGTTCATCTCCCTGTGCTCACCCAGCCTGTGAAAAGGAACAAACCAAACTCTCAGCCAAGGCTGTCTTTCTACTTGGGCATTTGCTGTCACGCAGCCAGCACCCAAGATTTACATCTTCAAAGCTACACTCATCAAGAGGTTTTAATAGTCAGCTTCAATTGAAGCGATTTCCTCCCCTAAGTACTCACCAACCAAGATGTGGCAACTTTATGCTAATACTGAAGAATCAAAGTCAAAATCGCTGGGAAACTTCTGCTTGCTGAGGCACAGGACAGGCTTTGCATGCTACAGAAAGCTATTCCCTATTCTAATGCACGATTTAGCATGGCATTAGTTAGAAGATTAAAAAGCCCATCACATGAACAAACAGGGCAGAGGCTGTAGCAGGCTGCTCCCCTGCTTCATTAGCATTGCATCTGATGGCTGCTGCACCGACTAGAACAGGCAAAGCTGCAAACCTCTCATCTGAAGACACAAGGTAAGACCTTGGGGCAGCAGTTAAGCAAATACTCCAACCTGCCAATGCTCTGGGGCAGGGGACTAGACAGCACCTGAAAGCACGGCTGTTATTGTCACCTGGGTTTCTGAAGGGCCCCCAGACACACCGCGAAGCCGGGCAGGATTTCCTCCTTCTCACCAGCCGAGCACAGAGGGATGTGGAGAAACAGCCCCCGTGATGCTGCTTACGCTGCTCACCCAGAGGCCAAGAGTGCCCAGCTTTGATTTCTGAAGAATTCCAAATATCACAAGCACTTCCAGAACAATGGTCCCTTCTCCCATCCTCCCAAGGGAGGGGGTGTCCAGAGCAAACCTGGCGCTTTGTGGAGTACTTCATTTCGGGAATTGAGCAGGCTGGCTGACAAAGGAGCCACTGTGCAGGCTCTGGCTCCCAAATGAAAGAGCACAACAAACCCCAAGAGCAAACTGACAGTCTTCTCCAAGCACATCCGAGGCTCTAACACTTGTGACCTAAATAGCTTCACGCCAACAGATCTTCATCTTTACAGCCCAGTTTGTTTTTACTGGGGGCTCCAAAACACCAAGTTCCTGGTCCAGAGTCCCAGAGAGTCCCTGTCACCTTTCAAGCCAAGAGCTCAGATCACTTTTCAGCCACAAATTTGGTTAGCAGAAGGTTTGGATTCATGTGTGCAGTACCTGTTCACCCACACCCACATTCATCTGGTCCTCCAGCTTGCAGAACCTGCCATAAAGGTACTTTGAAGATCTAAGACTATGAACTGGAACAGGGTCACAAGGGAGTGGTGTGTGAAGAGCCTACCACGGCCTTCCAGACAACAAAGCTGATGGCACAGTCTTGGTCAGGCTGTTCTACCATCCTGTCTGCTGTGGCACTCTAAGGACACACTCCTTTCTGTCTTGCATTTGCTGCTTGACATGACTCCCCAGCCTCCCAAGGAGGGTTAACAGTAAAGCCCAGACTCCAGCAGAAGTATTAAATGTCACCAGAGCATCCCCTCCTGTCTCAGGGACCTGTTCAGCAGTGGAACAGGCTATTTTATTTTCCTGCCTTGAAAGCCAAGTGTCAGAAGACTTCTTGGCTTAATTTCCCAATTTGCTTATATTTATTCCTGTTTCCAAATGAGTGTTCTCTTCTTTGCTCCTTCCAACTCATGAGCATAGCTTCAGCTACAAAATAAACACCATCCAAATCCAACTTGGAAATCCTAGGGTTGTTCTGCAGGATATCCCAAAAGCTTCTTCCCAGGACTTTGCCTGCAAGCACCAAACACTGACCAGCAGACAAGGCAGCACACTCAGCACCAGCACTTCCACACCACACTGGATGGAAGGGGTTAGTCTGATGGGTGGGAAGGAAGGAACCACCACTGACTTACCGGGTCTCGAGGAAGGTGATGAGAAGGGGCTTTTGTCAGACTGGTTTCAAGTTATTCCAGCAAGGACAGTTTACCAGAGGTGGTTCTGGAAACAGATACTTCTTGCTGAAACACAGCTATCTCACCTTCCTGAAAGCCAGTTGATGAGCCTCTAAGACAGACTGCTGAGAGACGCACCGCACCAGCTATTCTTTGGTCCCAAGGGTTGTAAACGTGTTATGGGCAGGCTTTCCATGGTGGCTTGTTCAGCAGCAGGGACCAACCTTGAAAGAAGCCTATCCACAATGCTGCCTTCTCCTACTCATCTTCAGCACTCCCTCCTAGCATGTACACCAGTTTCACAGGGCTGTCTCAGGCATGTGCACTCACAGCAGGCAGCAGGAGATCAGCAGGGCTTTTTCTGACTGCAAAGCCCCTGCTCCAAACACCACAGAAGCTTTCAGTCAGACCCCCAAACAGTCACTGCAGTGGTGCAGTGACAACTGCAGGATCTGTGGGACCCCTGGTTTGATAGAAAGCAGCCAAGCTACTGGAACCACCACAGTGGGAATGGCCCTGCTGCTCCTGCCAGAGGGTCACCAAGGCTGCAGCTCTGGAAGGGGAATTACAGGGCTTTCTGTGAAAGGTCTTTGGAGTCACAATCCTACCAAAGAGCTGTGCCATCAGTTCTTTGAGAACATGACCAGAGGTTTCAGCAAGCAGGAGCTGGGACTGTTGGCTAACCACATCTGTACCCATCCCTTCTTCCCTTATCCCTGCCCAAAGGCCGAGCACTCCGGCAGCTCTTACAGCACAGAAGTAAAGGCAGCTCTAAAGCAGAGGCTGAGAAGTTCCTCTTGGAAGGGCAGCATGGAGCCAACAAGCTAAACAAGCTGCTCCTTGCAGAGACTTCCTCACACAACCAAGGACAGTACTGTTTTGAAAAGAACCAGTTTGGACTTTCCAGGGAGCTCTGGGGAGCAAGGAGCTGACCTCAGAGCAGTGTTTTGGAGGTGGTCTGACCTCACTCCCATGCACCCCCCTGAGGTGAGCACACCATCCTCAGCTCTGAGTGAAAAATCCCACCTCTACGTTTCTCTGAGAGCCCCAGCCAAACCAGACACTTTGAAGACTGCCCAAGGCTGGAGTTATTTCTCCACTTGGCTGTCTCCCCACACTTGGCCAGGGAACAACTGCAGGTTTGGAAGGAATTACTGCACTCCAGCAGCCACTCCTTGTCATGCCAGTTGTCCAACACCAAGACCAGCTGCGGGGTGAAATTCACAGTAACAGCAGCCTGGCCTCTGCAATGAAATGCCAATCTTTCCACACACTGCTTTCCAGGGCAGTCTCCAGCTCTGCCTTTGCTGTGTTTAGCTCAGGGGGATTGCTGAGAACAGAGCTACAGTGGCTGACATCGTGTCAGCTACTCGGGCGTTAGTCCAGCAAGAGGTTTCACCTGAAGTGGCCTTGCAAAACAAGAACCACCAGACAAAAATAACCAGACCATGAACACGAAGACACAAACCTAGAGCAGCCTTTAACTTGTGGGGTGCAGTAAGTTTGGGGTCAAGGAGAGCTTGTGCAGTTGCAGGTCTCCAGCTATCTGCTCCAGGGGTTTGTTTGCCAGGAGGACACGTTAGAGGAGGTGTATGGTAAGACACACCAGGAAACAAACAGTGCCTGTGAGGGGGACGCAGCCTGGAGAGAGGCTGCTCTGCCCTTCGCACCTCAGCCCAGACCCCAGAGCTGTGCCTGAGCACAGACCCCCAGCACACACAGCCACAGCGGTCCCGGCGTCACCTGGAAGGATACAGCGCTCAGGGTCACTCCTGATGTCTGTGGCAGCAGACTGGGAAGCAGACCAAGCCAATCCCTTCTCTGTTTGCCTAGAAAGCGCTTTCCAGAAAGCAGTGGGGTTGTTTATGTACCAGAGCCATGCTTTCAGAGCGGAGCTCCCCAGTCAAGCTCCCTGGATCCAGGCCACGCCAGACAGACAGACTAGATCCTGACTGCAGATACCTGTAATCTCAGTGCACAATTAAACACCACAAAGGTCCATCCATCCCTGGGGAAAAGCAAGCTTCTCTGAAGCCTCAGCCAGGGTTTAGATGCAGGTGAGTGGAAGGGGGTGACTCTACCAGGGGTCGCCTCTGTACAGCTTCTGGCATCCAGGCAGGGATGTTCAACACTGTGAACTCGCAGTCCGTGTGACACAGCAGGGAGAAGTGCTGTCAAGGAGCTGAAAAAAGGGAGCACTGACAGTGGTGGCATTACAGCACAGGTTAATGGGGACCTAGAGGCATGCTGCAGAAATCCACTTCCCCCTCAGTTACCTACAGACATGGCCATGTTCTCAGCTCTGTCACTGTACCACAGCAAGACAAGAATCCCCTTTATCCCCTAACAGCCTTTCAAAGGCCCAAACCAGCCAGAACTGCTTCTGGAGACAAATTAAGGATCCTGTGGCAAGCGAATAGGTGGGACAACACTAAACAAGCACCTTTAATTTTCAAATGCCTACCTCCTATTGTCTTTCACGCACACAAACCCGATGAAGAACTAGAAGCTCTCCTTGTCCAGCTCTAACTGCACATCAACCCCCACCCAGAGGTGACTGGTACATTCCCCAAAACAAGGGGGGCCGAATGGCTGCTGCCTCACACACAGCAACCCACATGTGGGGCTGTCTTGGCTTCCACTTCCCCCACGCTGCCTGCAAGGCTGCTGCTCCAGGTAGCATCAGCACCTGTCTGGAGGCAGCCAGTCACACAAGGGTTACCCTCTTGCTGACTTTCAGGGACAAGGACGGCCCTTCTTATCTAAGCCACCATTCCCCACGTGCCAGGGCTAGCATCTCCAGCAGAGTCATGGGCTGAGAATGAAGCCAGTCTTCAGACAGGCATGTAAAGCAACTCTGTTTCTATCACTGTCCCAGACATCCAGAGACACAGGATGCCTGTGAGATGACAGCAGACAAGCTTCGCAGCAACAAGCCAGTCCTTAGACAGTGATACAACTTTGCATTAAAGCAGTGATAGAAAAAGAGTCCAACCCTCTTTCAGCAACAAGACCAGTTCTTTATTTTTCTATCTGTAACCAAGAGGCACAGCTGAGGAACACAACAGCAACTAGTGATATTGGATACTGTTTAGTAAACAGATGTGTAGCCAGTTATCCAACCGTGGGAACATGGATAGGAACCGACTCGGAGCAGAGGAGAGCATTTGTGGGGCTGTTGAGCTGTAAGCTCTGAGCAGCTTGCATCATCTCCATCAGGAAATTTCCATGAGCCTGCAGCGTCAGCAGCTTGTGCTGCAAGACACTTGGAAGAATCTGTGAAGCGCCGTCTCCCTCGGGTACCATGGGAGTGTCCCCACCTACTCCAGGCACCAACAGCTACAGCCACCGGGACAGTTAGGGGAGGTATTTCTACAGCTAACTTAATTACATTAATTGATAAGTGATCTGACTCAGTAATTGCTGTGGAGCCTGGTGCAAGCTGGGCCTCCTGCTCTCCATAACTGGGATGACTTGTCCTTGGGAAAAGGGTGTAAGGACAGAAGTGAGTCACCTTACACACACAGCAGGCCACCACCACTTTGACACAATTTATGCCAGGACAACCTACTGATTCCAGTACAGTCTGTCCACCCTGGCAGGCTTCAGACCAGGGAGTCATTACTCAGAGCTTTAAGCAGCTGCTCAGGCATTAAAAAGCAAGGCATGAGAACAAGGAACACGAGTGACATTAGAGGTGGGGTCTTCTGCTCAAGGTAACACAGCAAGGGTTAGTGTGTGTGAGAGAAACCCACCACCGGCTGTGAGCTCAGAGGAGACGCTGCATGTCGAGCACAGCGTTAGATGGGCACAACAGAGCACTGACTCCACGGGCACACTGTGGCACAAGTGTCACGGCACCAGGGCCAAGGGACAGCAGAGCTCAGAGCTGGGAACAGAGGAAGAGGGGTCACCGCAGCAGCCCAGAAAGCCAAAGCCCTCTTCCTTCCAACTTCACCTTACAGTGGCTGATGGTTCCCCATCACACTCGGCGCGGAACAGCCTGCAGCTCCAGTCAGCAGCTGGGCACACAAAGCGATGCCACACAGCGTGCAGGGAGCTGGCAGGCTGAGCTCTGCAGCCACAGGATCTGAGGTTTATTAAGGCCCAACTAATAAAGCAGAAGATCCAGGTAATTTGTGGTTCCTCCAGGTGAAGAAACCAAGCAGGTGGCAATACGCAGCGCAAATACCAGCATTAAGTTCCACCTTCCCAGGAGCCAGGACCACATCTGCTGGCACACAGCACCCCCCAAATCTCTGTGCAGTAGGACGGGCACAGGGACAGCATGGCCTCTCCCTGCTCTGCTCAGCTGTGAAGTGCTCTCTGTTCAGAAGGAAGGGCAGTTCACACGCTGTGGCAGTGCAGAAGGAAAGGGCTATGGCCATTTTGGGTGCTTGGAATGGACTGGCACGTTCTGCACAGAAGGATCACCACAGCTGAGTTCTGAGCTCTCCAGTGTGTGCCTGCACACACACCCCCACACCCCCCACCTCAGGAAGCAGCCAACATGCGCTGGAAGGCAAGTACCAAACAGAATCAGCCCTGCAATTTATTGGCCCAGGGACTCTGGTCCAGCCTTTCTCTCTGCTTGCTTCTGCAGTGACCCTGAAGTACCAGAGGCCTGAAGGGAAATTTAAAGACCTCTGAGTTCACACAACCACTGGCAGACTCCTGTTACCAGATTGCTACTTTTTTCCATCAGGAAGTTACACTAATTACTACAGGTAGTGCTTTGAAGACAGTGAAGCATTGAAAGCCAGAGATGCGTTCCAGTACCCAAAGGGTCAGTAGCTCCCAAGGCCAGGATGTTACTAGAGATCGCTCTGGGAATCAAAGGACAGAGCTGCTTCATGCTTTAATGCAGCAGTCCTTGACAGAAGGAACAAATCTGGCTTTGGTTCTTGCACATTAGATGCAAAGAGCTTCAAAACATCAAAGTTTCAGTTATTTGACACTTCCTTTAGATTTCACACACAACATCTATCCTCTGTGCACTCCTATCAGAACAGCCACTAGCTTCTACAGGTGTGTGTGTGTGAGAGCCATACAGCACTGACAGCAATGGCACCCAACGACTGCTTCTGAAATGGTAAAGCTATCTGTCTGGTTGTGGTAGGTGGGAAGTCAGACTCCAATCTCCCACTGCCCTGCTGAGTGCTCTGCCCCTTAGAGAGGGACACTGACCCCTTGGGTCTCCGCAGGTGCCAGGAACAAGACAAATGGAACCCAAAAGAGGAACAGAAGATGCAAACTTGAGGCTCTGGAGTGAGATCACACTTCAAAACCCCCTGGGCCACAACTAAGCAGTTTCCCCACACCTGGGACAAGCCAGATGTCCCATCCCTGTCCCACTCACTGCTGCAGACAACTCTGTGCAGCTTAACAAGGTGATCAACAAGCACTTGCTGTAGCTTGAGGCAAGAAATACACCACCAACAGTTGCAGACCTGGAGTCATAGAACACATTTGGTTGGAAGGGACCTTCAAAGGCCACCTAGTCCGACCCCCTGCAGTGAGCAGGGACACCTTCGCTGGATCAGGTTGCTCAGAACCCCATCGAGCCTGACCTTGAATGTCTCCAGGGATGGGGCCTCCACCATCTCTCTGGGCAACCTGGGCCATATTGAAGAATTTTTTCCCTAATATCCAACCTAAATCTCCTCTTTTCTAGTTTAAAACCATCACCCCTCATCCTGTTATCACTAACTTGGACTTGGCAATTTCTTGTATCCCAGACCAGCAGCCCAGATTTTCATGCCCTGGTACCTACCAGGCTACCAAGTACCAATTCAGAGTGTTACCTGCACCCTGCTCTAAGTGTAGAAAAATTAGACCCCTAATCAGAGATCCCTTACAAAGGAAATGCACTCGCTTCTTTTATCAACAAGACTTTGCCATACACCCAGCTAAAAAAGTAATACATAAATCTCACCCATAAAGGAAGAGAGATCTGTGGGTCTCTCTTAGGTAGAGGAACATGCAGCAGCTGTGCAGAGACCAGCACACCCACACGCACAGGTTCCACTGTGGAACATGCAGAGTTTCCCTTTGGCAGACACTGCTGTACCATTCCCTGCCTGCATTCATGACTGTAGCCACATGAAAACCCAAGCTCTCATCTTTACTAATCAAGAGATCCAGGAAAAGGGCAACTAGAGGATCACCCAGAACCCACAGAGCTGAGACATGCAGTCAGAGCTTCCCAGCATGAGAGACCCCTTTGGAATCCTTCCAAGGCTGAGCACTGGACCTCGACGTGCTACACCAGATGAACTCCAAGGGCAGCCAGCCATAAGCAGCCATGCTCAGTCTAGAGCAGCAATGAGCTCGGTGTGAATCAGCTGCAGTTCAGATGAACAGGCTCAGAGAGCCTCAGTACGAGAGGCCAGCTGGACAGCATCCCCCATCCCTTCAGACAAAGGCTGTTCATAACTCGCAAGGCAACTGCGTGGAGAGAGCAGACCGAGTGTATGACCATAGGAGTGCCCAGGCCACAGCCCAGCGTGCACAGGTATTTCCTAAACCAGCACAGAGTAGCTCCCTCCTGCATATGTTCACTCTCCATGAAAAGCTGAAAGGACCTGGAAAACCTGGGCAAGGGCTCAAGCACAAGTTGTGGCTTCTGGGGACACTGAGCACAGGAGGTTACCAGGCTCTGTGGCCAGTCGTGTGGGTTTGCACAGTTAGGACCCGTTCACAAGCTTCCTGCAAAAAGCATTAAGCACAGCCTCAGCACTGCTGAACTTCCACTGACAGTTCAGCTTTCAGCACTGGGAAGAGCACAGATCAAGGAATGCCTCTGACAGCATTACCCAGCTCTGCTTCCCTCCTGTCTGTAAAGTGTTACACAAACCACAGTGCAGCAAGTCTGCCTAAACCATGCAAATACCACTGACCCAGCAGTGACTCACATCCCTGCTGTGTGTCACTGCTGGCTGGACAAGGAGAGCTTTAACACTGGAAGCAGCCAAGCACCACCTGTGTCCAATTTCTGTTTGCCCTGCATATGACACCACATCAGCAAGCACAGCTCAACATGAGGGGACAGACCCCAGGCCAGCACTGACAGACCTCAGATCACTACAGCATCTTCCTGCTGCTGAGAGAGTAGGAAAGAACAGCCAGGGCTTAAAGAGGCTTAAAGAGCAAACGCCTGTTCCTTTAAAGCAAAGGGAAGGACTCCGTTATCTTTTGCCACTCTCTGACCAGCTGTTACTGAAAGGTAAAGTGACACCAAGAAAAAAGTCCCACCTGTCCTTCTGATGCCTGGCAGCTGGGCCAGGTGGGAACCTGAGGCTCCCACACCTTCTCAAGTAACTTCACTTTTACTTCAAAGCACCTGCCAGCTCTGCATCATCTACTTTCCTCTGTAAGAGTTTGCTTTGAGCACAGACCCGTATCTTGTCAGCCTGCATCTCTGGGTGATCTCTGCAGGAGCTCTGCTCGCCTCTGAGCAGGTATACATGGCCACTGCTGCTACAGGATCAGGCAGCTCTGGTTTCCCAGTCTTTATCAGAGATCACACGAGACAACTTGATTTCCATCTTCAGGTCCTGGCTTGCAGCGTGCAATCTGTTGGCTTCCCAACTGAACAAGCTCTTGGTGCCACAACCCTTAACCAACTGCTGCTGAAAGAATGCCTGAAACTTCAGTGCTGGAAAGGCTCCCAGGCAGACTCGTAGCCACGTTCCTTCCTTATCCTGCAGGCAGGAGTGCCCTTCCCCTTGATGTCTCAGATATAGTTTGCAGAGTTATTCTGCAAACACTTTCAGTGCCCACCCTTTCCCTTCAGGTTCAGACACTGCTTCCCATCCCACAGGTGACTGTCTCCTAGAAATGTATCTTTTAAAACTTGTTTGAATTGCAGGTATTGGCTCTTATGTCTGAACTCCAAAGAACCCAGCAGAAGCAGCTGGACATGAGGTTTTGTGTTTCTGTTCCCATCCTGAAGGACTCAGCCCACCTTGGCTGGCCCCTCAGTTTTCCCTTCTGCGAGTCCATCATTACAGGCACCAGCCAAGCCAGTCTGAGGGACACAAGAAACCTGCAAATACCAAGGGAAAGGGTTTGGCATGGGGGAAGGTGGTGTCATACCACACCATAGCAAGGGTAAAGTGCCTGCACTCAAGTCCAAAGCAGGTGATGAAGCCCTGCTGCTGGAAGCCAGCAGAAGGCTACAGACCAGGAGCAAGGAAACCTGGAGCACTGACACTCATACAGGTGCAACAGAGGAGGGGTCTCTGCCTCTCCTGCTGACCTCTTGTGCCTCAAAGCAGCACAACCCAAGTCCTCAAACAGTCACAGAACAGTCAGGACTGGCAGGGACCTCTGGAGATCACCCAGTCCCACCCCCAGAGCAGGGTCCCCTCGAGCAGGCTGCACAGGACAGCACCCAGGATCACAGGGTTTGAATGTCTCCAGAGATGGAGACTCCCCAACCTCTCTGGGCAGCCTGGCCCAGGGCTCTGCCACCCTCCCAGCAAAGAAGTTCCTCCTCAGGGTTAGGTGGAACTTCCTCTGCTCCAGTTTGTGCCCATGGCCCCTTGTCCTGTCCCTGGGCACCACTGAACACAGACTGACCCATCCTCCTGAGCCCACCCCTCACGGGTTTATCAGCATTGGTAAGATCCCCCTCAGTCTTCTCTGAGCTAAACAGTCCCAAGTCCTTTCTGAGAGAGATGTTCTGGTCCCCTCAGCATCTCCAAAGCCCCTTTTTGTACCCTCTCCAAGTAGCTCCCTGTCCTTCTTGACCCAGGGAGCCCAGCACCACACACAATATTCCAGATGAGGCCTCACCAGGGCAGAGCAGAGGGGCAGGAGAAGCTCCCTCAGCTGTTGGACACACTTCTCTTGACACAGCCAGGGTGTCCTTCAGTTTTGCAGCAGCCACGGAAGAACCAAGCAGAAAGCGAGCACCACCAGAGACTGGTCACCAGTGGGAGCTGCTCCTGTTCATCCCGTGCCAGAGCTGGATGATCCTGCTCCTCAGCAGCAAGAGTGACCTGCTGGAAGCCACAGGGGAAGGAGGAGACCGTCCAGGCTCCCCAGAGAGGACCGTCCAGTCAGGTTCCTCACGCTGCTGAAGCCAGGGGTACGAAGCAGCATCTTCACCCAGCTCGCTGTGCAGAGGGGGTCGTGTGGGGGTCAGATCATCTGGTGCAGACTTGGCATTCGGCCTGCCAAAGGTCACCACTGGCCCAAGAACCGAGCTGCTGAGAACATCAGGTCACAGATGCACCCAGAGAATTATCCCCAGTAACCCCCCAGGGCACAGAGAGGTTTGGGGGACAAGGAGCTCCATGCAGAGCCTTACTCTGAAAGAATAAGCCATTTCACAGCAACGTGCTCATGTAGTAAAGGAATTTGTTGGGGTGAACTGTGTTTAGACAAGCCCATGCATAAGGACAGGAGGGCTAGTTTCCTTCTAGGAAGCAATCTATTCATAGCCTTTAATGGAAATCTCCAAATACTTAGGAATCAGCTGGTTTGCTGTATCAAGGGAAACCTCATCTTACCCTCCCCACGGATGAGGTAGTTCTCTACACACACTGAAAATTAAAGGAATGCTGAAAATACAGCTAAACTTACAAATCCTGCAGAGTTTACAGATGAGCTTTCAACTCTTTTCCTGAGATACATCAGTCTGCAAACCATAGTCCGAAAAATTTTCAGACTTGAGACTGAAATTTTCAGACTTAAGACATGTTTGTTTTCTCCTCTGTAGGAAGCATAGTGTTAGAAGCCTTAGAGCTGAATAGCCTTGGGGTGGGTTGCTCCACAGCCCTTGTAACAACCAGGACAGATGTTACTGGTGTCAGGACAGAACTAACACATTTCCTACCCTCTACAGGTTTTAACCAACATTGGTTAAAAAACCCAAACAACAGGAACTCCAAAACCAAGCAAACAAACTAGGTTTCAGCATCCTTGGCCAGACAGCTAGCTGAACTGAGCTCCAAAGCACCACAGAGTAACATGATTCAAATGCAAGTGGCCTTTCAGTGGTGTTATCCCCTTGAAACAGGACACTTACCAAAGGTTCCGAGGGAACGGATGAGGTGGAAAACACTTTGTCTTCATGCTATGAGCTGCTCTAGCCTTTCATCTTAAAACTCCAGCAATTCAGAAGACAAATTAGGAAAAGAAGAGGCGTCTGTCAGCAGAACTGCTGGAAAACAGTTCTGATCCTTTCAGGAAAATGGCCAGGAATGTCTCTTGCACTGAAGAAGCCAGCTCGTTTCAGCCCCGTGTGACAGGAGATGTTACCCCTTCGGTCTGAACACAAGGCTGCCTGAAGCAAGCGAGGGAGATGATGCACTGCTGGGCTTCCAAGCAAGCACCAGCCCCCACAGATTACAACCCAGAGCAGCCCAAGCCAAACCGTGAAGGTGTGGAGCACCCAGCAGCCCAAGAGCATCCCCATCCCACCCCAGAGCTCCAAACACACCCAACAGCCAGGGAAGATCTGCACACCCCCTCCCTAAGTCCAGACTAATACAAACAGAAGCGTTAGGGATCACTTGCCTCTCTGGTAGCTGTGACAAAGCCCCTTTGTCACACATAACTGGAAGGCCTTAGCTACCTGCTTGGCAGGCACCAGAGACCCTCCTGCAGCCTGTTAATGAGGAGGAGATGGGTTAATTGCCGAGTAGGCTGTTACACTCAGACCCAGCAGGAAGCACACCCAGCCCTGGTCTCAGCCAGACCCTTACAAGAAAAGGGATAAAGCTGTGGACAAACACACAGAGATCACAGAGCAGAACACATCCTCACACACAGCCTTTGTGGTGCTGAGCCACAGCAGAGAATCCCAGGAATTAGCAGAGTTCCTGGCGTTTTGGCAAAGAGCAGGATCAAGCCCTGAGAGAATCCCAGTTCTCTCCTACGCCACCGTCTCCGCTGAGCTCACAGATGAGGCCATGCAAGTCAGACCTTGCCGGCTTTTGTGATCTCATCGCACAGCTCTCAGCAGCCTGGCTACCCCAATATGTGCTTAAGTACTGCTGCAGTGGAAACGGCCACCTAGGAAGCATGGGAAGGGTAAGAGACCCCAAGAAGTTTCTCAGACTGCCCGTGCAGTGATACATCAGCGTGCTGAATGATGTCAGAGCTAGGCTGTACCTGTTACCCAGGCACAAGCAGCACCAGCCTGTCACACTGTGACTGGAACGCAGCCCAGTGGGTACTCGGGTTTTTTAGCATCACAAGCATTTGTTAATAGGACTCAAGTGAAGCAGCATGGCATAGCTGGAGATTCTGGGCTTCCTGCCATTTATTTACTTATTTTAAGTAAGGGAGCTCAACAGCAGATACAGTGATGAAGGCAGGATAGAGCAAACGGGTGTGTTCTACCTGTTCCACCACCGCGAGTGAAACAACAGCCTTAAAATCACAGCTGTAATTCAGGCTCAGTTAAAAGCTCCCGACCTTCCCTGCAGCCTACTGAGCTGTGCTGCTTTCTCTTCCCACCTCTTGATTACTGGGGTGGATGGTGTGAGGGGGAATATTAACAACTGCCTCCCAGCCACTTTTCAGTGATGCCACAGCTTGTGACATCATGGCTGTCTCCATGGTGACACAGCAACACAACTGAACACGAACAGGAGGAGGCCAATTAGAAGAAGAAAGCTCTTTTGTGGTTGGAGCCACAGTAATTGAAATAAGAGAAGCTGTTATAGAAAGTACATCCTTCCAACAATAAAATCCTTGCTTTCAGTTTGTCAGGTGAACCTAAAACCCCCAAACCACGGCTAGGTATGAAAAAAGCCCTCCTAGGCTGGAAACCCCACGCTATTATTAGCTTCCTTTCCAGCTCTAAAGAACACTGAGTGCAGCCTGGACCAGACACATCATCTTTCCTCTCCCTTCATGTCAAGTTCTCCTCCCATAGCAGTCTGCCTACATGCTTATGAGTCTTCACAGCCCATCACAGAAGCAAAGCCTTCCAAGTGCCTTTCACCTTGCTGCAATTGGCATGCACACACCCCCAAGGCCGACAACCCATCGCAACTCACACCAGCAAAGACTCCACCTTCCAGGACAAAGTGCACTTGGGATTTGAAACAGATGACATGACCGAGTTCTGGACCCTCAAGGTATCTACATCATGTTGTTTTCAACCTCCAAATCGGTAAGAGACATACAGAAGCAATCTCTGCTGGTGTAAGTTGAGTTGTTATGGTGCTGTTGGGGCATGTTGAGCCAAACCTGACACCCCAATCGATCTCTCTGCCCTACAGCCCATGTTAGTCACACAGTGCTGCAGTCCCAGAGACAAGGCTGCATTGCTCCAGTGGCAGGAGCAGCCCACTGCTAGTAGGACGTTCCCAGGGCAGAGCAGCTGTCTTAAGCACCCCTACTTTATCTCTAGACTCAGCCCAGGCTACCTTTGGGACTACATTTATAGCATTTGTCTTTTCTCAAGCCTAAACACTGCAGCAGCCCACGTGTAAGCTCAGGGTATGCTTTCCAAGAAAGTGAGCTTGAAGCCAGGGCACTGAGAGCAAGGGGAACAGCACCCAGCACAGCGATACTGAACACGGTCCAGACTGGGGGTTAAACCTTCAAGGCTAATGCTGCTTCCCAGGGCTGCAGCCAGACCTATTCTGCTCCTCTCCTGCAGTTCAGAGGGAAGCAGCAGCATGTCACCCTTGGCAAGGTAACGGAGCACACTGGTCCCAAGCTCACAGTGCGTGGAGGCTGGGCAGTAATGGGGGTAGCAGCTGTTTTGTGACAGGGGCACAGCTGGCTAAAACTCTAATTGGGCCAGCTTAAAAAAAGCAATTTAACAGGTACAGTCCACACCAAGTGCAGCAGAAGTGGTGCTCGGTCATAAGGGATCCAAGTGAGAGTCTCTGCACACAAGACTTCTACTACCTCCTGCCTCAGTCTGGCAAAGCTCTTGCACATGCAACGACAGGACTTGAGCTGAGGCATTTGCAGGGCTCCTGCCAGGATCCTCCCAGCCTTTAAGAACAAGCCATCCTGCAGCACACTGCTGAGGAATGGGGCAATGGGGCTTCCCTGAGCTGCTGTCACCCATGAAGGTTTTGTCCATTCTGATCTCAGTGATCCTGGTACCTCATTCACCCAGGACTGTGGTCACACCCCTCTGCTGACTGAACACAAACCATCCCCCAAGCCCAAAGCACGTTCACTAATAGAGCAAGAACTAGGAGAGAGCAGAGAACATGATTAAGCACAAAGCAGGCCTTGCAGCGCTGGAATGAGACATCAGCTACAGAAGGGAGAGAAGCAGAATCAACGGCTTTGGAAGCAACCAGCTCCTGCAGTTATTTTTAGAGCTGCCTCCCCCACTACTCGAGATGATCAGAGCCCTTGGAGGAAAAATAAAAATCAAAGGTAAGCGCAGAAATAGCAGCGCCAGGAGAAAGCAGTCAGTGCTTCAAAGTGACACTGCTGTCACCCCACCTGAGCGGCTGGCCCAGTTCTGTCCCGGCATTCGAGGCCTCGTTAGGGTGTGCTGCGCCTGGCCCCGCCGCAGCGGCTCTCACAGAGCTCGGCCCCGTGTACCGGGGGAGTCCGAGCACGGCACTTTAAAGGGGGCAAAGGCAGGGGTGCTTCCACCGCGGGCACTCCCCCCGGGGGCTCCGCGGCCCAACGCCGCCACTGAGGCTCCCCCGCGGGGCTGAGCTCAGTGCTCCTCGGGACCCGGGCAGGAGCAAACCGGCACAGGCCGGAGCCCGGGCTGCTCCGGCCCAGCGCTCCCCGCCGCCCTCCCCGGAGCAGGCCCAGGCCGCGCCACTCGGCCCGGCCCGCCGGCGGGGAGCGCGGAGCCGCCCGGCCCGGCCGCTTACCTCGCCCTACGGCCTGCTGCAAAGAGCGGCGGCCGGAAAGCGCGGGCGGCGAGACGGTAGCGGCGCGGCCGGGCCCTCGGGGGGCTGCGGCCGCCCTCCCGCCGGCGGCACGGGGCGCTCCGCCCTGCCCCGGGTCCCGCACCGCCCGGGTCGAGGCAGCCCCTCCCCGCGCAGAGCCGGAGCCACGCAGCATCAGCCCCGCAGAAGCCGGACGGCCCGGCCCCGGCTGCGCGGCCGTGAGAAACCCCCTCGGAGCGCTGGGCCCCGCCCGGCTTCACCCCACGGCTGCCGGGGGCTCCTGTTCACCTGGGGCCCCAGCGAGCTCCCGCCCGTTGGTTTCTCAAGCTCGCAGGTCTCTTCCGAGGCCACACGGGCAGCTACGAACAGGAGTTAAACCGGGGCCGCCCGCAGCGCCAAGCGCCTCGCATGAAGCGGGGCTGCCACACAGATGCTGGTCGCTGCCCGCTGCGCGGGAGGACCCGGGCCGGGAGGAAGGTCTGTGCTGCCCTGGCCCCAGTCAGCCCCGTTCGGTATTTCCCTCGGGTACGAATGGCTCCGGTGAGAGCACAGGGCTGTCAGGGGCCGTGCTTTGGCAGCCTCCCCTTCGCAGCCCGGAGCGTTCTGCAGCACTCATCTCCAGCAAGCACGTTAACAGAGCAGCGATAAAAGCTAATGTGTGGTATAAGGCCACTGTTAGCAGCAGCCTCCAGAATGCCCTGAAAGATTGCAGGGTGACAGTGAGATGCAGGCGCTGGAGCCTGTGCCAAGAGCGAAGGCTAACAGCCACGGCCAAGGCACCGGGCTGCTGGTGAGCAGCATCCAGGCTGCTTCCCAGCATCCAGGACTCCCTTGCTCATGGCCTTGCTCTTGGCACACTGCAAGCTCAAGGGTCACTGAAACTCAATGCTTTCTAATCAAAGTAGCTACTTGGTCCCGGACCAGAGCTTGGGAGGCACAAGCACTAACACGCTTTTTCTTCCAAGGGATCTGAAAAAGCAAGTGTTAAGGCACTGGGAAAAGTAATCCAGTATTACTCTATTAGTACTCATCTCCTCAAGTCCACCTTCCCCCTGTAAAGTCTCACTCCATGCTGTAAAAGGCTGGGCATTACACTGGCTCTGCACTGCCAGAGAGCTTGTTTTGCTCTGTGTAGCAGCTTTAAGAGGCCAAATTTCCAAGCCCAGGACCACTGCTGGCATGGCAGATCAGACAAGAAAGTGACAGTGGTTGTTCCAGGAACAGCACCAAAGCCCCGGAGAGTTCCTGGACAGGGCTGTCATGACTCAGGACCCCATGTGTGGGCCATGCTGAGAGACCAAGAAAAGTCTCGGGTCGAGGAAGAGCAGGCTTCCCAGCAAACAGTAACTCAGGTGACCTTACAAGCAGCAAGGGAGACCAGCTCCACAACAGCGTGCAGGCCTGCGAGCTGTCCTGACAAGGGCAGCGCTGACTAACCCAACAGCCGAGCAGGCAGTGGCACAGCACCCAACAAGGGCCCTCAGAAGGGTCCAGAGGGACAAACACACAGTAGCCTTTGGGACACGTTTCCTAGCTACAGACACCGATGGTTCTCGTATGTATGAGGCTTAAGAGGGACATAACACCCATGCTTTAGCTTCCAATTCCAGCTTTCGGCTCAGTGCAGCTGCAGGTGTGCTGCCCACCCCATAGGAACTTTTAGGGTTGGAGACCCCTCAAGTGCAGCAAACACATTACTGAGGCTCTGTTCAGTTAGATCCTCTACCTCTCCTGGAATATAAACCCAAACCAACTAATTCTCTTAGAAGTTTGACTAATCTTATGACAACAACTTGCCCCAAAAATTCCCTTTTATCAACTCTTAAAACACCTCTGGGCTTTCATCAGCTGTCACCTTGCAGCAGCAGAAAGGCACATCCAACTTCTCATCTCTGCTCTAAATCCAGCTCTGACAGACTTACAGCACCAGTAAGAATTTACCTTTGAAACATTTACCACTCACATTTCTTGGTCAGCTTCAAACTGGAGAGACAACACAGTAGCTTAAGCTTTGATCTCTTCGATCTGGGTTTAGAAGAGAAGATAATTGCAGTGCAACCCGTGTGTCTTAATGAAGAACACTAAATAAGATACACAAGACTGACAGCCAACATGTCCTTGATGCAAATACTAGTGCTAATGTTTAGAATTTATGCATCCTTACACTGTTCCCCTTCTGAGCGTTGCTGTTTGATGCAGCAAGCTATGACTGTCTGGGGTGAGTCCCTTTTCAGGGGCTGTTCCCATTTCCTCTGTGCTGCCAGAAGAGCTGACAAAACCCCTCAAAGCCCCTGGACATTAGCAAGGACAGCCAAAATCTGTGCACCCCATCTCCTGTGAAGCAGCTGCAGGCAGAGAGCAGTACTTGTGCAGGTACCAGGCATCCTTCTCACATCCCAGTGCATGTGCAAGCCCCTCCACACGCCTTCACTGGCAGTTTCACAGTGTAAGACCAAGCCCACAACCAAGAACTTCAGGGGGAAGTAGAATAGACTTAGATCCTGTCTGTTGTCTGTCACAGCATTTAAACACTGTGAGGAAATTTGAGAAGAGGCCTGGCAGCACATAACCTGCACCCCTGTCCTCTACAGAAATCAGAATCTCTGGTACCAGGGGACCATTCCTCCCCCCAGAGCTGCTCATCACCCACCCCTGAAAACAGGCGAGCAGCCCACACCACGGATTGCAGACACTGGTACTGCCCTAACTTGTGTTGCCCCTAAGAGTAGAGGCTGGACTCGCATGGGGAGAAGTACCTGAGCAGGTACCTCACTGGTTTCAGTGGAACTTGCCAGTGGTTTTGAAATGCTGCCTTTCAGATTTACAAGCTGGACCCTGGCAGAGCAGAACAGCACAGGGCTGAGGCTCAGGTTGGGATTTTAACCACAGGCCATTACTCCCCTTGCCCACCGCTTCTCCAGGGGACAGAAGGCTGGCTTAGCTCACCCATCTGTGCCAAAGGGCCAGCAATTTTGCAAAAGAAATTGAAGTGGACAGAACTCCCTCTCTCCTCATTACCCAGCCCATCTGCAAAAAGTTTAACTTCCAGTTGTTTAAAGACAGCTTATGTCAAACGCCCTGATGACAGTCTGTCCCCCACCTCGCCCTCTCTACAGGTGGCAGGCTGGCCTGGAGGTCAGGAGGGAAGGGAAGGATAAACTAATTCTTCCCTGAGCTCTTCCGGAGGGACCTGAGTTCACCATTCTCATCCCCAAACCCCAGCTACAGCCGTCGCAGCCCTTTATCCAACAGCCTGAGCTCTCTAATCGCCTTTCAAAGCGAGCGGCAATCGTACTCAGTATTTCTCCCTCCCCTCTACACTCTGCTCTGATAGGAAACACACCGACAACTTTTCACTGCAGAAATTAAAGTGGATTTTTCTTGAACAAGGCCACCCGCCTGCACAGCCTTAATCCCCCCAGCTCACATATGGTACTGTAACTTGCACTGCGCTGAATCCAATTACACCGCCTCAACCCATTAAAGAATATCTGAGGCTGTGGCACAGGTTGCACAGAGCACGAGGATCAGCCAGGGAGAGGAAAACAAGCCCTGCTGCAGCCTTCCTTCCACGGGCAGGCATGTAGGGACTCTTAACAGGTCCAGTGAACAGTTCACTCCAAACTCTGTCAGGCTGGACTCAGACAGGAGGGAAATGGATATGGGAGACAAGACCTGACAGTTCCTTGTAAGTGCCTGCCAGTTGTTAGTTATCCATTTAAAGCTTTTTAAGTTCTGCTGCTCTGGCAGCACGCACAGCTCAGGGGACAGAAGGTCTTCCACGCATTACACACGAGGCTGGGGCAGCAGATGAATAACCTTGAGCTAAGTAGAAGTGCCCACAAATCTAAACCGCACGCACAGATTAAGCGACTGAGTGTCCGACTCCTGACTCACACACAGCTGCGAAGGGAAACACAAGCTCTTCCCAGCAGCTGACAACACTTGCCCCTTCAGCTAGAGGGCTGGGACACAAGCGATGGGTGGCCAGGTTCCACAGGGTACCTGTTGGCCTCGGGGTGCTCTGTGGTTTACCAAATCCTGTCGTATTCTCCAGGTAGTCAGTTCACACAGAACAGAAAGCAAGTTCTTCTGTCATCACCTTTGCTGACAAAGGACTGGCAGGGGCTGCATGGGGTCATCTTGTCCTCTCAAAACTGGCCCACTGAGTAGTAGTGACAGCCCAGCACTCCAAGGGGCAAGTTGCAGACCCCGGGGCCTTTGCCTACACCAAACCCTCTCATATAGCCACTACAGAAGAGGAACAGAAGCAGCAAGCTACAGACACAGAAACATCTTACAGCAGCACTTGCACCTAAAGATGAGCTTTTAGGTTTTCTTTGACTGCAACACATCAGCCAAATTCTGTAAGAGCTTCTTCCCAACGCTGGGGTACCGCTGCAGAGCACACACACACAGAGGTTATCTTAATCCAAGACACAAGCAGGCTAGGATCGATCGCTAGGTAGGCTTCAAGAACGCATAACTCCATAGCACCAGATTCCTGTTGGAAGAGCAAATTACCAGCGAAGTAATTTGGACCCTCTGGAGTCAAGTCTGCCAAGTCGTGTAAGTTGGCAATCTGGCTTGTTATCATCCCACATGATTGGAATTTATTTTGGGATCCAATGCCACATGCTGTGGGCTTAGGGTTGGGGTTTTTTTTTCCCCCTTTTCTTCTTTTCCTCCCCCCATCAGCAAGTTACAGCCTGGGAATCAAGGACCCTAATTCCATCCCCATCTCAAACACAGGTTTCCTGCACAGTCTGGGGTCAAGGTCTGTACCTCTGCAGAACGAGTAACATCAGTCCTACTGACAGCACCCTGGAAATAGCTCCCCTTTCCTCCTAATGAGACCTGGGGCAGAAATTAAGAGCTGGGTTTCCTTACAGCTGGGAACCACCCATAACATCCCCACCCTCCAACACGGAGACGGGAGCAACCCCAGGGACACTCAGCCTTATTCAGGGCCGGGCAGATCAACACTGGGGTGTAAAACTGGGGTCTCTGGGCCACAGCCTGGCTCTCCCACCCATACAGAAAATAACGAGCCCTGCCCAAGGCCGGAGCTGCCAGCGACAGCCCCTCAGCAGGCACCGCAGCTCCGTGCCTCGCCCAGACAATGCCCCGCGCTGCTCCGGGGGAGGAAGAATCCCACCCCCGCCGTGCCTGAGGGAGGGTCGGCGGGCCCCGCGCCTCCTCCCGCGCCCGGGGACACCTCAGCGGCCTTTATAAGCCCTGAACGGCCGCAGCCCCGGCGCCGGCTGCGGGCAGCTCCCACGGACGGCGGAGGGGGACAGGCAGCCGCGCCCCGAGGCGAAAGCTCCCCCGCCCGCCCTCCTTCCCTCCCACCCGTGCGCGGCCCGGCTCTCCCCGCGGGGACCCCCACGCAGCGAAGGCGGCATGCGTGGGAGGACGCGGCAGCTCTGCCCCCCCCCCCCCACCCCGCAGCTCCCTCCGCCGAGGGTCGAGACGCGCGTGGGAAGCGGAAACGCCACCTGCGATCGCGGCGGGGCGGCGGGCCCGGCAAGCGGCGGCAGCGGCAGCAGCAGGCGAGGGAGGCGAGGCGAGGCGGGGCGCGGCACCCTCGCCGCGGAGCCATGCAGGGCCCGGCCCGGTCCGGCCCCCCGCCCGCCCGCCCGCCCGCTCGCCGCGCCCCGGGCAGTCACTCACATTGCTTGAGGAGCTCCAGACACAAAGCCATGGGAGACACAAAGGAGGGGCGGAGGGGACCGGAGAGACGAGAAGGGGGTGAAGGGGAGGGGGGGGGGGAGTGCGCGGGGCGCTCGGCCCCGGCTTCCGCGGCGGGCAGGACGGGCCGCGCCCGGCGGGAGGAGGACGGGGCCGCGCCGGCTGCTCCTGCGGCCGCGGGCGGGAGGAGGGAGGAGACGCGCGGAAGCCGCCGCACTCACCGCGCCCGCCCGCCGCTCCGGCTGCGCGCCGCGGGCGGGGCCGCGCCTTAAACCCGTGCCCCGCCCCGCGCGTCACCGCCCCGCCCCGCGCAGGCGCGGCCCCGCCCCGGCCCCCGCCCCGGGGCGCTCCCACGGCCGGGCGCGGACGCGCGGGGCCGCCCCGCGGTGTGTGCCGAACCCTGGCCCCGCCGCCGTCACCGGTCCGTTGCCGGGCGAGGTCCGAAGCGGCGACCGGGAGCCCGCGTCCCGCCCGCTGCGGGTGCGGGGAGGGACGGGGACAGAGGCGGCGGCTGCCGGTCCCGCACCGGAACCGCCGCGGGTGGCAGCCCCGTGCGTGGCGGGAGCGGGGGAGCCCAACGCGGCGGAACAAAGCGGGGCCTCCCCGCCCCCGCGGGAGCTTTGTCTCCTCGTCACGGCCTCGGGAGCCACGGTGACGGTTCCGGCGGCGCACCCAGGCTCGCACCCACCCGCAGACAAAAGGGGGTTCGGCTGAAAGCCCCCCCCCACTCCCTGCCCCGGCACCGTGCGGCACCGAGCGCTGCGGGCGATGCTCCCGCGGGCCCCGGTGCTGCAGCAGGATTGCTCCAGTGCTGGCAGCAGTCCCCAGGTGCGGAGACAAATACATGGAAAAGAAAGCAGCGGGAAGTGGACGAGCCCTGGGTGGCTGCTTCCTGCCCCGCGCCATCCAGCCTGATGAGAGCTGAGCCTGGCCTCGCCAGGAGCTGTTCCTGCGCTTGGTGCCTGCGCTCTGTGCCTCCTGGTCAGGCTGCCGGAGGAGGAATGACGGAGGATGGAGGTGCGGTGGGTGGCAAGGTCGTGGACAGAGCCCTCCTGGGCAGAGCCACGCTGGGTTCGGCACCCTGGGCACAGATGTGCTGGAGAAGCATCTGGCTCTATCTCTGATCCTGTGTGAAGACATCAGGAGCTGAGCGTGAGGCTCGCCCAGGCTGCGGGGTGACCTCTGGGAGGCTGGCACTATGCTGTCACACAGCGCTCTGACACACGACAGGGCAGTGGGTACCCACAAGCCGGGTGTGCTGTGGACACTGCTGAACCGTGCTGCCGGGCCTGGGGCTGCGCCTGTAGCTTTGCAGGTAGCGGGGTTGCCGAGTGGCTCCCGCCGGCAGTGCCTGTGCCGCCCTGACGCCTGTCTGTTTCCATCAGTCCTTGGGTGCTCTGATTTATTTATGACTCGCTGGGCTCTCGGTGCTCAGCAGAGAAGGGCTGGTCTGCAGCAAGGAGCCATCAGAGCACCCCGGGGAAACGCCGTGCCGAGCTCCTGCGCTGCCGGCTGAGCACGCCGTGCTCAGCAGTGGGATCGCCATGGATGAGCAGCAAAGTGGGGTCAGAGAGTCCTGAGACATGGGACCTGCAGCCCAGGGCCTCTCCCTTCTGCTGCCTACCAACAGAAACAGGGGAACTGGTTCCTGGCCTGGGAGCGGTGAGCAGCTCTGGACTGAGAGCCCCTCACCCACACGGGCTGCGAGTCGCCGGCCTCTTCCTGAGCCCTCAGCAATACCCACAGCGTGGCTCAGTAGATGGAAAGAGTAATGGAAAAAGCAGGGAGGAGAGGAAAACCAACCCAGAACGAGAGAAATGCACACAGAGAAATACTGGTGTGCCTGCGCTGCCTGAAATGCTGGGAATGCTGAGGGCTGGGCACACAGCTGTACTCAGCCTCACCCAGTCCCACCATGCTGGCACACGTGTGTGTCTGCTGAGACCCTCATCAGTCACCACTGGGCTGCTCTGGGGGTGGCACGAACCTCGTGGCCATGAAGGGAGATGCGGAGAGGTGCTGAGCAGTGCCCACAGCAGGGACACAGTCTGTGATTGCCTGTGCCAGGGCAGCTCTGCGCTCACCCAGTTCACAGGGGTGGCAGCGGGATCAGTGCGTTGGGGTGCTACTGGAACCCTCAGCCCAAGAAAAGACCTTTGGTGTCAGCCATACCTGGCACATTGCTCTCCAGACAGTGCAGCCCCATGGGCAGGGCTCTACGCCGTGCACGGGCTCCCTGCTGCTGCCCTCCCAGAGTCTCAGGACAAGCTGAGGTGCCCCATGGCACTTCAGTTTCTCCTTCTCTCCCACAAGGACAGTGCTACTGACTCCCTTTCCTGCCGTCAGGGCTGATAAAAGCAAGCCACGAGAAGGGCTTGGCTATCTGACTGTACTCCTGAAAGAAAATGCTGGCAGCTGCCTTTCTTCTTCTCCTTTGTAGATGGCCCCTGCTGCGAGAAGGCTTGGCCAGGACCTTGGCGTCACGCTCGCTTCCTAGTATTAAATCTTCTGGCAGCCACTTCCACCTCGCCTGTGCCTGCTTGTGCAGAGCCACAGCATCATGTGTGGGCTGCAAATCCCCCTTCCTGGGCAAGGGACACTTGTGTGGGGCTCAAACGCCCCATTGCAGTGTTCCTGGGCGCTGGAGGCACGTGCAGCAGGGGCTTGCTGTACCGGGCACTGCCTGCAGCAGAGCTGGAACCAGGCAGCAAAGAGCTCCCAGGCCAGCTGTGCTGGGGAAGGACAGAGGTATTTTGGTTGTGGTAAGGTCAGAGGGCAGGTTATAACCACAGTAGAGGCTTCCTGAGGGAAGGGGAGTGCTGTCTGGGCTCAGGGCTTGGAGTGGAGTCTCCATAGTAACAAGGAAAAGATCAGAGGTGACAAACGGACAGGTAAGTGTGAAGAGAAACAGTTATTGTGAGTTTCTTTGTGTCCTGCAGCCGTGTGAACACATCATGGAACGTTGTACACGAAGCCTTTTTCCCCTCACAAACACTGATGGAGCATGCAAGAGAAACCCTTCCCCGGTGCCCACACACACGCACACGCGCGCTCGCTTTCTCTCTAATCCCTTTCCTGCTGGTATGTCAGAGGAAGCTATTTCGGGAACGTGAAATCTAGGTCAAAAAGAAGGAGAAAATCAGAAGGGAACACTAACAGTCTCTCTCCTCAGAGGCCGTACGGGGTCAGCCCTGGCTGATGCGATTAGGGAAGGGGCCGCAGTGGTGCCACGGCCGCTCCACAGGTTTGGATTTTCCTTTGCCTTCACACCACGCCTTGTCCCCCAGAGAAGAGGAGGCCATGGAAATAAAGAAAGGAGAGGAGCAGAACTTGCCTTCCTACCCAGAGACTGGGTAATCACTGTGCACAGAGGAGGAGGAGGAGGAGGAGGAGGCGGAGGAGGAGGGAGGGTGCTGTCGTCCCACAGTGAACCAGCCCCTGGGGGTTTGGTCAGCGCGTTGCTGCTTTGTGCTGTGACAGCCCACTGAGGGGTGCAGGCACTTTGTCTTTCCTCCGCGAAGCACAACCACCCTCCCCTGCAAGAGCATCAGTGCAGGGAACCAGGCTGGGGTCCCAGCACACCAGTGATCCTGGAAGCCATCGCTCTGGCACAGCGATGGAAAGAAAAGAGAAAAGGAAAAAAACCCAGCGATACAAAGAAGAGAGAGAGCAAGCTGGAGGCAGGGGGGTGCCTGTTCTGTCACGACTCTGGGGGTGTCTCTCCCAGGTAGTGTTTCGTGCCCTGCCTGGGTTTGGCAAAGCTCTGAGTGGCACAAGGTGGGTGCAGCCCTGGCAGTTGTTTGGGGGAGGGGTGGGGTGGTGGCTCTCAAGGATGAGCCTTGTGCTTGGCTCTGGTTGGGGTCAAGTTTGGGCTGGACTGAAGGATGAGACTTTCTCGA
This sequence comes from Hypotaenidia okinawae, assembly GCA_027925045.1. Taxonomy (NCBI): domain Eukaryota; kingdom Metazoa; phylum Chordata; class Aves; order Gruiformes; family Rallidae; genus Hypotaenidia; species Hypotaenidia okinawae. The sequence continues at coordinate 1,486,872 of BSDF01000016.1, forward strand.
GCTCCTTCTGCTCCAGGTGGTTCCTGAGTTGGGGGGCTGCAGCCAGAGCCACTGTCATGGGGTCAGCAGAAAGGGAGAGTGGGAGGGTTGCTGCCTGCCAGAGCTCACACTCTCAGGGATACCTCACCCTGAGGTCCACAGAGATGGCCCAGTCCCAGGGGAGCTGGCAGAGCTGTACTCCTGGAAGAGACCTGGGCATAGGACCTGGGCACATGGGCTTTCTGGGAACAGGGTGATGGATCCCAGAGCAGGATGCTTGCTCAGAGCAAACATCACCCATTCAGCACCCATTACCAGACGGCCCAGGGAGGCCTGGGAAGAGCTCTGGTAGGAACTGGCTTGGTGTGAGCTTTCCCAGCTGTCACTGGTGGAGGCTGGGCTGGAGTATCTCCACGCTGGGGATTCTCACGTCCTTTTGCTGGGCTTCTCTCACCTCGGCTTCCCTGTTTCCCCCAGACATCAAACATCCCTGTACTGAGAGCAGGCTATTAAGCAAGCAATTCCCAGTGGTGCCTCTAATAAGAGGGAGCTGGGGCTGGGGAGCCCTTTGTAATGCTCGGGAGCGGCGTGGCTGCCGGCTGAGTGCCTGGCAATTAGATGAATAGGTTTCACTGGGGCTTTTGAGTCTCGGGCTTGGGAGGCACACAGCTTTGTTTAAGGTTGATCAAGGGCAGCTCATCATCTGTCTTGCTGGCTGTCAAATGGGAGCTAATTGCCTTGCGATGCGCGAGTGACACAGGCGTTAGTGGGAGGCACTGGCTTGTGGGGGGGTGTGACAGCTGTCAAGGCTCTCCCACCGGCCCTGCTCCCCACACAGAGCCCCGCTGGCAGTGTGGAGCTTGCTGCACCTCCTCATGCCCTCAGCTGGTGGCTGAATCCCTTTGCTCTATGATTCGAACCCCCTCCCGCCCCACTGCCCTCAAGGAACCACAGGCCTGTGTCAGCCCCAGCGGCGTCGCTGCTGGTGCCTCTTCAGGATGTGTCCCTATGGAGGAGAAACCCACCCCCTCTGAGGAACCAGGCCCACGATGGGCACGGGCAGGCACACGGATGCTGGGGCAGGAGGGTGTCCTTGGAAGGGAATGGGTGAGGGCTCTCAGCTTCTTCACCCCAGAGCTCTGTGTGGAGCAGAGGCCACGAACGACCATTAGACCCTCAGATGATGGTGCACCCACTTCTCTTTACTGGTCCAGACTGGTGCTGTCAAGCTGTGAAGGACCAATCTGGTGCTCGGAGGCCCCCTCATACAACACCAACCAATTAAAGCCTCAGCAATGCCTTTCTGCAGGGGAAACTGAGCCCGGGTGGTTGATTAAAGGTGTGACTGCACCCAGACATGCCTCCTGCCTCCCCATCACACACACACACACAAACACAGCTGCTCCTCTCCCCTCCCCAAACGTTTCCCTCCCCAAGCCCCAGCAGCCAATGCAAAGGGCTGGAGGATGTTCTGGAAATCTCTGCTGGGTCATGCCAGAGAGAGGTGGCAGCCAGTCATTTTGGAAGCTCTCTTCTGTGCTGGGCCTGCTGTCACTTCCCCTTGTTAGCCTGGGCTTGCATCAGTAACGGGCTCAGCAGCAGCCACACTGCCAGCACGGAGCAGGGTGGGTTTGCAGGGAGCAGGGTGAGCCAGCATGGGAAGAGTGTGGGACAGAAGCAGGGCACAGAGGGTGTAGGATGGAGGGAGAGGGCTGAGCAAACAGCCTGTCCCTCCTGGGGATCTCTTCCAGTCCTTGCCCCATCCTGTGGGCTTTCACTCTGCTAACCCTGGAGCTCAGACACTGAAAGAGAGATGAGGGCACTGGAGGGTCTCTGGGTGGGAAGGTCTGGAGCTGGCCAGTGCTCCCCTTCCTGCTCCCCCTCTGGGATCCCATCGCTGCTGGGATGGGGCTCCCCTGGCTCAGATAACAGCTCTTTCCTGCGCTGTGGCAGGGATGCCCAGCCTGCTCTGAAACTGTGCTGTAGCTCCGTGATTCGGTGCCAGAGCTCATGCTGAGAGCAGCCTGCCCTGCCAGCCCTGACCCCAGCATCCCCATGGGGGAAATGACAGGACTTGCTGTCTGCCCCCACCCTGCTGGCAGTGCTGTACAACCCTGGTGAGATGCTGAATTCCTCCTTCCCACCCGTGATGCCCAGGCCACTGCCATGTCCAGGAGCATCGAGGCATCACCTTTTCCAACCAGTTCCACAAACTACTCCTGGAATGGGCCCCTTAAGGTCCCTGCACCTCACCTTACAGCCAAGCCTCACCCTGAGCACTGGGGATGTCCAGCAGCCGTGAGGGCATAGGCTGCCTCCAGAACAATGCAAAAGTGATGCAGATCAAGTGACTTGAAGCTTCACAAAAAGGCAACAGGTATCTCTTCTGGCAAGAGCCTGTCAATGCTCCAGAGCCTGCTCCCAACACCCCTATTCATCCCAGAGGTGCTGGGTGCTCCAGTGGGACAGCCAGCTCCAGACAGATGTTCGTGGAAGAGACCCACTCTGCTGCGGTGCTGGGAGCTATCTCCTGGGACAGGCGTCCTGGCTGGGGAAAACGGGGCTGCCGGCAGCCGCACCCCCACTCCGGGGCATGGACTCACTCCTGACTCACAGCAGGGAGAGGCTCTTGTCCAGTACAGTAATTCCTGATCAAAAGAGAAGGGCCTGGAGTGAATAATGCACCAGACGGGCGTCTGGAGCTGGGAATAATGCTGCTGATCACCCTGTGCTGGGCTCTGGGGCCTGGGAAGGCTCGTTAGTGCCACCAAACTCAGAGCAAAGTTTGTTTTTACCACACACCAGGGATGCTGGGGTCTGTGCACACCTGATGGAGAGGGAGGTGTTCTGGACACCTCTGTGGCTGCTGCAGTTCTGCTACTGGGAGAGAAAGCAGCAGAAGCCAGGCAAGCCCAAGGATGAACTCCCAGCATCTCACTGCCAGGTGGTTTTGAAAGACCAGTCTCTAGGCAGCAGCCCGAGGGCTGGGTGCACCGGGGTGACACTGTCTGCCCGTTACCTCTTCTGCCCTGCCCGCATGGGAAGGTACCCTTTTCCTCCAGATCTCACCCCTGAGACCTGTTCCCAGGAGTCCTGCCCTGTGCAGGAACCTGCAAAGAAGTTCATGGTGAACCCCAATGCTTTGTCCCACCTCTGTCGCTGAGGGACAGAGGCAGATGCCTTCTGCTCTCCCTCCTCCCACCAGCCCCAATTTTTGCCTCTGGCTGCAGGGGCTGGCTGCTCAGGCCCTGGAGAAGCCAGGTGCAAATGCCCCCTCAGGAAATGTTTGTTCCTGAGAGTTTCAGAGTGGGATCACAGCTGTCAGCTGTAGCCTGGGCTGGGGTAGTAAGAGGTGTGTAGTGGGGAGGAGGAAGATGGAAGCTATCAGCTGTGTAGGGCAACATAGGTTCCTGCTGCTGCCACAGCCCTGCTGGGCTAGCAGAGGGGGCAGCCTGGGCAAGGTGGGCACCCTGGGGGTGCTCACAACCACAGCACCCAGGCTGGTGTTGGGTTTGGCTGAGTGAAGGCTCTGAGGTCTCCCAGAGCTTTGCAGACCACATCAGCGGTGCCGGCCAGATCCCAGCAACCAGAGCCCATCTGCCATCGCAGCACCCGCACGCGGAGATCAGCCCCAGCCATCCTAGGGGCAGCCTTGGCCACCCTCTCCGGCACAGAGCAAGGCCCCACAGGCCCACAGAAGTCTCAGACGACCATGGCTGGAGATACTGGCGTGTAGGCCTCAACACCGCCTAGGCGGTGGGCAGCAGTACCCCCCGTCCCTGTTGGCATGGCGCCCCGTCCCGGCTGCCGCCCCACCGCGCCGCTGGCACTCACTGCTGTTGGTGGGCAGGGTCCTGCTGCCGCTGAGGCTGCCCGCTGGCGGGGGAGAGATGGAGCGGACGGAGCCCGTGTCCTCTTCCTGGGAGCAGCCCGCCTGGATGGCTCGGAGGTAGCTGTGGCTCCGGGAGCGGAAGTAGCTGGGCAGAGGCAGGTCCAGCACCTCCGCGGCGGCCGACTCGGCCTCGCTGTAGGTAGAGTCGCAGACCGCCTCGTACTGCTCCCCCAGCTCCGGCTCTGGCGCCTGCATGGGAAGAGGGGCAGAGCCAGTCAGCCCCTGCCTGCCCGCAGCCCTTTCCCTTCCCTCCTGCTCCTCTCCCTGCAGCTGCCCTGCTGCCGCTCCTGCACGGCCTCGCTTATGACAGACGAGAGCGGGAGGCGCAGTCCTTGGTGCTGGTGGGGTGCAGGATGCCCAGAGAAGGAAGAGGAGACCCTCCTCAGGGGACAGAGGGTCCCTGCTTATGGAGCAGGAGAAACTTACCACCACAGTGCCTGTGGAACACTCCCCAGTCTCTGATGGCTGAGAGTTCTTGAGGCTAAAGTCCCTGCCCAGCCTCCGACAGGTGCCCCGCTCCCACCAGCACAGCTGGGAGACCCCAGCCTCAGCTGCGGGTCCCTGCCAAGGGCGGGTGTGCTACTCCGTGGGGGGAGACGGCCTGGCCCTACAGCAGGGTGCAGCGTGGGGAGAGAAGGTGGGAGAGCGTGGGCTGGGGGCACAGCCTCCACGCTTGAGCAGGGACTGGTCTGGGTGGCGCCATCAGGAACCTGGGGGGCCCAGGAGAAGTCTCAGCAGTGGGCTACGGTGCAGTGTGAGCCGAGCAGGGGCAGCTTCACTCCCTGCTTCTCCTGTTGCCCCCATCTCGTTCTACCCATGCCCCTGGCCCTGTCCTGCTGCCCAGTTTGGTCTCTGCTCAAACTTGGACTCAGGAGGGGCTGATCCAGGTTAGACCAGAGCTGGCCTAAAGCAGAGTGTTCTGAAATACAGATCAGAGATGCTGACGTTGGCCCTGATGCCCACTCCCATCTCTCCTGGCTCTTCCTTTGGTCTCAGGGACCGTGTTTCTGCCCAGCAGTGGCATCTCAGCTCTGCAGAGTTTGGCTCAAGAAGTTCATCTACTTTTCCCCTAAACCCAAAGGTCTCTAACTCCCTGCTGGGGCCAGGGGAAGCAAGCTCTCCAGCTGCCCTGCAATGCCCACGTTGGGAGCGCTGCCTCCTTCTTCTCCACCATTTCCTCCTTCTCCTGCTCTTGTTCCTGCCGCTGGCCCTGGGTGAGGACTGGCCCCTTGGCCTGCCTTGCACCCTGCCACGGGTGCCCAGGCTGACCAGAGGAAGCTCTAGGAGGAAGGAAGAGCGAAACACCAGCGGGACGGTACCTGCTCTCCATGGGTAAATATCTGAGGGATAAGTGAGGGGGGTCCAAAGATCTGGAAGAAAGAGTTGGAGAAGGTTAAAGGCCAAGAACGGGGGAGTCCCTCACACAGACAGCCATTGCACAGGGACCGAGGACACGGGGAGCGGGTGGCCCGTCCCCTGGGACCACTGCTGCTGACACTTCAGTACAAACTTCAGAGCTTGTCAGATGCCAAGCAAGATGCCGCACAGGGCCCTCAGACAGCGGCACAGACACGGCACGGCAAAGCTCCACGGGACACCTCCCAGACGGAGAGAAGCTGCTGATGCATTGGACCTGCTGTACGCACCACGTATCCCTCTCTGTCTATATATACACAGGGCACACTTGGGACACACAATGCTGGGACACCCCTTGGAAGACATGGGCTGCCTGTGACTGCTGACTGTGGCTCCCAGTCAGCACCACTGCGATGCCCCCAGCACTGGCCAGCACCAGCCAGCACCTCGCAGTGTGACCACGAGCAGTGATGGGCCCCTGCAGAGGCGGGGTGGATGGGCAGCCTAAGTGCTCCACGCTGGGGAAGCTGTGCTTCACCCTGATGGGGCTGGGCTGGCCACCTCTCCTCCGTTGCCAGGCCAGGAAGAAGCCACACAGAAGCAATACCATCTTTTCTCTGCAGCAAAGTCATGGCACACACCAGCATAAGGACAGACGCCTGACAGACACTGTGCTGCTTGTGAGGAGGAATGCCTTCTCCTCCTCTCCATCCCTGGTTTGCAGAACACGTCCACCCTACAAGCTCTGCCCTGCACGAGCTGCCCAAGATGACCCAACTTGGGAAGTATCCGGGTTCAAAATGTACCCGAGGGCAGAGGCTTGGCTCTGGGGGCTTGGTTCAGCCCTTCTACTCAGGGCACAGCTCACAGTGTGGCTGAGTAGTGTTGGGAGGCACCAGCTGACTCGCTCTGGCTACTCTTCCCCATGGTGTGACAGGTGGATGGGGCCATGCACACCTGGTGAACCCTGGGCTGTGAGAGGTTTGCAAAGTGGGTTATCAACTGGGTCAAAACCAAGTGGAGTGGACTTGTCTTTCAGAGCTGACTATGGTTTTGTGTGGGAGGACACCAGGGCCTTGCTGCACATGACGGGAAAGTGTTGGAAGTCACACAGATTGAGGGCAGGGGAGGAACTGCCTCTAGTGCTGGATGAGAGGGCAGGTCAGACCCATCAGAGGACCAGAATGGTAACTGCACCAGCTCCATCCTGGATCAACAGAGATGCAGTCTGTGGGAGGCCACTAAATCCCAGCACTGGACACTCCAGTCTGGAGGAAAGCAGGCAGGGAGCACGCGATGGTGGCAGCCCCGTGCTGGAGCGGGCGCTGTGGCAGTCAGCATGCCGCAGCACCGCAGTGCTACCTGGCTGCTGGTTTGCCTGGGCAGCTCCTGGCACACCGTGGGCTACTCAGACCCTCCAGCTCCACAACCCTTCTGGTATCTTCAGGGGGTGCTGCACTCAGCTGGTCATCAGCAGCTTTAGGCAGGGAGGGACAACAGAGTCAGTGTTGTCTTCATGCAGAGCCCTGGCTTCAGACGTGGATTTACACGCAAAGGGACAGGAGTGTGATGGTCCTGACCCCTTCTCTGTGCAACGAGACACCCAGCACACTGCTGCTGCTGTACAAGGAACAAGACTGACCACAAGGAACATGTACCCCCACGAGCAGTGCCCACTGCCCTTCCCCAGAGCTCCCCACCATGGGTTCCAGCCGTTCCGCAACAGCCGGGGACACCAGACGTGGGGCTGGAGAGGCTGGTGGGACAGAGGAGGGCTCAGAGCCCCACAGCCTGGAGAGGAACATCAGCACCCCCCACTCACCTTCCTCCATGCTCTGGTTTGGGATGCCCATCCTGCCCTGCGCACGGAGTGAGCAGTGCAGTGCAGAAGGGGCACGTGTGTGCACGAGTTCCCACACAGACACGTGTGAACAGAGATGGGGCATGGCAGGGGCCCAGGGCGACAGCGAAATGGCTGGGTGAAGCCTGTGGAGCCATTGCTGCCTTGGGACCTCCATGGGTGTAACAAGAGGATGGGTCACCCAGGGCTGAGATAAGCACACAGGACCTCTGCAGGGGCTTCATCCTGGCATGGGCTGTGTCCTGGCCTCTGAGGCATCTGGCCTGTAGCCACCCAACCCCGAGCTGCTCCAAAGTAATGCCAAGGGGAGGCATGGTGTGGGACAGGGAGTTAACCCCAGTTTGCATCCCAGAAGTCAGGGTCAGGACATGAGCCTACCCTGTGGCAAGGGGTTTGCCACCCACCATCAGCATCCTTGGCTTTGCCCTTCCCATGGGGACCAGAAATATCCAAGGGAGACATCCCCAGCCAGCTGACAGGACAGTCTCCCAAATTACAGACACCTTGTTCTTGGGTCCAGTCCGCTGCCCAAGGAGTGTTGCCCTCAGAGCTAAGCAGGATTACTGTCCCCAGTGATCCCCACAGGGCCCTGGGCACGAGCGGGGCTGGTCCAGGCCCTGTGCCCACCCGAGGGGCCTACAGCCCATGCAGGAAGCCTTGTGGGCAGCTTCTGCATGGTGACACGTTGGGACCCTGCACTCAGAGCGGTCCTGAGCTTCACCCATCGCTGTGAAGCATCACTCCGGGCTACCAGACCTGTGGCCATGGCAGAGTGACTTCAGCTGCCCCAGCAGCACCGAGAGGAGGCAAAGCTAGAGGAAGGGGCGGTCTAAAATGAGTCATAATTAAGGAGCAGGCCCTCATACTCTGGTAAAGCTGCCAGAGAAGAGCACATGCAATTTCTGGAGCGCAGCCAGTGCCTTATTTTGAAGAGGGAAAAAGATGTTCCTCTCTCCCCTCAGCTGGGGTGTGCTGGTGCAGCGGGGCTCAGCCCCCCAGCATCTCACCTGGTTGATGCAACTGGACTCGTTGACGCTGTCGGAGATCTGGTTGTATTCTTCCTCCCAGGTCGGGAACTTTGGAGGTAGGAGGATCTCAACAGAGTCCAGGCGGTCCAGGCTCCTGCCAGCAGAGAGAAAGAGGGTGTAAGGGGTGTTCCCATGGTGGGGGCTGTGCTGGGGCTGCCACCCTGCCATAAAAGCCAGACCACCCCTGCCCACGGCACCCCCTGCCAGGCACAGGCACACTTGGCAGCACAGAGGGGACGTTGGGCACCGAGCCCACTGCTCAGCCCCTCTTGCAGCTCCTGGCCTAGAAGGAAGCACATCCTCACCTTGCTGGGCCCTGGCTAAAAAACACAGGTGAAGGTTTGTGGGGTGTGGGGGAAGGAGGGGACAAGACCTTGGGTCCCACTGCCCCTAGGAGTGCCACCAGTGACAGGTTAGTCCTGCTGAACCCAGTGAGTGCACGCGATCCATGCCAGCATCACAGCCCTGTGGACAGACCAGCTCCTGATGCTGGGGGCTGGGGTCATGGAAGCTGGGTCTTCACTGCCTGGACTGGTGGGAAGGGGGTGAGAGATGGGGTGAGAAGTGACTCTCAGGTGTTATTTTTTGGACTTGGCAATTTGAAACATCTGCAGGGTTTTTAATGTTTGTTGTTTAATTGGTGTGGAGGAACCCAAAAGCTTATCTAGAAGAAGGTCAAGGGAGCCAAGCTTGCATGACAGTGCTGCAAGAGTGGGGTGGTTGGTATTGACAGAGCAGATTTGGCTGCAGGCTCTGGGAGAAGCGCTGCCCCCATGTCCCGAGCCTCAGCAGTAGCTTCTGCAGCAGGTGGAGGGCTCACTGAACCTCATCCAGCCCAGACCACAGCCAGAGTCTCTGCTGAGGCCCAGGAACACAGGGTGCAGTGAGGAAGAGGAGGGGTGTGGGAAGGATGGGGCTCCTCTGTTCTCTGGTTCCACTGTGAGACCCTGTGTTGAAGGAGTTCTTGTCGCAGACCCGGTGGGCAGTGGCTGAGGGCAGGGTCAGCCACACCAGCCTGGAAGAGCCGTGGGCACATTCCCTCTTGAATCACACGTGGTCCCTACAGAGAGCCCTGGGGTGCTGCTTCCCTGCAAGGCCGCGGGTGCGGAGTTCTGACTGTCACCAGCCTGGGGACAGTGAAGCTGTGGGCAGGGCACCTCCCCAGTCTCCATCCTGGGGTGTGATGAGAGCACCAGGGAGCTGTGTCTCCTGCCAGGGGTGATGGAGGAAACACCCAGGCCCAGGGGAACGGCTGCTGAGCAGCCAAGGGCAATGTGGTGCCCAAGCCCAAGGCTATCCATTTATCGCCTCGTTTCCCTCGGCCTAGGAGGGTTTTGTCTGTGACCCTCTCACAGGGACAGATCCCATCTCTGCCCGGTCCTGGCTGAGGCTGCAGTTTTCCTTCTCCCTGGTGTCCCTCCTGCTCCAAACCACAGTGTCCCCGGTCTGGTGGAGCCCAGAGGTGGCCTCAGCAGCTCTGGCCAAGCAGACCGAGGATCCCGGTGAGGGCTGGCACGGCGTTGTGCCCCGCTGCTGTCCCAAGGGGGTGCCAGGCTAGTGGGGGACCCCAGGAAGGTCTCGCAGCAGGGTGGCCACAGCATCCGGAAAGCTGCTCGGTGAGGGGTTGAGGCGAGGGGGCGGTCAGCAGAGGGGTTGAGGCGAGGGGGCGGTCAGCAGAGGGGGTTGAGGCGAAGGGGCGGTCAGCAGAGGGGGTTGAGGCGAAGGGGCGGTCAGCAGAGGGGGTTGAGGCGAAGGGGCGGTCAGCAGAGGGGGTTGAGGCGAAGGGGCGGTCAGCAGATGGCAGCCGTGCTCAGCGCCGGCCTGGCCTGCGCTCGGGCCTGTCCTGCGCCAGGCCTAGGCGCAGCTTAGAGCTGACCAGGATTCGATGTCCCTCACTGGAACGCAGCCCCAAGACCTGCCCAGCCCCCTCTTTCGCAGGCAGGATCCCTCCCCCAGCAGATCTCCGGCTGCGGCCCAAGCACTCGCAGCAGTGGCCGCACCCCCCAGCCCTGCCTGGACTTTTCCATCTAGCTGCATCTGCAGCTTGCTCAGCTCAGCCCCTCCTGCTCAACACCCTGCCCTGACTCGGCCCCTTCCCCAAAGCTGCGGGCTCCGACTGGGCCCCAGCACCGTGGGTGAGGTCCTATCCTGACCAACCCGACCTGAACAGACAATGAGCCCAGGATAGGAAGAACCACAGTCTCTCCACTTGGGAATTTTGCATCAGAGACCCCTGGACACAGCTCTACTCCCCCTGAAGTGGCTGTGCAGGCAGGGAACAGGCATTCCTATGCTCCCTGCAGTTAATTTTGTCACCACCTTTAAGCAGAAAGCAGCATCTGGTCTGCAATCTGAACTCCACACTGCCTGCTGCACTCCCACTTCCTCTGGCTCTGTCTGCTGACACCAGCGGTTCATCCACAGGGGCTTCTGTCTCCTCCTACCCCCATGCTGCCCCTGTGCCTTGTCCTGGGAAGCGAAGCAGCCAGTGGGGACACTCCAGAGCATCACCTCTGGTTGGGTGGTCTACACAGACCTTGTCCTGCATGGACCAGCCTCTTGCCCATCAAGCTTTTACCCTGTTTACCTTGCTCTGATGCCTGTGTGTCTCAACCCACTGTGGGTCCTTCTCCCTCAATACCTGGTCCCAGACCTCTTAGCTTATCCCTCCTGGCATCCATATTACCCAACCTATTGTGCCAATGGGCCACTTTCTAGCTGTCCCAGAGTCCCTGGGACACCTGTGGAGCAAAGGAGATGGCACAGTCCCAGCAGCCCGCAGGCTGCATGCCAAGTGTCCTCAACCAAGTTGGCTGAGCATCTTCCGTGTTTAAATAGCATCATGGGGTTGGGATATCTGCGGTCGCTCAAAGGAACTGATGCTTAGAGAGGAAATCCACACAGCTCCACCAAAGGAATATCCTCCCTGTCACTGAGGGGACGGGGACCTGGAGCAGGCTTCTAAGAGCAGGGCTATTTGGAGTCACCAGGATGGACAGCTCTCTCCATTCCTTTGCCATCCCTTCTCCTGTCCTGCTTGTCTCCATGGGCAGTCTGAGCTGGTGTGCTGGAGCCCTGCTGGGCTCTGATCCCCACATGGGTGCTGCTGGCTAGACCCCAGGACTGCTGCTGGGGTGTCCTGTGGAGACCTGTGCAGAGCTCCCGGAGGAGCTCCAGCATTACCTTTGGGTGGTGCTCTGCTCACTCAGGGACTGTTGGGTGGCCTTGAGGTAACTCTGCCTCCGAGCTGCAGTTTTCGGGGATGGTTTGGGGCTGGTTTCTGAGTCTTCACTATCATCATCCCCCATGGCTTTGATGTAACTCCCGCTCCGCATGCGCCGGCACGGGATCTCGCTGTCTTTGTCCCGAGACAGCGTGTTGTTCCACTCCCCCTGAGGCACCTGCAAGAACAAGGGAAGCATGAGCAGATGTGTGGGACGGCACCTCTGGGACCAGTGGGATCACGGTGACTTGGGGGGGATCGGTGGCAAGGACAACCGCTGGACCCTCAGCTGGAGTGTAGTGGGAATGGGCGATGCAGGTCCTTTCCAACCCTCCCTTACCAGTTCATGCCAGGCAACCTGTTTGATCGCCTCCAGTTTAGCACATCTACACACAGCCACTCACCCACCACCATGGCAAACCACCTTCACACCAGACCATGCTGACACAGTCGATACAAGCTGCACAATGCCAGGCACCACGGGGAGGGAGGACTCCCAGACTGGCCTGGGCAGTGGGACAGGAGTGGCACACGCTTGTTTGGTGCAAAGCCCACGCTCATTTAACGTAAAGTGCACCTACTGGTCAGGCCAGGGCCATCAAGATCTGTTGTAGACCTGTGGATCAGAGCCCAGATGCTCACTAGGTCCAACACCCTTTAAGGTTTCTGAGTTGAAGCTAACTCTTGAGTGGCTGTAATTCCCTTCTGAAGCCAAGCCAGGTCTTCACAAGTCCCTCTGGAGCCGCTTAGCCAGCCAGACCTTGTGCTGGCCTCTTCACACTGAGACGAGCAGTACCTTGTGCAAGAAAAGCACTTTGAACTTCACTGAGATGACAACTGCAATTAGTTTAAGGCAGACACTGTCTCCTGTTCCCTCATTAGAGATGGGCAAACTGATGGCCTGAAGTAGCCAGCACTGCTGCCAGGCTGTCCTGGGAAGGCTTTGTGGACATGGTCGGTGGCACAGCCCAGGTGCTCGGCCAGCAGCACAGCCAGATAACAGCCCAGGACCCATCAGGACAAGAGCTATAGGTGCTGAGGGGCAGGCCAGGAGAAAGATGGGGCATCTGAGTTGCCAGAGGCAAGCCTTGGTTTCAGGGCTAATATGGGTAGCCTTTGACTCGCCCTTGAGCTGAGGAGACACGGTCAAGGAGAAGCAAAGGAAGAATGAGGAACACAGCCATGTGCAAAGCCACGGGGACACCGGGACAGCCCGCGGGCTCCAGTCTGCTGTGGGAAGCAGCCTGGCTGTGAGGGCCATGGAGAGCGGTGACAGCATCCGTGCTGCTCTGCTGGATGGAGCTGTTGGGTCTGCCCAGCTTCCCAGGGGGCTCTGGGATTAATCAGCCAGTGTCTGTATCATGCTTTGGGGATGCACGGAGCGGTGCTGCCGCTAATTGTGATGAGCCGGAGTCGTTAAGCGCTGCACGGCTCCTGTTGCCCTCCTTGTTCACAGCAGGCATGGTCTGTGGGAGCCAGAGCCAGCCTGAGAGTGCTGTCTGCTGCTGCTGCTGCTGGGGTACAATGTCTTCAGATGAGCTTTGGATCTGCAGGTAGTGGCTCCTCGTTCTCCTGAGAGGGCCTGGGGTGTGCCAGATGCAGGCTCAATCCACGCATGACAGTTTAGCTCACTCTGAGGGCTTTCCCATGTCCAGCCAGCCTGCTGCTGCTTGTGGGTGTGCAGGAGTTGGGGGGGACCCCAGCACTATGCAGAGTGGCCCCCAGACAGCCCAGGGGATGGCTTTGGTGATGGGGCTCCTACCATGGACCCAGAGCCTGTATTACCAGGGCTCAGAACAGCCAGCCAGAGACACCATGTTGGGGGGTGCGAGATCCAGGGGGGTGACAGAGATGGACCGAGTCTCACATGTGTGACATAACCCTGGCCAGGCCTCCCTGGCCCTGCTGTGGCTGTAGACTGCCCCAGCTCTTCCTGCTCTGCCTCCTGCAAGCTTCGTGCTTGGCAGCAGCTCAGGAGCTAATGGGTGTTATCCAGCAGGTTCCTACAAAAGAGCAGAGAGCTGCTTCTCTCCTGGGGGTGAGGGTCCCTGTGCCCCAGCCCAGCTTCACTTGGGGGGAGCCTGCTGCTCCTCGTGTCCTGCCATGGAGACACCCACCTGTCACTGCAGTGGCTGCCTTTGACCCTTCCAGAAGGAGATGAGAACCCTGAGAAGCTCTTCTATACCCACGGCCCTGGTGTCAGGTCTGACTTGAGGCTGGATTTCACTGCCTGCCTTCCCCTGAGGACGAGTTGCAGCTCCCTGCCTGCAAGGGCCCTAGGCTGGTAAGGGGCTGCGGTGGGGGGGCAGCCAGGGCTGGAGTCAGCAGCCCCCGGCTAAGAAGATGAGAGCTTTCCAAGCAGGAGCCAGGGCACCTGTGGGGGCAAATGGTGTGTTCTGTGGGGCAGAGCGAGGTGCTGGGCGCCGCCCAATGAGCCCAGGGGCAGAGGGAGCACTTAGACCCTGGGCTCTCTTGGAGCTCTGCTGCTGCTGTTTGAGGGCAGGGTCTGTGGGTCGCTCAGCTCTGGCTTGAGTATCCGCCTCCTGGCCTTGGGCACGCTTGGCTTTAGGCAAAGCAACACCAAGACAGCATTTTCAGTAGGTCTCTGCTAGTGGAGGGTGTCAGCATGGTGAGCCAAGCATCCCACAGCACAGCCTGCCCCATATGGACCCTGTCCCTCTCTAAGGACAGCCCCCACCAGCTCCCCATTGCATTGCAACAGCACACGACTGGGCTGCCTTGCTTCTCCTCTCCCTTGCCTCACCTTTACTCTGCTCCTTGGCAGGGCAGCAAGGAACAAAGCTGCTCTTGAGGTGCTCCCTGTGAGTCTGGTGCCCCGGTTTGGGACGTGTCCTGACTCTGCACAGAGTCCACAGGGACTCCCACAGCTCTTGCTCCCATGCAACAGAGCCCAGGACATGTGTTTCAAACCTGCCACACCTAAAAAGACAAGCAGGTGTCCTTGGGGATCTTTAAACACAGTGCAGATACTTAAGGTGCTGTACAAGATCTTCCAGGGTTCTTCTCTACATCTTCAGGCCCCTCAGGGTGTCCTGCAGCCCCTGAAGCCCTGCGACAGGGGTGAAGAGCCCTCAGCATCTCCTGTTGTTGAGGCACAGGCCTGGTGTTAGCCAGGGCAATGGCCCTGGGCTGTGTATTACAGACAGTGGGAATGATGGCTGCCTTGTGTTGCTCCTTGGCCTGGCCCAGAGAAGCTCAGGAGGCTCCTCAGAGGCCAAGGGAGCCTTCCTGCTCTTCATGCTGCTCTCCCAGAACTACACTTGCTTCTGCCCATGGTGGTTTGGTCACTGGGAAAGCAGGGGGAGCAAGAGGATATCCAGGTCGGAGCCCTTGTTGGTGGCTGCTGGCACAGAGGGCTTGGGGAGGCAGTGGCTGTGGCTGTGGAGATGCTCTGACAGACTTCAGGATGTGGATTCTCCTTTCTGCTCAGGCTTGGTCCATGTGATGGCCTGTGGTGTGGGCATGTGGGATCCAGGCACGTGTCCATCCCTGGGAGCTGGGCTCCACTGGCACCGTCCTGCCAGTAGACTGCAAGCTGCAGAGAAGCAGGTCTGTGGCTCCCCATGCCAGGAGTTGAGTGTAGAGGGAAAAGGGAAGAAGGGGCCACAAAGGGGTTCTCCTTTCCCCCTTAATTCTGTGTGGGGCACTCACTGGTCACCTGGAGCATTGACAGGGGAGAGAGGAGGGAAGGGGCAATCTTCAGTCCTGGGTGCTGGGCAAGGGCGAAAGGTCTGCACTGCTCCCATCACTTCGGTGAGGTCTGGGGAAGGGGACACTCTCAGAGTACACAGGGTTCCCATCTGCACTTGTGCCAGCTCTGCCATGCAGCCCAGCCCCACAGACACAGCCATGCACCACACACGAGCCACAGGCGCCCGGGCCAGGCGCAGGGATGCACGTGCCATGCAGCCAGGCTCCGAGGCAAAGAGACTGCGCCCCAGGCAGGCACACCGCTGCTCCCTCCGGGGCCGGATCCCTCGTGGGGTCCCGAGGGCTACACGTGGTCCCAGGCACGTCCCCAAGCCGCAGCCCAGGGTCCCGGGTGTCCTTCTGGCAGGACGCTCTCCTGGAGGGCCTGTGCTGGGTCTCCTGCCCTCTGGGAGCTCCGTGGGGCTGGCGCGAGGGCACCCAGCGTCAGCGAAGGGGCTGGCACCGAGCAGGATGCCCCCTGTGGATTCCAAATTTATTATGGGGGCTGCTTCGATGCGGTCTGACTGTAAGAGGGGCTGGGGAGCCTGATCTGGGTGATGCATCAGGCGAGTGGTACCTGTGTTATGACTGTCCCCTGGGAGCCCCGACACTGCGCATCCCTTCGGCGTGGCTTCGGTCTCCACAGACGTGGGTCTGAGTCGGACGCAGGAATGCTGCTCAGCCCTGCCTGCTCCTGTTCCCTCCCTGTCCAGGGCACCTTTCACCCCA
The DNA here is from genome assembly GCA_027925045.1 of Hypotaenidia okinawae. Classification (NCBI taxonomy): domain Eukaryota; kingdom Metazoa; phylum Chordata; class Aves; order Gruiformes; family Rallidae; genus Hypotaenidia; species Hypotaenidia okinawae. The sequence continues at coordinate 1,502,651 of BSDF01000016.1, forward strand.
AGATCTGACCCCTCTTCCCCTTCCCTTGCGCTGCCAGCTGCCCATGGTGCCCATGAGGAGGGGAGAATGGGCAACAGGGAGCTCAGCCTCCCTGGGGACTGTGCTGTGCTGCCTTGGGTACTGATCCCACCCCAACGGGGCAGAGCTGGACCTGGAGCTGGGTAATCACCCACTCCCAGCTCTGACGTCCGGGTCTGGGGATGGGCCTGGCAACATTGCATAGACCCCCAATCATCCCCAGTGAGCCCCAAGACTACCCAGAGCCTGCAAATGGGGCAGGGGACAGGAATAGTCCTGGGGACTTACCCCATCCTGGAGGCTGGGGTGTCCTGTTTGTCCCCATCCCACTCTTCTTGCCCTCCCTCATGTCACTTGACCTCTGGGATCCACTGGACACTTCTGCCTTGCAGCAGCCCTGTCCCAGCAGGGCAGAGCCCCGTGCTCCCCAGCACCGTCTCTGCAGGCAGGCAGATGCACATGGTTGCCCACCACAGCACGAGCAGGGAATGTCCTCCTCCTGCTCGAGGGAAGAGCGAGTGACAGGGGACACGTTGCTGTTTCCCACACACTCTGCTCCAGAGGTAACTTCTTCATCACCAGCTTAGTCCCCTTCCTGTGCTGAAGAGGGTCTAGGTGCCATCACCCCATCGTAGCCTGGGGGCCCTGAGGCCCGTGCCCTGCCCTGCTGGGCTCACACTGGGTGTCTGGGAGCAAGGTTGGAGCAAGTATCTGTGACCTGCTGGCTTGAGGGAGCTCCTAACATCATCTTTTCTGGACTGGGTGCCCGGGGTCTTGGCTTTGCTGGTGAGATGCTGCTGACTGCAGGGGCTGCCCCAGGTGCTCAGGATGCTGTTCACACCCCGGTGTCCCCCAGTGCCCCTCCAGCCATGCCAATAGGAGCTGCTGACTTCTCCTGAGCGGAGCTGTTCCTGCTCCGAGCCTGGTGGCGCAGGCTGCCGACCCTGTCCGATGGTCCCAGGAGGGTCAGGGCGGGGAGGGAGCTGGGCAAAAGCTTCCCCTCAAAACAAGATCCCTACCTGGCCGCTGCCTGCGTCGGTCGGCCCGGGGCTGAGGGGCTGGTCCCACCTCCGCGGGGGCTCGCTCGGCTGCAGCGGGGCGGCACCAGTGTCCTCCCAGCCGAGCGGTGGGGCTGCCCAGCTGCTGGCCGGGCTCACGCCGCCCAGCTGCGCCCACAGCCCTGCGTCAGGCTGTCGAGAGACGGAGGCTCATTACAGGGATGGGGAATAACCAGCAGGGCAGCCTGCTACCCCCGGCCGTGGCCAAACCCTGCGAGGTGGGGGGCTGCGAGGGTGGCACTCGGCGCCTGCGCTGGGCTCTGCGCCGCATCCAGCGGGGGAATGGCACCGGTGGATATTCTGCCTGCAGCTCCTTAACCTCCTAATGCTTAACAGAAAGGAGGGGGGCAAAGAAAAAGAAACCAGGCCGGGAACATTTCTCTGATGGCGTTCCTGATGCAGTAAGTCCCTCTGAGATTTGATTTGCAGCTGTGGCCAGCAAGGTGTGGGAAGCAGAGCGTGCTTCAGTACCTCATCGCTCTTCGAAGCCCCTGCGCCCGCCAGCCACAGCCAGGGAGCCCAGGACACCTTTGTGTTAGAGAGGTTTGCAGACACAGAGCGGTCCCCTCCTCCCTCCCATCCAGGCCTGGCTTATTTATCTTCATTCCTCCCTCTAAGGGCACCCCTGGGTCTGTGTTCCTCAAGTGCCGCTGTCTCAAACCGCCGCAGTGACCTGGTGGGGGGCTCCAAACCAGCATTAGCCATGCAGGCTTCTGCCATGCAAGTGGGGCAGCCAGCACTGCCCCCTGCCCCACGGCCCTGCGGGCAGGTGAGCAGCTCAGGCAGCCATGCCCCGCAGAGCCACGGGTCCTACCAGCGCTCCGGGGAAGCTCTGTAGAGCAGGGCTTACTGGGCACGCCGGCACATCCTTGTGATGCGTGGATTAAGGGGTGAAGCATTAGTTATTACCGGTGACCTTCAGAGGTGGGGAGGTGGTGGTGCCTGGCCGGGGGCCAGGGAGCTATGTCGGGGGCGGGGGGTGGATAGGAGTCGGTGCCCATGGGCATGCCCAGCTACCTGGGCACCGAGTGGACACAGCTCTGTGTGTGCGGCTATGTGCCTGGCTGCCCATGGGCCCACCCCACCCCAGGGTCTGCAGGGTGGGCAGTGGGGGCATGCTGGGGTCCCGCAGCACACGGGGATGGCAGCAGAGGGTGCTGAGGCTCTGGTGTGGCCATGTCACCTCTGGCCCGTGCTGCCATGGCCCAGCGCAGGGGCTGGGGGTTCCTGGAGCAGCAGCGCTGCAGCTGGGGGGAGCTGTACTCCATCAGCACCAGCGTTCCCGCAGGAGGTGTGGTGCTGTCCCAGGGCCTTGGTGAAATTAAACCCTCAAGCCCTCTTCTGGCAGTGTGACTCGAAGGGGCAGCTGAACATCTGGAGATGTTTGACAAGGTCTACTGCACCTCAGGGCGCCTACCGAGAGGGTGTCCCCTGTCCTCCTGTGCTCCCCCTGCATGGAGCAAGCCGTAACCCCTCGCTGCACCCACCTGCAGGTAGTGGTAGGCCAAGTCTTGGTGGCAGGACTTGGACTTCAGCAAGGCTTTATCGATCGTGGCGGAGGCCTTCTGGCACACTTCCCGGGCATGGCTGAGCGTCAGTGTGGACCAGGAGCCCCTCTTAATGTAGTTGGAGTCATTGTTGATGGGGATATTGGTGCAAGGGGTGACCTTGAGGTCATTATTGCTCTTGGAGGATTTCAGCATGTGCTCGCTGATGGTATTGTAAGCGTGCATGAAGTACTTGGGCTGGCTGTGGTCTGGCTGCCGGCCCAGCGTCATGAGGCCCATGGGGTTGCGGTAGCTGCAGGTGTCGCTGTCCAGGTTGTCGTCTGAGCTCCACCAGCCTGAGATGTTGGATCTGGTCCTGCGCTTGGGCTCAGAGGTCTTCGCTCGGTCTTTGCTCTTGCTCCTCCGGTTTTGCTTGGGGTCATCCGCCCCCTTCTTGCCGTTCACGTTGCCTTTGGTGGGGCCCTCCAGGGACTGGGACTTGGCAAACAGCTTCTGCACAGAGTGGACAAGGTGCCGGATGCGCCCAGGACTCTCGCTCCGGTGCTTTGCGTCGCTCCTCTGAAACTGGAGGGTGCTGAAGCCATCTCGGTGGATGGGCAGCTGCTTCTCAAACTGGTCAAGGAGGTTTGCGGGCAGGCGGTTGATTTTAGTGGCTTGGGCATGGCTTGGAAAAGGGTTGTCATCTGGGACCTCGAAGTGGGAGTTGTAATGGATGCGGGGGAAAGTGCTGCTGTTGGAGATCTGGTTGTTGAGTGGCAGGAGACAGTCGCCATGGAGTGTATTCTGGGCTGGGAATCGGGGGTCCATGGTGAAGGAGTCGGTGGGGCTGAGGAGATAAGGGTTCCTGTCCTGCGGGGCATAAAGAGAGTCTTGAGGGGAATCCAGGTTATCGGAGAGGTGGCGGCTTCTGTTATCTCCTAAGCCCTTCATGGTCCCGGTGTTTCCTAGAGCATCGCTCAGGGGTGGTGTGGCACAGCCCTTGCAGGAGCGCTGACCCTGCTCCCCCGCAGACTTCCCTGCACCTGGAGGAAGAGGAGAGATGCTCAGAGCCTGCAGAGAACCTCTCTAACAGCCAGCTCCTCACCAGCGTGTCCTTGCGAGGGCTGTCCCAGCTCTGAAAGCAAATACCACCAAGGTTAAGGGACAAAGGAAAGAAGCAGGATGGGAAGGACATGGCAGGAGGGGAGGAGAGGCATGAGACCAGGGGAGAGAACAGGGTGCAGGAGAGAAGGAGAGGAAGGTCTTATTCTTTCTATCTGCTTTTTAAGTGCCTGTGTGTCTCAATGCTCAACCACACTCTCCTTAACTAACACTGCTGCTGTTTTTCTGCTCTCTACACGTTTATTTAAGGTAGGCCCTTCCCCAGACAGCGTAACGATGGCTAGCAAGGGTGCTGCCAGCAAATCACTGCCTCCGACCCACTTGTTCAGGGGGCTGGAGAGAAACCTGCTGCCAGCCACTGCAATGGGCCCTGCCTGAGCCAAGGGAAGCCTGGAGCCGAGCATCCTGTCTTCTGCATTATGCTTTGTGTTTCTGTGGTTACTGGATCTCAGGAAGGGGCTGGCAGCCCTGCTCTGTGCTGTGTGCAGGCGTGCTAATGCAAGGTGATGTCAAGCGCCTCCTCTCCAGCGAGCGCCCTGTTCCATGGCCTGTTCTACCCTGGAGCAAAGCGTTTCAGTAGCTGCCATGAGCGCAGAGGTGTTGCTCAGCACTCAGAGCCTGACCTGAGAAGCTGTTTGCTGCTCAGCTGATCTTCCCTGCCTTGCTGCATCACTCCTGGGGGAGCTGTGTCACCCTCTGAGCCTGGCTCTCTGTCCCTCGCTGGGGTCCCCTCCCCAGCGAGGGGCTGCTCAGCCACAGCCCATTTGGCAGGTACAGGCATCCCTGCAGGGCAGTGGAGGGGGCAGCTGGACACAGAGGGTCCCCGTAGGGCAGGGGAGCTAGCTCCTCACTCAAGGTTTCTCCAGTGCCCTTACCCTGCCCTGCTCAGCTCAGAGGGACCCTTGTCTGTGCTGGGTTATACGAGGGGAGGGGGGAAAGACAAAAAAAGGCAAACTTTCTGGTGCTGCTCCAAGAAGATCAGTGAAGACAGAGGTGAGTTGTTGTCAGTAGTATTGTTTTCCATACTTGAAGCCTATTTGAAATCATGCAGTGTCTAAACTGATTCATATTTCCTTCTACCTTCAGAAATTCATTCCAGAATTTCCTGATTCATATTTCCTTTTACCTTCAGTTTCTTATTTCATCTCTGCATTAGTCTGAGCATAGCTTAAAGGCAGTTAGCAGACACTGAAGCATCCTGCAGGTGTAAAAATGAGATCCTGGGCAGCTTCTTTGAAGTCCAGGCCCCCAGAACATGCACACATCATTGAATGGCTCCTCCTGGGTAAGATGAAGGGGCTGCTGTGGAGGCTGGGATGAGAAGGATCTGTGCAGAGAAGCCATCCCAACATTGGGATGACCCAGCGTTCCCCAACATCTACCTGGAAGAGTGAATGGTGCCTGGAGCCTCAGAGCCTCCAGTGAGTTCCTGAGAAAGGAAACCATCATTTGCTTGTTCCCAGGAATCAAGTAGGATAACGGTGCATCCTGTGAGAAGCAGAGCTGGAACTCTGGGCTCCTGGCTTCTCCCTGTTGTGAGAATTAACTCTGTCCTAGCTGAAACCAAGACCAGACACAGATTTGACTCTGGTGTCCCTGAGGAGCCTGTCCTGCAGCCAGCCTGGTCAGCACAAGCAGCTGGGACTCAGCTGGTGTGGGGAGCAGAGTCAGCAGGCACTGAAGGATGGGAAGGGCTGGCAGATGTTTATCTTCCTCACACAGGGACAAACGTGTTAACAAGGGAAGGCAGATGGGGTGTTAAATAATTGTTTTGAAGCGCAAAAAAGCCCCAAGTGCAACGAATTCCTTGGCCTGAGGGGCTTTTAAAGGCCTCCATCTAACTCTCTTGCTCCCAGAGGGTTGGCAAAGCAAAGGCAGCCTTTTTAAAGTGGTGGTTTGCAGCCAGCCAGTGAGCAGAGCCTGGGCTCCTGCCCCACTCCCCATCCTGTGACTCCCACTCCCCATCCTGTGACTCCCACTCCTGAGGGGGTCCTGCCAGCTGCCCCCTGGGAGCTCAGCCAAGTGCATGACCCCCAGCACTCATGTGAGCCTGCATGGCTCTTGTCCCCAGGGATCCTGTGGCCCCACACAGGGCTCTGTCCTGGCCACCCCTCCCAAAGCCCACCTGGAGAAGCTGTATGGCCCCGAGGGGTGGGTGCTCTTGGACTGCTGCTGACCTGAGCCCTGCAGCACTGACAACATGGTGCCCTGCCATGTGGCCTGGGTTCTGGTGGTGTGGGAGAGGTGATTTGGCTCTCAGGCCTCTCCACCACTTGGACAGTGCTCGTGTGTTTTGGGGATGAGGATGTGGCTGTTGCCCTGGTCTGAGCTGGGGGATACCAAACCTGCCCTTCTTCCCCAAATACCCATGTGGCATCAGCCTTGGCTGGTGTCCCACTGCCTGGGCTCCCTGCAGCTGCCATCCTTCTCCCGTTGTGCTCTTCAGCAGCTACATGCACCAGCCTCTCTGCAGTCCCTTCCTCATGGGACAGCACCTGTGTGAGGTGGGTGCTGCCTGGAGAAGATGGATGTGCCAGGCAGCGCTGCTCCTGCTTTGTGCAAGCTGGCATCAGTGCAGTGGTTAAAGAGAGGTGACAAAAGGCCCCAGGAGATGTTCTCAAAGGAACAGAAGACAAGGACAAGGTGTAGGACAGCTTCCAGCCTGAGCCATCCTTCTGATCCTTTCAATTCCTGGTGGCCATGGAAGGTCAAGCTCAACCCTGCCCAACTTGGGGGAGTCCTGCAGTTAGGGGGAGCCCAAACCCTCCCTGGACACCACTCTGGCCTGCCCAGGCTCAGCTCTGCCTGCCATGGCCCCTTTCTCCCTTCCTTCCACACTCCTGCTCTGGACTCCCAGCAGGGTCCTTTGCTGGGGCTCAGCTGCCCAAGGCCACCCAGGCTCTGATGGACGCGGTGCTTCTCCTGTCACATTACACTCCAGCAATCAGACAGTCCCTAAGGAGACAACACAGCACTGATTTGATTATCATGGGATGTCTCTGGCTATCGATAGTAAATGTGCCTTTTCCCACAAAGGGCAATCAATGGCTGAGGCAGAGATCTCCCAGGCACCCCTGAGAGGAGTTTCAGCCCTGTGACTGCACATCAGCAGCGCTGCTTCGGTGGTCACTGGGCTCCAGAGTCAAGTAAAGCTGCCTCAGGGCTCGAAAGAAATAGGGAAATGAAATTGGATAAATTAAATTAATAAAAAAAGAAATGCAATGAAAGCCTGGCTGGCAAGGGAAGAGTGGGGCCAGGGCTGGACTGGCTCAGGAGAGCTCAAGAAGCAGAGGGGCTGGAGCAGTGACTGGGGGGAGCAAGTGGGAAGGGAGGAAAAGTAAGGAGCAGAAGGGGTGGGAAGACAGGGAGCGGGGAGCTTGTGAGGATGAACATGAGGATGCCATATCTGCTTTGATATGGCAGATAGTTTATTGCTCCCTTTTCCTCCTGTGGGCTCCTGCCGACAGGTCCTGATCCTCCTGCCTGTCCTGCTTGCCCTGGGCATCCCTTCACAGTGTGGGGTGCCACATGTTGTGTCAGGGCTGCTGGAGCAGTCAGGCCTCCCCAGCCCCTGGTGTCCCCCTCGCTGTCCTTGCTGCAGCCTCTCTGAGCTGGTTTCCCTTTAAGATGGATTAAACTCCTTTCACTACATTTCAATTACTCGCCACAATCCTTGGCACTTCCTCGAGGTGTGGGCTCAGGGAGGGGGAAAGCCCAACAAGCCTCTTCCCTGCCATCTTTTTAATTTGGAAAGATGAAAAAGGGCTTGAGATTAAACCTTCCAAATCCACTATCCTGCGTCTTGCAAACTGGGTAAGAGCTGTTTCCCATGAGAGCTGCCTGATGCCCCTGCTGTGTCCCCCCACCTCGAGTCAGGCACCACAGCGTGGAGGTAGATGGCCCCACGTGTAGGGAGAGCACCCAGGGTGGTCAGCAGCAGAAGGCTCTGGCCAGCAGATGCTCATAGCCAGGGTGCCAGGGTGTGGGGAGGACACATCCCTGAGCTCAGTGGAAGGGGATGACTTTGCTACACGTCCCTGTCACCTTCCTTCCCTTCTCCTTGTGTTTTTTGGGGTTGCCCATCCTTTTCCCACTGGCTCTGCTGATGCTCAGTGGTCTCTGAGGTCCAGTGGGTGACCTGGCCTGATTTATGGCAGTTTTGTGCCTCCCAAGCCACCCTGAGCCCCAGCTGGAGGCAGCTTCCCCTGGGGCACGGGAGCTGCCTGTTGGCAGGCTCAGAGCAGCTGCACTGAGCTCACTCCCAACAGCATCTCCTGCGAAACACACCAAGCAGCGTGTGAAATCCCAAACCAGGCAGAAGCATTGATTGCCTTGCCTGGAGCAGCTTCCTGCTCAGCAGGGACTTCTCTCCTCCCCTGGCTGAGCGTTTCCCTCCCATAGGACCCACAGTCTGCAGTGAGCGGGAGGTGGGGAAGGTCTGGGGGCTGCTGAAGCTGGTGGGAGATGGTTCACTCCTGTTCAGGAGGACTGAATCACATCTCCGTTGTAAGAGATGCTACAGTGAGTGGCTTTCCTTTTATAACAGCAAAGAGATTGGGCTGGCCTGAACCTTGGGCAGAGCAAGAGGCAACATAAAGGATCTGGATGGAGGAGAGGAGACAGCTGCAATGTGTAGGTACTAGCAGAGCAATGGGTTTCTGACCCATCCTCACTCTCTCGTGCCTTCCCAGCTTATGGCTGTCCAGCCAGCCAGGTGCCCAGCCCCACAGTGTTTAGTCAGTCCTTGAAACTATGGTCTGTAACTCCTGGTGTGAGCAGAAAGTCTCTGAAAGCGTCACCCAGGGCAGCACCAGGGTGCTGAGCTGTCCGGGAGATGTCCATCTGTCTTTGCAATCCTATAAAGCTCTGAAGTTTCTACTATCCATCCAGGATCCCTCTGGTGGCAGCTCCAGTCTGCGATGTCTTGTCCTGTCCACCCTGCACATGAACAGATCTCCACTCTCAGAGACAAGCTCCAAGTCCCCTTGGAGGTGCTTCACCAGGTTGTGTCCTCCACAGCGTGGCTGCCTGGGTGGCACTGCCCATGGAACTCCACAGTGACCTGCAGCGATTCCTGCTGTGTTGCTGCCACGTGCTGCGGGCAGCAGCCAGAGGACCACAGCTCCACAGGGACCACTCCACTCTGAACGGGCTTGAGCGCCAAGATACAAATCAGTGATGCCTGGGATGCTGCTGTGCTTGTGGGGGCAGAGCCCTCCTTCAAGCTGTCCATGTTAGGGACCACCAGCCTGGATGTTCACCTGGGTTTCTGCTCCCTGTGTGTGAGGACAAGCAGGTCTCTGTGGCTGGGGTCGTGTGGTGCATGTTCAGGTGCTGGTGCCGGTGGTGGGTGTGGTGGAGACCCGAGGTCGGGGAGGCTGGGGTCGTTCTGCCAGGCACTGGAGGTGGCCGTGAGGGAGGTCAGAGCTGCTGCTGGTGCTGGGGACTGCAGTCTGTGTGTGGGTGCTTCTGCAGAAACCAGGGCACCACGAGCACTGGCGGGATGGCTGCCTTTCGGCTCCCACAGCCAGCAGCGGGTGCAGGCTCTGTGCTGCCTCCCTCCCTTCTTCCATGCCCGTGGCACACATCTTCCCTGCAAGTCCATGAGCTCTCCCTGGCTACCCTCAGCAAACCCAGCCACGCTGCCCTGAGGGATGCCCTGATGCAGAAGCGGGCACTTTAAAAGCTCTTCCACCCAAAATCACAGCCAAAAGCATCACTTCTCCCTTGCCTTGCTTCCCTCTTCTCTGACTCCTTCTCCCAGCTTAGCTGTAGATTCCCTGCTTTTCCCATCTGCAGAGCTGTCCAACAGCTTCTGAGTGTGCTCCCTGTGGGAACAGCCAAGCTGCTGCCCCCACACTTGGCATGCCAGCCCAAGGCCCTTTGTTATTGCTAGGTGGAGGGAGGAGAGCTCTGGTTTCTCCTCCTGACCTCCAGGTCCCATCTAAAGAATAGATGCTCCACAAAACCTCTGCACTGTGCAAAGCACTGGGCACCAGAGATACAGCCAGACCTTGGTCCAGGTGGTGCCAGCAAGAAGCCAGAGACTCTCTTGACAGGTTTCTTGGCTGGCACTGACATAACAACCACAGATGGGTTTGGGTTGGAAGGCACCTCTTAGGATCATACCCTTTGCAGCAGGGATAGCTGGAACAGAACTGGTTGGGGAGGGACAGGTACTACTAAGGCAGGGCTGGCTGCGAGGGACCAGGAGCCCACACTGCTGCAGCTCAGGAGAGGCAGGTGGAAGCATCAGGAGAAGCAGCAGCCTGCCAAATGGGACAGCTCAGGGCACAAGTCCCCCAGAAGGGAGAACCCTCCATCCTGATGGGGCCGCAGGCACCCTTCGGAGTCAACTGGTCCTGCCCTTTCCTGATCAGCTCTTCCAGGGTTCCACGTACCATCATCTCCCACGTAAACCTCAGCCCAGCCCTCCAAGCTGGCAGCAAACACATGGGTGGCTTTTATATATAGAAACCTAGCAGCATGCTAATAACCAGCTAGATAAGGACTAAATGATTCGCAACCTGCAGAAGAAAAACGACTCCCTTCACCCTGCCCCAAGAAGCCTGAGCCATCGTATGCTGTGGTGTGGGTGACGTGGGTCTGCCCACACACATGAGTTCAAATGTTCCCTGAATTAGCAGGAACACTTCATGTGGCATTCAGGGAGGGGGGCACCGGCTTCCAGGGCGTTTGTTGCATTAATGATGATTCAAAGAGTTCAGAATCTAATCGCAGGGGATAAAAATAGCCAGCTTCTCCTCAGAACGATTCATTATACAACAGACTTCCCTCCAGCCTCCTTCCCCCTGGGAAGTTTTCCACTGCTGCTGGGCAGCTTCGTCCCGGGGGCAGAGTGGGCACGGAGGTCTGAGCAGTGGGCAGCTGTCCTGGTTTCAGTCAGGATAGAGTTAACTCCATTTGTAGCAGCTGATGGGATGCTGTGTTTGGGAGTTCCAATGAAAGCAGTGCTGAGAACACCCTGATGTTCTTAGTTGCAGTCAGACAGTCAAGGACTTTCTCAGCTTCTTCCTATTTCTCTATTCAGGAGAAAGGAGGGGCGAAGCCAGGACAGGTGACCCAGATGGGCCAAAGAGAGTATTCCATGGCAATGACGTCCTGCCCAGGAGAACGGGGGGCTGAGGGGAGGAAGAAGAGGGGCGGTGGGGGGACGCGTGCTGCTTGGGGGGACGGTCGGGTTCCAGGACAGCTCTGGGTGGTACCTGAGTTGTGTGGGTCGGGGAGAAACTGCATTGGGGATCAAGAGTTTCATCTTCTTTTGCTCTAAAGTCCTGTTAGCATTGGGATATTTGATCTTTCTGTTCTCTCAGTAAACTCTCCTTATCCCAACCCACGGGCCTCTTAGTTTCTTGGGTTTGGAGTTATTTGCCCCTTCCTTTTCCCTTCCCTTGTTTCCCCCCTTTTTCCCTCTTCCCCTGCTCTTTTACTTTAAGGAGCAGGCAGCTGGGTGGATCTTGGCCCACAGCCGGGGGAAACCACGACAGCAGCGCTGCCTGTCCTGTGCTGCTGAGGAGAGCCTAAGCCAGGGTCTCCCTAAGACCACCCATGGGGTTAATGTCACCTGGACTTTCCCACTGAGAGGAGTGACAGCAACGGTGGGAGAAATGAGGCCTGCCCACCCTTTGCCCCTCACCCTCCATACAGCAACGGATGGGAGACGGCAGCTTCCAGCTAGTGTGCCTCATCTGCCTCTGAAGGAGATGGGTGAATTGCTTTAGGGGGGCCAGCCTGACCATTGCCTGAAGGGGTCCCAACTGCTCACCCAGCCCACAAATCCAACTTCTGGGCAGTGAACTCCAGACAAAGCAAATCCCAGCACAGGCTGAACAGCCCCAGCTCCCTCAGCCTTTCCTCACAGGGGAGATGCTCCAGGCCCTTCATCATCTCTGTAGCCCTGTGCTGGGGTTTTTCCAGGAGTCTTGTGTCACTGGTGGAAGGATCTCCTCACATCTCACATAACATCTGGATAAGTGGTTTGTGCCTTTTTAATGAGGAATCTGCTCCTGAGGCCTCATGGTAGCTGAATGGTGCCCAGCAGCCCAGGGAGCCTTGGTGTGTGCTTGTGATTTCCTGCTCGTTCTCCAGGCAAAGGGATCTCTGCTGGGCTGCCAGTTGATGCCCACTGGAGTGATGGGAAGGGCCTGACTGGAGCCATCCAAAAAAAGACAAAGAATAATTTTTCTTCCTTGTATGCTCTAAATACCAGTACATTTCTTGGGGAGCAGCACAACCAAATGATGTGAGAATCAATGGTTGCAATCTGACAACCATTTTTGTCTTCAGGTATTAGCTAAGCCAGAGCAGATGAACTCTCTCTCAAGAATAATAACTTATTTTCATGCAAATGCCACTGGGAATATGATCAACTCTCAAGGGAACAAACCCCCAGAAACTCTACAACCTATTTGTCTGTCCCTAAACAGAAGTTTCTCAAAGTTCTCCAGAAGATGGGATCTGCTGTGAGGAAGGAAATGCAAAGCATGAAGTAGGTTAAATGAGATGAATGAAGGCAAGTGGAGAAAGGGAGTTTTCAGGAAGAAAGCAAAAAAGCTAATGAGATGGAGTGGAAGGACCAGGGCAGTGAGCAAGGGTCACTGTCTTTTGAAACCTACCTGCAGTCTCTGCTCTCTTACAGGGCACTTGGGACACGTGCTGGTGCACGTTCCAGCTTGTCTGGAAGAGCAGCTAATGAGAGCATTTGGGACCCAAACTGATTTGTCCTGGTCAGTGCTGTTCAAGAGGACTGGAGTGTGGTGGGTATGTCTGCAAATCCCTCCATGGAGCACACAGGGGATGAGAAGCTCTTAACCCAGTTGTCCTTGACCTCACTTATGCTGTGACTCCCAGGGATGGAGGTTGTCTGCACTGGCCCTGGAAACTTGTGACGCAGAAGAATCCAGGCCACCCACACTGCTTGGCCTTCTGTGCCACCCCCTGCCCCAGATCATCTCGCTGTGCTACCTCACAGCCCCGGGATGGAGGACTGGCAGGTGGGGTGGCTGCAGGGCAGGGACAGGCTGTTCGAGGTGTTTGAGGCAGGGTGCTCCGATGGTGATGGCTGTTGCTGCTGCCTCCAGGTCTCTGCTGCTTTGCAAGGATGTCGCTGTGCTCCAGGGCTGACCTTCCTGTTGCCTACATGCCCAGATGAAGCTAGGTGGGGCCCTGCCTGCGTTTAGGATGCAGGATGGAGATGCTCTCGGGCAGCCGGCTGGCTCAGTGCCTGGGACAAAGCAGTTCCTGTTGCCTGAGGGCGCAGGGGCAAGGGGCGGCAGGTGGGGAAAGCCCAGCAGCTCCCTCTGCCATCCTTTCCAGAGAACAGCCTGGGACTCTGCAGCCTCCTGTGTGCTCCAAGCTGCAGGAGCACTCCCTTTGTCTCAAACTAGGTCAGCGCGGAGGCGTGACGTTACTATAGCAATGGGTTGAGATTTCATAACTTTATTTTAGTGATGGGCGTGTTGCAGGATTCACTCACTACTAGACAGAGGGAGGGCTGTCATTGAAATGCCCTCTCCAGCCCCCTTCCCCAGCTCCCTCTGCCCCTCAGTGTCTGTCCAGCCTGCCCCCGCCCACCTCGGCTGAATCTGAAGAGCCCCAGAGTCATCCCTGGGCCATACTGTACCTCTCAGAGCTTGCTGGGCTTGGGGACTAGGCCAGATTCAGCATCCTGTGCAGTTCGTGTCCCTCTGGGCTCCAGAGCTGTCCCTCATGAAGACCTGCCAGGCAGAGAGAAAAAGGAAAATGTCCTTGGGTCACAAAGAGCAGAGTGGTATGTCCCTGCCAAACGTCCCAGGCAGTAACCCTGATGAAGATACGACTCTGGCTGACCCCCAGCTTGTCTCATTAAGTCCTAGCAAAGCTGTGAGGCAGAGGCAAGAAAGCATCCTATGTGGGGAGCTAGTTTATCCATGGAGAGCTGGGCAGGGACAATGGGTGGCATTTCCCTCTCTGTTGCAAGTGGACTGGGAGGATGGACTGGAAATCAGAGAGCATGCAGACCAGCCAGGCTCCTTGCTTGGGGGCTCAGGGCGAGCCCCTGTATGAGAAAGTGCTCTTTGACTTTCCTTCCCCTTCTTCTTTGTCATGAAATGGCCCCTCAAGGAAGGCCCTTGCTGCCCAGGGCTGTATCTTTGCTTCCTGGCCATGCCAGCAGCACGCTGTACTGAGCAGGGGTGGCTCTGTAACCTCTGTGCCCCATCTTCTGGGCTGGTTTTTGTGTCTGGAAGGACAATCTTGGGGACTGACCCCTGGCTGGAGCAGCAGATGGTGGCCATCAGTTACCTGGGTGTGTCCTAGCTATGCACCTTCCAAAATCTGCATCTCCTTTCCACCTCCCAACGCTGCTTGTTAGACCTTTGCTTGAGCAGCTCCCACCATGACTCTCCTGGACTGGTCAGTAGGTGCTACTGTGCTGCAGCTAAAGCGCTGTGCTTCCTCCTTCATTGTCATTCACCACCAGCACCACAGGCAGCTGAAAGGAAGCTCCCTGGATGGGAAGTAAAGTAAATAAACATGGGGAAATATACCCAGCGTTTCTTAACCTCCTCAGGAACCTACACACCACAGCAGAGAACACAGCCTGGAGTATTTATCAGTGAGATTAAACGTTATTTGGGGTTTGTGTCAATTACTTTTGAAGGCAGCTGCTGTGTGTGCATTTTCTCTTCTGCACCAGGAAGATGCTGCATGGTGCTGGGACAATCTGGGTTGTTCAGCCTTGGCTGCTGAGAAGCAAGGGAGAGGAACGGCATGGTAGCTCCAAGTGAGGAGCCAGCCTTCCTAGGACAGTGGTTGCTTCCATTCCTCGTTGGAGAGAGGCAGCTGACTGGGTCCTGAGGCTGGCCTTGAGCTCATAGGGGCTTGCACACAGGTGAACAAGGCAAGGCAAGTCCTCCTTGCCTTGGCTGGGAGGACACATGGAAGACTGGGACCAGGAGACACATTTTTCCAGGAAATTCTGTCTGGGGAAGTTGGATCTGCGTGGGGGGGTTGATTCCTCTCTGGTGAAGGAGAGTGAGACCACACCAGTGCCCTGGTGCTGGTGGTAGGCAGCAGCTTTGGCCTTGGAGAGACGGGCACTGCAGTCCCAGGAGGCCCCGTGCTCTCACCCTGACACCACCCAGCAAGAGGGGCTTTCTCCCCAGGTTACCTCGTGCCTGGTCTTTGCAGACACCCCAGGTACAACGTGTGCCTGGGTAACGACAGAGCCACCATGTCTGCTTCCAAACATGCTCAGCGGCGCTCTGCAATCTGTCCAAAGAACAAAGCCTAGACAGACAGACAGACACCGTGCAGGGAGACGATGAGAGGACCTGGTGTTCAAGAGGCTTTCAGAGACTCTCAGGATGGATATCCCAACACACAGAAGAATGCAAAGCCTGGAAAGATCAGGAGCCTGCACTCCTAAATCTGGTACAAACCTTCTTCACCTTCCCACCTGCTTTGTACCACCTGAACCCCAAACACGCAGAGATGGTTAAAGGAAAGGTGCATGGCCTGGAGAAGCCACACAGGAGACGTATGCCTGAGAGCTAACCTGTCTTCTACACCAAAACACTTGGGCTTTGAGTTTCTTGCTGCTGATGGGTACTCAGCTGTGAAAGCCAGACAGACTGTATCCAGCAGACACAGCAACCGTGCTTCCACCTACCCAAGGAGGCCTCAGTTTTGGAGACAAGGGACAATTTCACATCCCAACTCAGATGTTCCTGAGCTCAGAGTTGCCAATGAGATTGCAGGTTGCTGCCAATATGCCACCACTCCCAGCACCACATGCAGCACTGCGTGAATGTGGTAAGGCTAGGCATGGTGGGGCTGGGTGCTGCAGATGGCCATGCAGCAGTAACTGCATCGACATCATCCAACCCCTCCACAGCTCTCTGCACATGAAAGGTGAATTACAGCTACGAGTGAGTCAGGTTTGAGCCAGAAGTCCAGACATGGAGAGCCTGCAATAGCCACCAGCACAGCCAGTGTCTATGGCTAGTGCTACCTACAGCCATCCCCAGCATCAGTATCTCTCTGTCCCACACCCAGCAGCAGAGCTATTGCTCTCCTGCTCTCCTGTGACCAGTGCTGTCATGAGGGGCAGCTATATGTCACTAGGCCCACTAATGTCCATTGTGAAAACCACCAGCATCTCTAGCAATGGTCTCTGCACCCTTCCTGGGTGCATGAGTGTCCATCAGGAGTGCCCAGCACCTGTACCACCACCTGCAGCTACGTGCACTGGAAGTGTCTGCTCAGTGCTACCACCACCCACCACTCCTGTGCCTGTCACCAGCACTCTCATGGTATCCCAGAGTGCCTCTAGAAACGGTGCCCACCCTGGGACCTCTTGGCACAGAGTGACTCTGATGGGTGGGGAGAGCAGTGCCTGGGCTCTGGGTCTCCACTTGCCCAGCACATTGCTTCAAATAAAAGGTGCCCTTGAACTTCTGGAGGAAGAAACATTTTTGTCTGTAATACTGCTTTTGTCTTTGCATGCTGCTGTTGCTCTGAGAAAGCAGTGCTATAATTACCTTTAATTAATATCAGCATCAATACCCCAAGGAAATGCAAATGAACAATTGTGCCACCAGCACGATTACATTACGTTAACTACCAGCCATCCACCTCCACCATCCCCCTCTTTCTCCCATGCTCAGGAGCAGCTCTCTCATGTCATGGCTGCTGTGTGGAAGAGGTGGGATTGAAGACGTGTGGACTGCACACACACTGCTATGAGAGGTGGTGTAACCTCAGGCAAGAGGATTGCAGGCCAAGGGGAATTCTGGGGAGCAAGAAACAAGCTGGGGTCCCTAAGCTTCTAGGCAG
Source organism: Hypotaenidia okinawae (assembly GCA_027925045.1). Taxonomy (NCBI): domain Eukaryota; kingdom Metazoa; phylum Chordata; class Aves; order Gruiformes; family Rallidae; genus Hypotaenidia; species Hypotaenidia okinawae. The sequence goes on from BSDF01000016.1 coordinate 1,519,173, forward strand.
TGAAGGCATAGGAAGTAGGAGGAAGCTGCCAATGGTCCTTCTGGGATGGTCTGTGTGCTTCCATACTGTCCTGCTGATGAACTGATGTCCCTTCCCCATGTGAAGACACTTTTGGTAACCTAGGGCCACAGATGATCTGCAGCCAAACCCCACTGGTGCTGGAACAGGCTGCCCAGAGATGTGGTGGGTGCCCCATCCCTGGGGGTGTTCAAGGCCAGGTTGGCTGGGGCCCTGGGCAACCTTGTGTAGCTCCAGGCCTGGAGGTTGGTGTCCCTGCCTGTGGCAGGGGGTTGGAGCTCTGTGATCTTTGGGGTCCCTTCCAACCCAGACCAGTCTGTGATTCTAGGATTCTGTGATCATCTCCTGATTATTGTTCCTCTGAGCCTTGGTCTAAGAGAGGAGGGCTACAACCCACCCTTCTGTAACCCATGTAAGTTCTGTTGGACTTGCAGTGTGGCTGGAAAAGACCTTGAAGAGATTGATGTGGCATTCATGATCCCTGGTATTGCCATCTCAGAGATGACTGCAGCTAAGTGGCAGGAAGAGGCAGCTCAGGTATTGCTTGCTGCGATCTCCAGACCTGGGGAGGTCATGACTGAGCATGGCCTGGTTGCATGGCAGCACGACATGAAGGGCAGGATGGTGTTTCCCTCCCAGCCAGCCCCTCCTGGGGCTACACTGGTGTGGCCATAACCTGAGCAGAGCGAGCCAGCGGAGCACTCACAGTCTGTGTTTGGGGGAAGGTGCAGGTGGTACTGGGATTTCATTTTCGTGAAAATACTGTGCAATGTTGCAGGCTTAGAAAGCAGCATTTTGGGCTGGGTCAGTGTGAGAAAGAGACATTTCTTCCCTGCCAGTCCCTCACCTCCCATCACAGTGACTTGCTGCTTCTTTTCCAAACTTAAAAGAGCCTCAGCAGCCTGCCTGTGTCTGGTTCTTGTTCAACCAGAGAAGGAAGGAACACCTCGAGTCAGGGAACCAGCACAGCGACCTGCCTGTGCTTCTCTGTTATTCAGCTGGCCCCGTGTTGGATCTGGAGCTCTGCTGGGGGAGAAGGTCCTGTGAGCACATCAGGGGCATCTGCAGGGATGCAGGGGGTGAGCAGGTCCAGCACAGGGGCAGGAAGAAGAACACAGCCCAGCAGGCAGGCTGCCGGTGATGGCAAGGCTATAGAAAATGCAGTGCTCCCTTCCTCCTCCTCCTCTCATCCCCAACTCGAGTTCTTTCTGATACTCAGAGTTAGTGTTCAGGTATAGTCAGTGCCAACCTCTGGCCTGCTCTCCCTTATGGATCAGCACCGTTCTGTGAGAATCCAGCAAGAGAAATAATGAAAATAAATCTCTGTGTGTTCTTGTACCTCTAATCCCATAACCATTTCTCTGGATAAAACAAATACATTGAGCTCCTTTGGGTCTCCCAGGAAGAATTAAATTCCATACGAAGCATGCTTGGGGCTCAAGTTCAGTGCTATTGTTGCCTCACAGTCAAGAAAGGAAAAAAAAAAGGATGATGTGGGGAGCACAGATGAGATATGGCTGTTCCTAAGTGAAGAGATTTGTGTTAAGGTTCTTCTGAAGGGGGTATGAATGGAAAAATACAGGTGGTGAAAGCGCCAGGGGAAACAATCAAGCAAAGTTGGAAGATGAACAAAATCTGTCTGAATCAATCGTGAAGAATGAGTTCCTCTCCCTGAGCTCAGGAGGCTGGTGCTCTGCAAAGATCCCCACACAGGCAACTTGTCAGCAGAAGAGTTGTGTTCTGGCCCAGGGAGGAGGAGAACAAGGGTACAGCCTGTTGCATGTGCTGTTCCTCTTCCTGCTCTCCCAACTGGAAGAACCCTGAACAGAGAGACAATGCACACTCATCTTGCCTTGGAAGCTGAAATAACCAAGAGGATGAGGAAAAAGATCCACCCACCATGAACCATGAACACTGGCTCCTGGATGGTATGAAAGGCTGATCCAAACCCCACATCATTGTCAATTAATAGGAACCCACTGTCAATTAAGAATCCATCCATCATTAGCTAAGAGGAACCTCAAAGGCAGAGTGGGGATCTGACAGTGGCACTTCTTTAGCGTTGTACACAGGTGAACCCACAAGGCCTCCCAGACACAAGGCTTGGAACTTGTGAGTACAAGAAGGAGGAAAACTTTGGAGTGAATTAGTTTGAGTGACCAAAATCTGTTTCATTTGAAAGAAACACCACCCTCCCTCCTGGTAAGGTTTTATATTAAATTTTGTTTCATTAATTTACTAAATCAACACACAGACAACTCGGGCCTGCTCTGCCTGACCAGAGTCTGAAGCCTGGGCAGGCCAGCAGCACCAGAGAGAAGAGGAGGGGACACAACTCCCTGTGGGTGGAGGTCACCAATGCTTAGTAGAAACAATCTCTGTGGTTCCCAATGGAGGAATGGGAGACAGGGCTGGGAGACACAGGGCTGGGTGGAGCAGAGCAAGCATTTCTGGTCCCTGCAGTAAGACAAGCACGCCCACAGTGGCGCCTGGCAGGGGAGGTGGATGGCACTGAGGGATCCTGCTGACCGGTGGGATGGCACAGTCCCTTTCCAGGGCCAGATACAAAGGAGGGGGCACCAGGACGGGCTGGGGGCTTGTGGAAGGCCATACATATTCTCATGGCTTGTGGAAAGGACTCACTGATCCACACAAACGATGCACCTCACAGACAGGAGCTTCTGGGCATACAGAAGGCAGCGGTGGAGCAGGACAGGCTGTAGGCTCTGTTGGAACATCTGTGTGTCTCTGCAAGAAGGGTCCTGCAGCAGTGCCAAGCTGTCCATGCAAGGCTGGGCTGCAGGGCCCGGTGTGGTGCAGCAGTCCATGAGATGCTGTTCCTGATGGAAGACCTTCCTCTGAGGGCACGGGGAGCAAGGAGGGTGTGGGATGGGTCCATCAGGATGTGGATTAATGAAGGAGAAGGGCAAGTAGGAGGCACTGAGAAGGCTTCATTAGTGTGACATCAGGGTGTTGAGAATAAAATTGGTCCAGACAGCAAGGGACTTGAAGAGAAGAAATTCTTTAATTGCCTGCACAACAATGCCAGGGAGACTGGTCAATAACCCCTGCTCACACATGGACATGACTGTGACATAGCTGTGCTCCTGAAGCCTGGCGAGGAGCATGGTGGAACTGGAGTGTTCAAATCAGCATGTGTTGAAGTCAGCACTGTCAGGGAGCAGTGAGGGCATGGGGAGGCACCTGCATGTCACACTGGGCAAGGTCAGCTTTCTGAGGGATGCCTAACTGTAAAGTTTCCAGAGCTGTGTCCTAGCAGAGGGAGCAGAAGATGAAGAATGTATGGGGCCTTCCACAACCCACCAGCTCACCCTGGTGAGCCCGGCAGCCTGCTCTGCAAGCACCTGTGTGATAGGCATGGAGAAGGGACTGTCTCATGATGAGAACCTTCACTAGAGAGCCTCACGCTGAGAACTGTATCCTAGTATCACCCAGGATGGACTTGTGGGCTGTGTGGCTGGACATGAGATGTCTGTACAGACTGATTGAAATGAGGCTCTGTCTCTCAGTGCAGGACACTGCAGTAGAGTCAGGTGTGTGACAGGGATAGTATCTTAGAAACGAGGGTCCTTTTCTGGCAGCTCCATATCCAGGAGGGTGTTGATAAACTGGAGATGGTTTAGAGAAGAGCCAGAAGCACTGCAGGACATGGCTCACACCAGGGACACCAGGAACAAGGTAACTGTGGACCACCAGTCCTGAACAGACTGACAGCAGAGGGCTCCAGCACTGCAGCCAGGACCCCATCTGTGTCCAGGGATGGGCCGCAGGAGATCACAGAGGTACAGAATGATCAGGTTTGGCAAGGCCATCTGGAGATCACCCAGTCCCACCCCCCAGAGCAGGGTCCCCTCGAGCAGGCTGCACAGGGCAGCACCCAGGATCACAGGGTTTGAATGTCTCCAGAGATGGAGACTCCCCAACCTCTCTGGGCAGCCTGGCCCAGGGCTCTGCCACCCTCCCAGCAAAGAAGTTCCTCCTCAGGGTTAGGTGGAACTTCCTCTGCTCCAGTTTGTGCCCATGGCCCCTTGTCCTGTCCCTGGGCACCACTGAACACTGACTGACCCATCCTCCTGAGCCCACCCCTCAGGGGTGTACCAGCATTGCAGACATCTCAGTTACGACCACCAATGAAGACAGGGATTATTTTTAATAAAGAGCAATCAGCCACGGAAAGGACTGTGCTCTGCTGAGCATCCTGGTGTGTTCTCCCTCATGGCCAAAAGTTCAAGTCACCTGGGAGGTTTTTCCCAAGATGTTTAGTTCAAAAGCAGCTCTGAGACCTGAAAGACAAACAAATCCAGGGATTTCTTCCTCGGTCGCTATTACCTTTCCAGAAGTGACTGTACTTCCAGTGTGGGGCACTGTGACAACTGGGACACTTGAACATGTTCAAGGCCCCCTGATTTCATGCCTACATCTTCCGGGACACAGAACAGATTTATGGCATTTTTTTTTTCCTTGGAAATACCTCTGGGAGTACCACAGACACAGAACAGCACTGTATGGAAAAGTCATCCTGAGGCCACTCAGGAGAGGAGGGGACAAGTGCCAGAGTCTATTGGCCCAGGTAAGGCAGTGGGGAACTCCTCTGCTCTGGCATCATCACTGGTGATGCTCTGGCACCTGTACAGCACCTCTTCCAAGAAAACTTCACCTTCCTTCCCAGCTACTGCCTGATTGAGCTAGAAGGAAGGTGTGAACACTGCCAGTGGTGACACCAGGCATGGGGGAAAACTGCTTCCTCCAGCCTCTTGCTGATAGACCAGGCTGAGGAACCCATGGGCATTAGCTGCTCACCAGTACAGCAGGACCAGGCTTCTGCTGGAGGAGAGAGGATGAGGTGAAACCTGTCTGGGGGCTTAGAACACCGCAGACTTGTTAGCTACAGCCCAGTGGTGACTGTGCAGCTGGAAGAGGTTCTCCAACAAAGGTGTGCATGACTGTGAGAAAGGACAGAGGCATGCTGACCCAAAGCCAAAGGAGAGCTGTTCTTCTGTGCCTGGCACATGCTCACTGGTCCTCACTTTAACCCTCAGCTGATCATGTAAAGCTGGGGACACAGGGTTGGGCTGCACAGGTGGGGTAGGCAGCCAGAGCTGAAATGGGGCTACAGAGTAAAGAGAAGCCAGAGGAGCTGCCTGGGAGCCCCTTTCTCTGCTGCCCAGCCTGTCTGCAGCCCGTGGCTCTGCAGCATGTGCTCACACCACTCGCCTCACCTGGGAACCCAGGAGCCTGTTCCTGCTTGGGATCTGAAGGGGTTTCCTGCCACACAGTCCTGGGTCCTGACCACAGTCACTGACACCCGTGGGAGGAAGACCTGCTCCCCCCTGGCAGAGACGACCTGAACGATCTGCCCTTGCCGCTGCTCTGTGCTCTCCCTCTCTGACACTGCCTGTGCTCAGGCTAGCATGGGATAGAGCAGCACCCGTCCCAGGGGCTGGGCACAGCCTGGGACAGCCACTCAAAATCTCAGCAAAAAATCCCTGAGCCACATCTGCCACACGACCACCCATGTCAGACAGTGCAGGTCCCACTGCAAAGCCCTTAGCCTTGTCCCTTCAGCGGCTCTGGTGTGTGACTGGAGACTCCAGTGACGACACCAGCATGACACCTGGGACAGGGCATGGCAGAGCTGGGTGCCACTTGGGCAGAAACATTTGGCCCTTCCAGGGGAGGTGTCTGCTCAGTGCTCCTCACCCGAGCCCCGCTCTGATGTGCCCACCGGCTGCATCTTCCCAGTGGGTGGAGAAGATGGAGCCCAGCAAGAAGCCATCGGCAGCAAGCCCACGAGCAGGCACACCGCGATGGGGGTAGCAGAGCATCACAAGCCCAGAAAGAGGGGGGCAAGCATGAGCACACACCCACTCTGCACATCCCACGTGCTGGGGTCACGTGGCTGGCAGTGGGTCACACTGGAGTCCCACCCACCGGGCCCCTGGCGTGCTGCTTGGCACCGTGCTGCTGCTGCCGAACAGCCAGCCAGCCAGCCACTGAACGGACAGCCAGACAGACAGCCACCGAACGGACAGCCAGCCAGCCAGCCACTGAACGGACAGCCAGACAGACAGCCACCGAACGGACAGCCAGCCAGCCAGCCACTGAACGGACAGCCAGCCAGACAGCCACTGAACGGACAGCCAGACAGACAGCCACCGAACGGACAGCCAGCCAGACAGCCACTGAACGGACAGCCAGACAGACAGCCACCGAACGGACAGCCAGCCAGACAGCCACTGAACGGACAGCCAGCCAGCCAGCCACTGAACGGACAGCCAGCCAGCCAGCCACTGAACGGACAGCCAGCCACTCAATGGACAGCCAGCCACTGAACAGACAGCCAGACAGCCAGCCTCTGAACGGACAGCCAGACGGACAGCCACTGAACGGACAGCCAGACAGACAGCCACCGAACGGACAGCCAGCCACTCAATGGACAGCCAGCCACCGAACGGACAGCCAGCCAGCCAGCCAGCCACCAAACGAACAGACAGACAGACAGCCACTGAATGGACAGCCAGCCAGCCAGCCACAGGACAGACAGCCACTGAACGGACAGCCAGACAGACAGCCACCGAACGGACAGCCAGCCACTGAATGGACAGCCAGCCAGCCAGATACTGAACGGACAGACAGACAGACAGTCACTGAACGGACAGCCAGCCACCGAAGGGACAGCCAGCTGCCGGCTGGCACTGCCTGGCAGGGCACCAATGGCTGCGGCTCCTCGGGACGGGCTGGGCTGGCGGCTGCGGGTCTGTGCTGGACGATGGGATGTGCTACGCTGGTCCCGGCTGCTTCCCGCGCCCGCCGCTGCTGAGCAGAGCTGTCCTCTCTGTGGGACGGAGGATGCTGTGGCTCCGGCAGCCAGAGGAGCTCTGCAGGCGCCTGCCTCTAACGAGATGAGTAATTCCCTTTCAGTCCTTCAATCAGTCACTTTTAATTAGCGTGCCCATTGGTTTTTTCCTTAGCAAACAGATCTTTCAAGAAGGGTTTTTGCTGCATCTGCTCGGTGGGGAAAGCTCTGTTCCCAGGAGGGGCCGTGTCTCTGCTTGGCCAGGAGGTTCCTCCCATGGAGACCATGGGACTGGGCTTCTGTGTGGAGCCCGGCAAAGGGCCTGCTCACCCCTGGCCCGCAACAGTGATGAAGAGAAGAGCAGAGAAGCTCCTTGCTGCTCTCATACTTTTGGGTGGCTGTCATCTCTCACCTTAATAAACTCCCTGTCTTTTTCAGCCTTGCAAAACTGCCTCGGTGAGAGTCCTTCAGGGGCTCTGACAGGCAAACGCCAACTCTGGCAAGTGGCTACACACATAGTCCTGTAGATACAAACCCTTGACCAAGTCTGGGACTAAGACTGGACCTAGATACACCTGGGCTCCTTTCTGAGAAGGACTTTAGAAAGTGAGGGGGCCTTTCTGACCCTCGGGACTCAATGGGAGGGCTCCCCTAAGCCACACATCAGACTTCTAACCCTTTTACGTGACACCTGTCACAGGTGTAGGGTAGGGCCAAGTCTTGTCCTAGAGAGGTGCTGAGATGGGAACGTGGTGATGAAGACATGATGTCCCAGACACGATCCTTTGAGGCATCCAGGGGTGGGAGTGTAGGTCAGGCAGCTGAGGAACAGAGACTGTCCTGGATGAGGCTGTTTCTCTGCCATGATGCTGCACAAGTGGTGTGATGTGGCACAGCCAGGCACTTCCTGGTGCACACCTCTGTGCCAAGGACTCCACACACGTATGCCAGGCCTGGGATGAGGCTCCAGCCCTGGTCCTCAAAGCTTGGGCACAGCTGAGCCGGGTTCAAGGTCTACCTCACGTACATCCTCTTTGGAGGAGCACATGGGACAGGTCCTTCCTTTCTCTGCTGTGTGCTGCCTGGTCCAGAGGAGCTTTGAGATGAGAAGGTCAGCAGCCCCTGAGACCAGGGTGAGCGAGCTGCCTACGCAGAAATTTTTCAGTTTCTGGCTAAGCAAAGGAGTGCTCTCAGGTTGTCCTGCAGTTAAAGTTTGGTTTGGTTTTTACCAAGGTGGAGATATTTTGGGATCAACATCACCCATAGTTTGGGGTCTGGAGTAAAACACCTTTTTTGGGTTGGTTTGGGGTTTTTAAACTTTTTGTGGTGAAATATTGTTCTTTCTTTACAATATAGCACAACACTGTTTTCAGATTAAAAGCTGTAATGGTTTTGCTTTTCAGGGACCAAAATAGAAATGGAGGCTCCAAAAATTCCCCTCTTGTTCATTTGAGGTTTTGAGCCTCCCCCTCCAGTCACATATCTACCCAAAAGACCACACATCACCATTGCGTGGTCCCTCTCACAGAGACACAGCGGTGTCCTCAGCTTGTCCACCCCTTGCTCCAAGAGCAGGTATTTCTGGGGTGCTTCAGGCAGAAGCTGTGTGCTTGGGCACTTCAAGGCTGTCATTCAGTGCCAGATTCCATGCAGATACCCAGGTGCTCCTTCCCCACCTCATTGCCACGCCACCGAACTCCTCCTGAGCTCACCTGGCACCCATATCCAACACCCAGCTGTTGGGGCAGATGCTGCTAGCCCTGAACCAGAAGGTTTGCTTCCTTTTCATTGGAATAATAGAATCCCAGAATCTCCTGAGCTGGAAGCTCAGGTCCATAAGGCCCATTGAGTCCAGCTCCTGGCTCCACACAGGCCCAGCCAAGTCAGAGATGGGACTGAGCTCATCTTCCAGATGCTCCTGGCCCTCAGCCCAGCTCGGGGCTGTGACCCCTTCCCTGGGGAGCCTGTGCCAGCACCTGACCCCCCTCTCAGTACAGAACCTCTTCCTGACACCCAACCTAAACCTCCCCTGTCACAGCTTCACGCTGTTCCCTCAGGTTCTATCCCTGGTTCCCAAGGAGATGATGTCACTGAGAGGTGACCCCAAGTAGAACAAAGGCTCATGGAGCCCTGGTCTGACCCAGGGGCCTGGTGCTGTGAGCCAGCAGGATGCTCCCAAGGCCTTCCTAAGAACATCAGGGTGTTCTCAGCACTGCTTTCATTGTAACTCCCAAACACAGCATCCCTTCAGCTGCTACAAATGAAGTTAACTCTATCCTGACTGAAACCAGGACACCATTCCCTCGGGATCCATCCCTGGTCCCTAAAGAGAGGAGAGAGATCGGCGCTGCCCCTTTGCCCCCCTCAGCAGGGAGCCACAGACCCCATGAGGTCTCCCCTCAGCCTCCTCTTCTCCAGCCTGAAGAACCCCAGGGACTTCAGCCTCTCCTCCTAAGCCTTCCCCTCCAGACCCTTCCCCATCCTCGTTGCCTCCTCTGGACACTGACCAGTAATTTTGTGTCCCTCTTGTCCTGTGGAGCCCAGAGCTGCCCCAGGACTGGGGGTGAGGCCACCCCAGCGCTGGGCAGAGCAGGATAATCCCCTCCCTGGGCTGGCTGTCTGTGCTGTGCCTGATGCCCCCCAGGATGGGGTTGGGCCTCCTGGCTGCCTGGGCACGCTGCTGGCTCGTGGGTAACTCGCTGTCCACAGAGACCCCCAAATCCCTCTCCCAGGGCTGGCCTCCAGCACCTGATCCCCCAAATGAAGATGTGCAAAGCTCAGCCTACACGTCCTTTGGGTGGGCCTCTCCCTCTCCCCTCAGAGGACCGTGTCCCTTGCTCCCTTCCCATTTGGAGTGAGGGGAAGCTCTGTTTGTGTGAGGGGCCCCAGCCACTTTCCCTTTCCTAGCGCTGGGGGGATGTCCAGGCTGGCCCAGCTTCCTGTGAGTCACCCTCAAACCTCAGCTTCCTTCTGCAGGGCCCTGCAACCAGAGCCCTAATTACAGGGCAAGACTAGCAGAAACAAGCTTATTATTTACAAGGCTAATGAAAATTAATCATGCCTCCCCCTCCCTTCCTTGTGGGAACAGTCATCTTAAAGAAAGCAGATTATAAAAGCATTATGGGCGACTGCTGCGCTGGTTTTTGGCACTAACCAGGAGATTGTGTGTGGGCTGTGGGCTTTGTTTGCTGGTCACCCAAAATTCAAGGGTTAGGAGTACCAAAAGTGAAGCTCAGCGTGTTCTCCCCCTCTCCTCTGCTGCTGGCCAAGGCTGCTGGCTGAGACAGGGAGCAGATGGAGCCTGCAGCCCCAGCGCTGAGCCAGACAGGCTCCAAAGCCCTTTGGTGCTTTTCCAGGCAGCTGCTGCTTCTCCCCAAGCCTGGACCCCTTTGGCATCATCTGTCTGCTTGCAAATGGGGAGCAATGTGGGGCTGGTCCCACCCCAGAACTCACTGTCCACCCAGCCCAGGAGATGGGGGTTCTCCAGGGTGGCCCAGTGGAGCCCAGTTGGCTCCATGTAGCCAAGCAGGACTCAGGAGTACAGTGGCTCCACGCTCTGGTTTCCCATCCAAAGTCGGATGGAAGAAAACATTTCAAGGAGTAGTTAGTGTTGCACAGGCATGGAAAACCAGAGCATCTCATGCCAGCTGGAGCCACTGTTTCTGGAGTGAGTGCTGCTGCCTCTTCCGCAGCAAAAGGATGAAGCCCGCTAAGTGCAAAATCCATCACCTTCACTCAAATCATCGCCATCACTCAGGGGAAACAGCCATGGGTAAGCAAGGTCAATCATGGAGACAGGGAGAGGCCTCCAGCCTTTTGAACTCTGCCCAGTGCCAGCTCCTGTGGTCCCCATGGTGATGGAAGAACTCCCAGGGATGTAGTGTTGCCCTGTGCCAACCACAACCCACCTTTTCCAGGCTTAAAGATTTCCTCGCCTACGAGCAGCCTCTCCCTTCCTCTCACTGGGGCTGCGCAGGCTGGGAGCTGGAGGAAGGCAAGGAAGGGGCATTGGGAGGCCACCCCCAGCCAGCTTCAGGGCTGGTTGCCTGGATCAGGGTCTGGGATGGAGGGAGGGAGAAGAGGACCAGGCTCCAGAGCCAGGCTGAAGGGATGTTTCCTGCCAGGCCTATTGGGCTGCCCCGAGGGAGCTCGGTGTGGAGGAGCCTACCCCAGGCTTCTGCAGGCTACAGCAGTAATTAACTGTTGCTTTGGAGAAGACAGGAAATGAGCAGGAGGTCAATTTTCAATTTCCCAGATGTGTATAACCAGCTTCTAGCAGGCAGCCTGAAAATAAATCTCCATCAGTCTGGTTATCGCTTAATTAACATCACCAGCTACAACATGTATTCCCCAGCCCAGCCAAAGCTGGGGCTGGTGCTGGGGCACAGCTGGTGGGATTCTCTAGCCTGAAATTCCAGTCCTGCTGCCCAACACACTGGACTTGTCCTGCTCAGGCAGGGAAACTGCCTCAGCTTTCTTGGTGTTGCTGGGGGACAGGGATAGCTGCTGGGATCTTTGCCAGAGCCGGCTGCTTCTGGGGCCACTTGGCACAGAGGACTGAAAGAAATTTGGTGAAACAGCTGGAGTGTGTTTCCCTTCTGCATAATCTGGAATAAAGAAGAAAAGAGGGCTCTGTGGGTGAGACACTTGCCCATGCTACTACTCTGCACAAGAGAACAGCATTCTTTCCCTGAGGAAATAGTGCCCCATCTTCCATAAGAAGGTGTGGGTTTGGTAAGTGAGGAGCACTAGCTACTCCAGAGAGAGATTTTTGGTAAAAATGACAATAGGCATCCTGGAAGTGCCATGGAAAATGGCCACTGTGCCCAAAGGCACCTTTAATGAGAACCAACCACCAGATCCCAGCTCCCTCATGAGGTTCAACAAAGCCAAGTGCAGGGTCCTGCAGCTGGGGTGGGACACCCCCTGTTATCCATACAGGTGGATGTGCTGGGAAGCAGCCCTGAGGAAAAGGACTTGGGAGCAGTCGTGGATGAGAAGCTGGACTGGAGCCACCAATGTCATCTGCAGCCCAGCCAGCCAACCCCACCCTGGGCTGCATCCCCAGGAGTGTGGGCAGCAGATGGAGAAAGGGGATTGTCCCTTCTGCTCTGCTCTGGGGAGACCCCACCTGCAGTGCTGTGTCCAGCTCTGGAGCACAAGGACATGGACCTGTTGGAGTGGGGCCAGAGGAGGCCACAAAAATGATCCAGGGGCTGGAGCACCTCTGCTGTGAAGCCAGGCTGGGAGAGTTGGGCTGGGGCAGAAGAGAAGGCTCTGGGGGACATTATATCATCCTTCCAGCCCCTGAAAGGTGCCTGTAGGAAAGCTGGGGAAGAACTGTTCCCAAGGACATGGAGTGATAGGATGAGGGGTGATGGGTTTAAACTGGAAAAGGGGAGGTTTAGGTTGGGCATTAGGAAAAGAATCTTCACTCTGAGGGTGGTGAGACACTGGCACAGGTTGCCCGGCGAGGTGATGGAGGCCCCATCCCTGGAGACATTCAAGGTCAGGCTGGATGGGGCCCTGAGTGACCTGATCTAGTGAAGGTGTCCCTGCTCACTGCAGGGGTTGGAATAGATGGGCTTTAAAGGTCCCTTCCAACCTTACACATTCTGTGACACCAAAGCCTCACCAGAGTACCAGCCAGTGAAGCAGGACATGTGGGTGCTGAGGGTTGAGTCTGTTGCACCTGGGGCCTTCCCATCCCTGATGCCATGGAGGTCCTGTCTCAGTCTTCCAGATTTGGGCAGCTGGCAGCTGCCCAGCGCTGACCCAGGCTGCCCAGCCCCTGTCCTGGGCTCACAGGGCAGCAGTGTTGGGCAGCCCAGGCTCCTGTGAGCACAGAGTCAGAAGACTCCATCTCCTCAGCACGTGCACCTACACCTATGTGGTGTGCAGAACATCCACACTACTGTTGCATGGATGTTGTCCTCAAGGTGGTTTGGGGTCTGGGTGCAGCTGAGGGAGGAGTGACAGTAGGAGTGTGTCCCTGCAGCCCAGGAGCAGTGGGGCTCAGCTGCAGCACTGCCTGGCAGTCTCTGGAGCAGCTCACACCATGAAGGGAGTATGGGCATCCAGCAGAGTCCTCCACTCTTATTCCATCCCTCCTCACCACCACATTCCAAAACACCCTCTGAGGGGTGGGAGCGCAGAGAACAGTGCTGTCCTATGTCCTATCTCCAGCTCCTGGGAAGGGGCCCACTTGGCAAAAATACCTTGGACCAGCTGTCCCAGTGTGCCAGTCAAAAAGTGTGGGGCCATGTCTCCCTCTCAGCCCCTTGTCCCTGCCTCTGCTACATGGGTTTCATGAGAAACGTGGGCTCCAAGCAAACAGGAATCTCCTGAGCCTGAGAGCCCAGGAGAGGAGTCAGGAGAGCAGACTGAGCAGTGTGAGCTGGGAGGCTGGGATGTGGAGACTCATCCTGGCTGGTGGTAAGACCACAATGACTGAGAGGTGTCTTGGATTCACAGTGGGACAATAATGGCCTGCTCTCTGATGGCTCCCTTGCTTTTGGGGGGATTAGAACCACTTGACACCTCACACCAGCCTATCTGCAGAAGGACACTGACTGCTCACCTGCCTGGGAAATGCCAGATGCTTGTCTGGCCTGAGCCACCCAGGGAGGGTTTGCCTCTCCCTCTGTATCCAAAGGGGGATGTCTCCACTGAGCTGGCTGGCTGCAAACTGTCTGTGAGACAACGTGCTGATGAGTGGGCAGTGCTGCAGTCCCCCTTCCCACCCAACTGGAGTGGTCCTGGGCACAGCCACAGCCCACGGTGGCAACCCCCCAGGGCTATGGCATGCAGCTGTGTGCCCAGACCCCACTGGAGATGGACCATGGTGCTGGCTTCAGCTGGCCACCTTCTCCCTGCTTTTCTGTTTACTCCCTGTTGCTGTCTCTGCTCACACACTGCTGGCTCCTCACCCTGGTTTGCAAGGAGAGGTGACAGCACCCCACCGGGTGACCCAGCCAAGAAGAGCACATCAGCTGTGAGCTGAGTGAAAAAAGGAAGGAGATGAGATGAAAGAATCCATTTCTATCCTATCATCATCCTGCTTGGCACTTCTCTTCAGAGCACTGTACAAACATTAACTAATTAATCCTCCCAGCTCTCCTGGGAGGAAGAGACATATTAACATGACTCTTATTTTAGATGCCTGATAAACACAAGGGATGGATGGGCCAGGAGATACCAGACAGGCACAGGCAGAATGGGCAGGTCATGCCAGCTACTCCGTTCTTCCTGCTGAATACTGTGGGGTCTGTGAGTCAGGGGATGTGTCCCAGGCAATTAGCCAGTGGACTCACGAGTTGGGAGGGTGGACAGAAGCGGAGGAGGTGGAGCAGAGTGGTGCAGGAATATGTGACAGAGTGTAAAACCAGAGCAGAAAGGGGGAAGATGAACCCTGCTGCCTGCACAGACAGGCAGACTGCCATAAAGGCAAATGCTGCAGGATGAGGAGCTCAACAGCTTCCTTGGAAGAAGGCACAGGCAAGGAGGGGACTTGTGGGAGCACATGTAAAGGACATCACAGCCAGCTGCCCTGGAGAGGAGTGAGGTGGAAGCCAAGGCTGATGTTTTGTCACCAGAAGACCTTCCCTCCTCAGTCTGCGCTGCCTGACCTTCGGTCATCCACCTCTGGTGACTTCCCTTCTCCCCTGGAAAAGTGCACCACCACAGCAGAGAGATGCTGGCGTTGGCTGAAGCGTACCAGGATGGTGGCATTGCACAGCAGCGAGCGCAGGGTCTCTTCTGGCTGTTCATTGGGAAGACCCCCTTACCCAGGGAGCGTGTCCCAGGGATGCCGGGCACCCCCATCAGCTCCCCCAGCAGCAGGAGAGGTCAAGGGGCCAGGTGCAGAGCCAGAAACTGGGAAGAAATAGTTTTGAGCTGAGCAGCACTTAAATGAATATTTTTTAAGCACCTGGAAGAGGCAAAACAATTCTATTTGGGCAGAAGCAAGAGCTTAAATTCCAGCTTTGATGAAATTTGATAAATGTCATAAAATTAGACTGAAATGGAAGGAAACTGACACTGCTGCTGAGACATTCTGAAGGAAAGTATTGAGATTTTGACTTAAAAACCCCAAACCAAAGGATTTGGACCTGCTTGGTTTGGCAGGTGAGTTCCCCAGCACAGCTAAAGAAGCTGAAGATCCCCCTGCCATGTGGAAAAAATGGTCTGTGGTCAAAAATTTCCACTCCTCAGAGCTGTCCTGCCTGGTGCAACACAGTCCTTGCCTGAAGCATGTGGTGACAGCGAGGGCTGCACAAAGCCCAGGCAACCCCCTGCCACTGCTGCCCATGTGGGTGAGGCCCTCGGGCTGGGGATGGCTGCTGGGTGTGAAGGGGCAGCCTGAGGCATGTGGGCAGCTGCTGGTGTTGATGAAGAGGGAGGAAGTGGGTGACAGAGTTAGAGGAGCTCAACACTGGCCGTGCTCTGCCCAGGGCTGGCACCCAACCAAGGGGAGACCGTCCCCATGCTCTGCTGCCCACGTGTGCTGCAGGCAAGGGACAGGCAGGCAGTGCTGGGCTCTGCATGGCAGAGCTGGGCAGCAAAGGCTGTGGGAGATGCTGCTGCCTGGTCCAGGTTGTCCACGTGCTCCACAGCCCATGTGGGCAGACAGGCTGCTGTTGGGTCTTTGGGCTCAAAGAGACGCAGCCTTGCTCCCTGAGATAGCAGCAAGGGTTGGGAGAGCACAGAGTCACCAGGGGAATGGGCCAGGCCTCTCCAACATCTCTGGCATCTTGGAGAACCTGTCAAGTCCTCAATGCCTCTCCATGGCTGACGGGTGCTGAGGGGGACCTCCTGGTCCTTCTAGTCCCTTCTGTCACATGTGGCTTCAAGAGTGAGCCCAGCCATCAGCAGTGCCTCCTCTACCATGTTGTATCAAACAACCTAATTACAGTACAGTAGTTCTAATTGCAATTACCTCTCCTTATTGCTGCAATTTATTAGTGCTGGTGCATGATCATCCTGGCACGCTATGAATTCACAAAGCAGCAACACAATGTGGCCTCTGTGCCCAAGGTCTGAAGACCTAGCAAGAGCAGAGGGACCATTTCTGCTTCTACACCTGGCCCTGTGGGACCTGGGATGGAGGAGCCACCTCTCTGCACCCGCAGTAAACCCCCAGCCTGGTTGAGCCGGGGTGTTATGCGAAGAAGCCATCATATGGCCATGTTTAGCTTCACCTCCTAAGCACTACCCTCTGGCAGTCCTCTGCAATGCCCTTGAGCCACATGGACCAAGCACCTTGGCTGTGTGCTGGTTCTTGTAATTTCTGACCACGACAGTCTTTATCCTGCCTGGAACATGATAAATAGATCAAGCGCCTTAAATCTTCCTCTAGAAGGCAACTTCTGCCTGCAATTTCCTAGTGTCCCATCTGACAGAGGAAGAAATGCAGCTCCTTTAGCAGGGATTTTGAGAGGACTGGTATGGGCAGGGAGCCATCTCTCCATTCCTGTCACACATTGCAGGGGAGAGATGTAAGGAGCTCCTGGGCAAACCAGCCCTGCTTTCCCCGCAGCACCTTCCCACAGTGCTGATTTCTGCTTTCATCTCAATTTTCAGCCTGAACATCTCCAAACACTGCACCATTTCTTGTGTCCTTCAGCTGAACTCTGGCTTTCTTCTTTTCTCCAGAGTTTCCCCAGTAACACATCAGCAGACAGCTGTTGCATCCCCTTCCTTTCAACAGTCCAAACAAGCCTGGCATCCTTGGCATTTGCAGGTTGACTCTGCTCCCTTAGGACTGGTCTCGCCAGGGTCTTGCATTTAATGTTTCCTCTCCCTTAATCCTGAAGTACTGTCTGAGATCACTCCCATGCTGGGATCCCACTCCCTGTTCCTGCAGTGTGACCTGCTTTCAGTGCTCCTTGCCGGTGGCTGTTAGGAAGGACGTTGGCTGCAAGGAGACCTCCCTGCCAAGCGATGCAGATCCATCTGCGGAGCTGGGCCGGGCTTCCGCTGGGGCTGGCAGGGGAGCGGCCCACCTGCTGACAGCAGGGCTTGCTCCCTGTTCTCTGTGTCCCACCTCCTGGGTTTCTCCAGCCTAAGTATTTCAGAGGATGACCAGGGGCCTGGGCTCTCCAAAGTCAAGCCAAGGTCCTACTGTTTTCTCGGAAGTTGAGTTCAGTTGGACCGGTCCGGCCGCATCATGGAGAGACTTTCCCGCTGTGCCTGAAATTAGAGCTGCTAAATTTTTAAACACAGCAGCCTGTGTAGGCCAAAAACGGAGATCAGAGGCTCTTCCCACTCGTCTGCCCACAGGTCTGGAAAGACACAGTCCATCTGCATCTTGCAGTCTCTCTGAGGAGTTCATCTGGGGTTGGCTACGTCCAGTCTGGGGGGCTGGAGGAAGCCTGCCACAGAGCAGGCTGTGGTTTTGGGGCAGTCCTGGACCCATCTTACATAGACACAGGCACACTTGGTAGCAGAAGATGTTTTTCCTGGTCCCTCTGCATACAGATTTCAGTACAATTAGTTGCTGTTCCTCTAAGGGGCCCCGCACCAATCAAGCACTAATTAAAGGATTCAGGTCAGCTACCTCAACGCCTCCTCTTGCCTTTGCTGAGCCAGTGAGATAGCTCAGCTCCTCGCCACTCCAACTCAGAGAGGATGAAGAAGGGAGGGAAGTCACTGAATTTGTGGGGTAGACTGCAGCTGACCCCTCTCCCTGCTCCACCCAAAGTTCAGGAACCAAAGTGGCGGGTCAAAAGGACACTCTTCCCCTGGGATGGGCCTCCACATGGACAGTTGCACCAAACATGTCATTTGGGAATGACATCAGAATCCCTGAGAAGGAACTCCCTGTTTTCAGGTCACCCACCCACAGGTATTGGGTCTCTGGGTGCTTGCTGTGTCTGGTGAACATTCTACATACGAGCCCAGGAAAAGGCCACTGCTATCATCCCTGTGCAGCACCAGCAGTCAGTGTAGGGGCACTCGTGACCGGGTAACTGCTGGGCCAGATGGCCCCAGAGCAGCACTAAGTGATGGCTGGGCACTGCTTACTGCCTGCTTACACCCTTTATCCCTCCATCAGTCCCCCTGGGTCTCAAAGGGCTTTTCCTGTAAGGAGGTGGAGGTACAGGTGTGGGAGAAAGGGGCTGAGCCGATGCAGCCTGCTCCCCACTGGATCCAGGCCCAGAGTGGCCTGCAGGAACCCGCTGCACCTTATCTCCTGCCCCACCACCTGCCCACCTGCAGTGGGTGGCCCCAGCTACGCCTTGTCCTGTGTCCTCTGGCACCTGTGCTCTGTCTGCGCATTCACAGAACCAGAGGGGTTGGAAGGGACCTCAGGACCTCCAGTCCAACCCCCAGAAGTATTCACTGCATTCCTGCAACTGCCGCTTGTTACCCGAGAAAAAGCCATGATGCCGGCCTACCGCTGCCTGCCTCTGAGGCACCCCAGCACCCCACAGCAGTGCTCCCCCAGCGAGCTCCCTACACATGACCAGGTGTGCGATGGGGCAGCCTCAGCCTGTGGCCCCGTGGGGAACACCCCTGCACCCCCAGTCACAGCCGTGCTGCCAGGGATGGAGAGCGGCAGAGGGAGAAAGGGTGGGACACTGTTGCAGAGACACCTTCTACAGCAAGTCTTTTGGGGGGTGCTATAGGGCAATAGTGGGGTTTTTTCCTTCCCATTACTCTGCAGAGGAGCACGAAGCTCCCCATGGCCAAGTCCCCATGCTACACCCTGCCCTGAGCCTCAGCCAGATGTTGGTGTCCAGGCTCCTGCTCCCAGGCAGGGAAATGGCCTCAGCTTAGGAGATGCACCCACCCCATGGCACGGTGTGGAGGGGATGTGTGTGGGGAGGGTTTTGGAGAGGCGAGGGGAACAGCAAAAGGCCGGGCTTAAGCTGCACCGGTGGAGTTCACCACTCTGTGTGTAACAGGTACAGGCCCTGCGAAGACACAGGGAGGCCTCCCAGGAGTGCGGAGCAGAGCGGCTTAAAATAGGCTGGCAGTAAAAAAGGAATAACAAGGGCAGAAGTAAGTCGTGGAGACATCGGCTCTGTGACTCATGCTCAACTGAGAAAACAAGATGGGCCAAGGGCCGAGGAGGACCAGCCCTGAAGGGACCTGCCTTGGCACCACAGAGAGGGACCTCCGTGCACCAGGGCGGGCTGCTGGGAGAGCTGTGCTGGGGGCAGGCTCTCCTTGCCAGGTGTGGCTGGAGAAGACCCCACTGGGGCTGGACACCAGTGCCACCAGCCAGTACAGAAGGACACCTGGCCTTACAAAGCAGAGGGCAGGACGTCCTCTGAGGAAGCTCCACCAGCCCAGCGCCTGCTCTGCTCTCGTCCCCAATACCCACTACCCAGATAATGGCAGCAGCCCCCACACACGTGGGTCCCCACTCCCAGCTTCCCCTCACACCCGAGGGGTGAGCTACCACCCATCCTGGCACCCGCGCTTGTCCCAGTGCTGCCCCAGCACCCCTGGGGCTGGACAGAGGATGCCGGCAGGACCTGTCCAGTGTCCAGCAACAGACATCACCCAGCCAGAGCCGCACGTACCTGGGGGGTCTATCAAAGCCTCCTGCTCTTCCTCCTCACCGGCCGCAGCCCTCCCGCTCCCCTCAGCAGCTCGGCGGTTGCTACGGAAGGACCGTTGCCAGGAGATGAGGCGCTGGATCCGCTGGATCCCCGCAGCGGGCATCCCGCCCAGCCCCACCGGCCGGTGGCAGGGACAGGGCCGGCAGCCCCCTGCGCTGTCCCGGCAGCAGCCGGCTCCCGGGCATCAGGCGAGCGTGGCAGCACCGGCCAGTCTGGCAGGAGCAGGCTGAGTGCTGCCCCGTGCAGAGCGTGCGAGCACACGCTGGCAACACCCAGAGGGAGATGGAGACGGGAGTGACCTGCTGCAGGGCTGGCGCCATGCCCAGGGCCTGCCAAGCCCCCCATAGCACCATTCGCTGGGGGTCAGGGACACAGCTCGGCCACAGTCACACGTGTCCCACAAATCACAGCTGTGTGACACCCTCCTTGCCCAGCTCTGCAGGGTGGTGTTTCACAAAGGCATCCCGCCAGAGCTCTGCCTGGAGCGGCGCCTGAGCTGCGTGCAGCCTCGCTTCAGGGAAGCTCACCCCTTGCTCTGACCAGACCCCCTTTTGGGGTGCACCGCTGCCTGCTTGGGAATGGGTGCTGCCCCAGCACCCCTGGGGCCGGAGAGAGGATGCCAGCAGGACCTGTCCGGTGCCCAGCAACAAACAGTCCAGCTCTGCCCTTGGACAAGCCCTGGGAAAAACCCCAGTGCAAGTACAGGGAGGAGCCCAAGAAAACCTGATCCTGCTTGCTCACTCTGGGACCCAGTCCCCTACCATGAGGTCAGACCTTAACTCATGTCTGGTGCAGCACGGGTGTACCCCAGCGGGGGCTGATAGGGGAAGGAGAAGGGTTGTGATGGGCAGGGGTGGCTGGACAGCTGGTGCACAGGCAGCTCACTACCCGGTGATAAACGGTGTGCCTTCTGGCAGCCCGAGAGGCTCCTTCCCAACCCAGCGTGTGATGAAATCTTAAGTCCTGACTGTTTCTAAAGAAAAATAGGAGCAGAAAGGACATCTCACACTGACTGCAAGCAAAGCGGCTCCAGGCGCCCAAGGCCCTTTCAAGGCAGCTGTGGGCTCTCCTTCCTCTCTAACAGGTCACTTGATCCCATTCCTGCCGTTTCCTAGTACAAAGCACACCCACGTGTGTGTGAGCAGGCTGTGCTGCAGCCACCAGCCAGACCCACGCTGCGACCTGCCTGTGTCCCTTGGTGCGAGGCGCGGCCCTGGGAAGGGGGCTCTGCAGCAGCCGCGCTCTGCTTGCACCCCAGCCACGTTCCTTTTTCAAGGGTATATAGGAAAATGAGAGCCTTCCCCAGAGAAGCCAGGGGTCTCCACCAAGGACTTTGGGTGGCTGAAGTCACCCAGATACTCTGCTCAGCTCGGCACCCTGCTCCAGGTGCCTGTCTGGCAGCAGTGCCTCTTGCAAATGGCTCAGAACAACTGTCCCCTCTTCGCAGAGGGGGAAACTGAGGCCCAGCAGCACACTCAGACCTGTCTTGCTGAGCTGCAACTGGATGTCCGACTCGGCAGCTCTCTCATGGCCCTCATCTGGTTCAGTAATTCAACTGCCACCCCAGAAAGCCAAAATACTGCTTCAGTCTGTTGCATGGCAAGAAACAAAGTCTACCGGAATGTAATCCCACCATGCAGCTGTGGGGTGCACCCAGGCTGTGCCTGTTGTGTCCCCAGCAGGCCCCCAGAGCTGTGCTTGTCCCCCCTGACGGAGCAGGGATGAGAGCAGCTCTGGGTGGCTGAGGAAAGCCCACGCTTGGCAACAGAGAAGGATCTGAGCACTGCCCACACCCGCAGAGTGACCTGGGGTGGGGATGGTGGCAGACCTCTGTGAGCCCCTGCTTTGGGAACACCGCAGCCTGGGACCAGCACTGGTCCCCTGCCGCGACACGGCAGCCCCACGCTCTGCCTGTGGGGTGCCCAGGTGACCCCAGCCTGCTGGCAGTGAGCCTGGCACCCTGCTCTGATTTGGGGAGCGGGGACAGCCTCCCACCAGGTACAGCTGGAGCAGCTCCAGCAGGAAAGCAGTCACTCCGGGCTGCAGATGGCACGAATGCCTTGGAAAGGACCACGTCTGACATGGCTGCCCTTCAGCTTTAAAAATCTCCTTCTGGGTCATTTATTTCCCTGTTTCTGAGACATAAAACTGGACAGGACAGGCGGGCAGCTGCACTGGGCTCGTGTACCCTGCGGACATCTGTGAACAGGGCCAGTGCAGCTACCACCAGCTGACTCCCTGCATGAACATCACATCTCCCAGTACCAGCTCCCCAGGGGTTAACGCGCTGTAAGAGCCAAGGAGCCGGTGGGATGAGCTTGGCAGCTCATGGGCAGTCCACCAGGACTTTTCTCCACCGGTGGGTGAAGGAGACCTGGCCGAGCTGAAGCTTGGAGAGGTGCAGGAGGGACGGTGGCCGTCCTGCCATGCACACAGCATCCTGTGGGGCAGCCCCCCTCCAGACCCTGCAGCCCCAATGATGGCATCCCCAGGAGCAGCTCCCCGCTGCAGCCCGCAGCAAGGAGACCATGGTGGGAAATACACGTAACCCCTCGTACCCAGCCTGGTTCAGGTGTTGGGTGAGATGATCCCTCCTTGGGGGCTTGGGCATAGTCTCAGCAGAGCAACTTTTCTGAGCAGTGGCCTGAGGCTCAGGTGCGTCCCCTCGGGCGGGTGGCAGAAGGGCTCCCTGGAAGTGCTGCTGCCCAGGGCTTTGTCACATCTGCCTTTAAGCATCCTGTGCCCATTCCAAGCTCCCAGGACATCAAGGTCTCAGGAGCTGTCTTCCACCCAGGCAAATCTGGCCCTGGTGCCTGGGGGCTCAGACTTTCCCCACTCCTGACATCCCTTTCCTCGGACGCAGGGCATCTGCTCCTGAGCATAACGCCAGCACGAGCCACATGCCTACAAACCTGACACTGATCTTTCTGAGCCAGGAGATCAGCCAGGTATTAAGTGAGGGCCTCAGCCAAACCCCGGAGCAGCTCCAGCAGCATACAGCATGTAATATTCATGGAGAGCTGCAGACACACACACTGCCTGGGTCCCAAAGAAACGCAGATGCCAGGACAGAAAGGGATTATCAGCTGCAATCCTGGGCTTCCTGTGCACAGGGCAGGGACAGCACAAACCTGAGACATGAACTCCTCAAAGGAGAAGGAGACTATAAACCGCCAAAGCCCTTTCACCCCAAATTTATAGCAGATGTGTCTGAAATCCTGCCCGACACCTGCCTGCAGAGCCGGGATTCACAGCTACAGTTCACACTGCCACACACCCGCTTCGTACACCAATCCCCAAGTCCCCCCTCCAGCACTGCCACTGAAGCTCCTCACCCCCTTCCTTCAGGAAAACTAACATGGAAAAAACCCCCAAATGACAGCAGTTACCTTTATTCCCTGCAAAGCCAGGCTTGCTTCTGCTGCTGCGGGTCATGGGGCAACTGCCCCATGTCCCTGTGGCCTTGAGGCTGCTTCAGCCCAGCCAGGATCCTACCCCAGAGGGGGGTTTGAAGCCAGTGTGGGGCCGTTTTGGCTCCCACCCCAGGGTGTGGGGGTGTGTAGCAGGTGTGGGGTCGTTTTGCCATGCAGCAGTTTACACTGAGCTCACAGGAGCCCCTCTGGGTCTTGGCGAGCTGCCCAGCTTCCCCCACCCTGAACGGAGCCGGGAGCCTCTCAGCTGGCCCAGGCTGCCTGTGCTGCAGCATCACCTGCACTTTGGCAGGATATTTCCCAAGCTTTTCCCCTGGTGCAGAGTTCAGTGGCCAATTTATTCCTTCCCAGGCACACCCAGCGCCTGGCCAGCTCCTGCAATTGTCTCAGCATTCAGCCTGAGCTTCACACGCCTCAGCTCCGCGAGCCACGGGCCTACGTGAAAACCCAGCTCGCTTCTCTGTATTTTAAGCAGCAGAGCTCTGCCCTTCTGATTGCAGCAGCGTGACGGCACGCCAAGGAGCTTGAGAAATCAGAATGAAGCAAATAAATCTCAGCATGTGGTGTTTCCAAAATCTTCCATCTCCGGCTTTCTCGAAAGCCAAACGTGACACCTGAGCACCCAGCACTGATTGTCCTGGTCTCCCGTGTATGGAAACACGAGGTGTTTATAAAACCACTTCAGTACCTCTCTGCAGACCTCCTTCTGGTGTCTGAGAGCGCACAGGAAACCCAGGGCCACGGGCTGAGTGGTGTCAGTAGGGATGAAGGAAGCCAGGGCTAACAAGTACCTGTGGGGCTGATCCCTGGACCCCCCCCCCCACTCTTTCAGAGGTACCTCTCAGCACTGAAAAAATGGAGAGAGCTACAGGCAAGCCCTGACCTGGATGTCCTTGGGGTTGGACCCCAGTGGTGGGAGGGTGACTTTCACCCTGGCCAGCTGTGAGCATGGGCAGCAGTTGCCATCAGCACCCCTCCTGCAGCTCCCCAGACACTCCTGTCCACGCAGACGCCTGTGCCCCTGCACCCCCTGGCCTCTTGCAAAGCCCAGTCACTCACCAGGTGGTGACGTAAGATGTTACACCAGGGTTTCCAGGCTGTGGGACTGCCTCTCCCCTCCCAAGCACACATACATGTGTGAGTGCACACACAGGGCAGGTGCTGACATGCTTCCCCAGGCTGTGCCATGACAAGCCAGAGCCACTGAAAGGACCCAAGAGAAGAGGGAGGGAGGAAGAGGGAGGCAAATCCATTGAGAAGCCCCCAGGAGTGCTCAGGTGCCAGCAGCAAGCTGGGGACAAGCAGGATTGCAAAGCCCCTGAAGGAAATGCTCCCTGGGACCTTCCAACTCCCTCTCCATCTCCAGAGCTCTCCTTGCACATGTCCATAGGCTCTGGGGACAGGTGGGTAGTGGTGTGGGCTGCTCCTGTGACCCTCTCTCATGGCAGAAGGTTAGCTGCTTCCCTAACCTTGGCACCAGCCTTGCACCAGCACGGCCACTGTCCTGCGTGCGGGTCTGTGTGGGCTCTGAGCCCCCTGCCCACAGGAGGGGATGGCCTCTCCCCACCTGAGTGGTGCAGGAGGGACACAGTTGTCTGCCAGGAGCCTGTCCCCAGGGGCTGCCTGCATCCCACCAACCTGGCACAGCGAGGAGGGGCCGGGGGAACACCGGAGCAGAGCTGGTGGCATGAATGGTCACCCCGTAGGTGCTGGTACCTCTCACTGTGTACCGCCCGGTGCTTTGGATGATGTGGATGCTGCAAGGTCAGGTCTTCTTCCAGGGATGCTTCCAGGCTCGGGCTCCAGAGTGCCCCCCAAACCCCACTTCAGCCTTCTGGTGCCTCCATTCCAGATCTGTAAAGCCAGGCTCATGGCATTTCCTCTGCCTGTCTTACTAGGACAGGTCCTAAGCCACTGTGGGCTGGAAAAGTCTCCACGTGTGGGTTTGCATCTGGCTTTCATGGTGGGATCTTGGGCTCCTCAGGGACTAACGTGACCTCTTGTGCTGCATCTAGTGAGGGGAAGCGCTGTGCTGTGGGTTCCCCTGCCCAGGGATGGGACATTAGCAGGGCTCACACAGCACCCTCCCAAGGCTGCCACGTCATTCTGCATCGCGCTCCCATGTAATGAGCACAGTGGTCTCAGCTTGGGCATTTGCAGACACCAATTTATCCCATCCTGTTACTTGACAACAGGTGCGTTGCCAAGGGGTCAGGACAGGTCATAAACAGCCCTAGAAGACAGGGCTGCTGTGGTGCTTGTGTGCTCACACATATTTCCTCTGTACAGAAGCACAACACCTCAGATGAGAGTTATGCTCACCTAAAGCTGCAACCAGCATCTTTCTTTCACACTTCCCCTGCTGCTTCCCCCGAGGATGGCTGAGGACCATGCAAACAAACAGAGTGACCAGAGGAAATGAGGCAGTGCTGACTTCAGCTAACCCTCAGGCATCCCATAATCATCATAGCTGAGCAATCACACCTTTGCTGCTGTGGCAATTCCCCCATGGGGATTCAGCAGCAGAAACTCCAGAAAGGTATGCATGACAAGGGGGCTGCTGCACAAAGAGCTTCCTGGGGGCTCTGGGGGGAATTTTTGGGATTGAACCAGGGCATTTTGGAATTGTATTTTGGATAGTTTGGAGAAGGGTCAAAGGTGGGGAAAGGGAAGGATCCGGGTAGAACAGGCTGGAACAAGCATGCAGTGTGTCCTGCCTTCTTATCTCCCTATGTGGTGCATCCCTGTGTGATGCAGATATTCCAGTGAGCTCCAACCCAGACCTTGCCAGTGAGTACAGTCAGCAGTGCTGGAGTCACATCCTGGAGAGGCTCGGGCTTGGGGAGGTGGATACCAAGGGCTTTTTCCCTGCAGGTTTTTTCCCCTGAGTGGTGAGCCTCAGGACTAGGATGGGGCAGTTCATGCTACCTGTATCTTGCCCACACAAGCGCTGCCCTTCTACCTGCACTGCTCCACTACTGCATCTGCAGGGTGTGTGCCTGACAGGGTCTGGCTCAGCCTTGCTGCTGGCAGGACCTGGCAACAGTGGGAGGAAGATTTTCCTTATCTCAACCAAATCCCTAGGACCTTCAGTTCATGGGACTGAACTACCCTGAAGAGTCCTGGCCAAGGACATCCCCAGAAATAACATCTGGGACAGGACAGCCTGAGAATCCTATTAATTGCTCGGTTGCTCTGTGGGTCGCTGGCTGGCTGCACCTGAATAAGTACAGCTCAGGAGCATCACTGTCAAGGTTGCAGCCCAGCAGTCCCCAGCGTGTGCCTGGGAGGCAGCTTTTTGGCACCCAGAGCTACGTGTTAATAGTAAGGTGATAATATATTGAGCCCTACCTAGATCTGTGAAACCACTTCTCATCATGGCATCCCGTGCTGCTGGCCAGTGAGTGCGGTGTGCTGTCAGGCAGGAGGAGCTGACGTAGCATCAGAAGCACCCCCAGGGACAAGACACCATCAGGATGCCACAGAGCACCAGCTCAAATGGCTTCTGAACATCTCCGCATCCCTGTAGGAGCTGGCATGGCCACCCCACCGCGTCCCAGGCGCTCAGAACCCTTGAAGGATCTTTCTTTCTCTGCTCTTCCAGGGGCAGGGATGCTCCACCCTCGCTTTACACAGGGTGAGGAGCAAACGGCTCATTCAAGAGTCTGTGAGAAGCACATGATGGACTTGGGAGGGCAAATTCATGCCCCAGACCCAAGTCTGGCCCCTCATCCAGCCGGTGGGGATGCTCTGTGTCCCACTGGTGGGGCTGGGGGCATGGACACTGGCTGTGTTGCTCCCCACCCATCTGTACACTTGCATCAGCCAAGTGCTCAGACAGCACAACTCACAGCTGAGCTCTGAAGAGCCCTTTGTGTGCCTGGCACGAGGAGCCAGAGCGTGTCTCCTGCACAGGCTATGGCAAGATGAGGAGGTGACGCTGCCGGTGCTGTGCCCTGGTGCTGTGCCCTCAGACAGACACTGCGTGCCCGAGCTGCAGAGGCAGCACAGCCAGCCAGCACTGGCACTCAGAGGGTCACCAGAGGGGCTCCTGCCTACGTGTGAAGGAACAGAGTGAGGGTGAAAGGACATTGCACAAGGTTGGAAGCTGCCTCAGCCACCACCTGCTCTGCAGCAGTCCTGACCATGCTTTCCCCAAGAGCCCTTTTGATCCACAGATCTCAAAGTGCTTCTGACAGAAGCAGAATGTCCCAGAGTGGACACCAGGTCATGATGATGGTTTGCTGTTTGCTCCTTCCAGACCTGCTGTAGCCTGGGCTCCTGCTGAAAACCCTCACGCTGTGCTGGGTAAAGGCTGGTGGGAGATGCTGGCATTACTCTGGCTGTGGCACTTCTTAATGCTCTGGGGAACACTGGTCAGCAGAGATTGATCAGCAAAACCACCCCCTGCACAGCGAGTGAGCACCAGAGCCACCCTGCTCATACGACTTGGGGACATGGGTGCTCTGTCTCCAGAACGTGGGGCAGGCTGAGCCATGCCCCCTCCTTCACCCCATGGCTGCATCCCACTCTGAAAGCATCGCTCAGCCCACTGGAAGGCAGGTTGGGAACTGGGTTTTTGCCACCAAGAGGATAAAATAGTTTTTGGCAGAGAGGCCAGGTGCTCATCAAAGCTGCCTGGTCTCCTCTGCCTCAGAGAGGGATGAACCAGGCAGAGGGAAGGAAAGATGCAGGGCAGTGTCATGATGTTTGCCCTGCCAGCTGCCTTGGCTTCCCATCCTGTGATTACCTAAGAAGAGCTGCAAATGTCATGTGTGGCCAAAAAGGGAGTCAGAAGCACAAGAAGGACTGTGGAAGAGAGCAAGGGGCAGGCACACCACTGCCCATTCTTCTCCTCCTGCTTCCCTGGGCAGCAGCAGTGCAGCAGCAGCAAGCTTTGAAGGCCTCTGCTGGAGGCCACCAAGATTCCCCATCAGCTGAAGGGTTTTTTGAGGACACTGATGTTGGAAATGGAGACAGTCAAGTCATGGGACCAGAGAGGTTAAACCCAGTGGAAGCCCATCCGCATCTTTCCTGGACAGGGAGCACTGCATCCCTCTGTGAGCCTGGCTTCACGAGGCTGGTGTGGCCCTGCCATGGAGCTCAGTGCTGGCTGGGAGCCTCTGTGGCCACTGCTCAGGCTCTGCTCTACTCCAAAGACACCCTGGTGCCAGAGATAACTTAGGAAGCTGGTGAAACTCAGGTGAACTTGGCTTCCTCTGAGGTTGGTGTAACCATGACACAGGAGTTACTGGAACCCCGATTAGTACATTAAACCTTTCCTGGCTTTGAGGTCTCTCTGCAGGGTGCAGCAGTGAGGCAGCAGACCAGTGACCACCCAGGCTCTGGGCTCTGGTGCCTACAAAGCCTCTGCCTTTGCGGGGAAGTGAAGGTGCTCAGCATCCCTCAGAACTTCCTGCAGCTGACCAACTGCCCAGACTGGGGTCAGGGTTTGAATCTTCAGGTCTGGTCCTTGGACGCAGAGGCACGACTGCCCCTGCAGCAGTACCTCTCTGTAGGACTGGGCACTGAGGGCGAAGCTGCCTCTTGTGCATGTGCCACAGCAGAAAAGACTGTATGCTCTGGGGACAGGAGAAACTTGGGTCTGTGAGAATAAACACTGCCTCCCCTCCCCACAAACAACAAAGCCCTGAGCCTTAGACCTCTGCTGGTTTCCTACCTTTGGCAAATAATCCCAGAGGAAAGGTGGCACCAGCCTAAACAGGGTTTAATTTGCTGTTGACAATCCAGCAGGTAATTACATTACCAGGTACCTGGCTTTTCATTAAGGCCCCCATGCAGATGTTACTTTTCTTGAGCTGACATAAATGTGCTCATTTGTCTTCATCCAAGCAGCGTGCACACTCCCTGCCATCCCCCCAGCGACCTGGCGCAGCACGGGTGCCGTGCCCCTTCCTGAAGCCGCCAGTGCTTATTCCCCCAGATGAGCACACGGGCCCAGGAAAGAGGTTCTCTGCAGTCATGGCCATCAGCCTCGTCCCTGTCACTGGCCTAGCCCTGCCATTGTCCCCAGTGCTGCCACCGTCAGCCTCGGCTCCTCCGTCAGCCACCAGCTTTGCCGCCAGCCGCTCCAGCGTGGGCAGCATGGGGCAGGCAGGTCATTGCGCCTCCCCGCAGACAGAGCCTGGCACCTCTGGGCCAGTTCTGCCACCCAGCTAAGGAGATTGATTGAGAGGGGGCCACGATGCCCTCCCCAGCACCAGTGATGACCCTCATCCCTGTGCCCAGCCAACCTCACACTGCCCACCCATTCCTTGTCCCTGCCAGGGCTGGGGACATGGCTTGGCTCAGCGTGTCCCTGGCCGCTCACTGCTGGCTGAGTGAGCCCAATCCTGAGCGGCTGGCTCAGGCCATGAGGCTTGTTTGCAAGGGCATGGAGTGATAGGATGAGGGGTGATGGGTTTAAACTAGAGCAGGGCAGGGTTAGATGAGACATGAGGAAGAAGCTCTTCCCTCTGAGGGTGGTGATCACTGGAACAGGTTGTCCAGAGAGGTGTTTGGAGGCCCCATCCCTGGAGACAATCAAGGTCAGGCTTGATGGGGCTCTGAGCAGCCTGATCTAGTGAAGGTGTCCCTGCTCACTGCAGGGGTTGCATGAGATGGCCTTTAAAGGTCCCTTCCCACCTAATGCATTTGATGAGTCGATGATTGTTCTGCTCCTGGGGTCCCATCCTGCTGTGGCACAGAGTGGCCTCCAGCCTGCCAGCAGCAAAACATACCTGGCCAGCTGGTAGGTGAGGGATGCAGCTGATTCCTTGGCCTCATGTGAGAAACAAGGCCCCAGCATCCCAAATCATACAGGCAGCATGAGAGGATGGCAGCAGAGTCTGATTTTACTTTTACAACATGGGGTCCCTCGGTCTGCAGTGGAATTTGGAACAGGAGTGGGATGGGAGCAGGCTGGCTGACATGGCAAGGCTGGGGAAGATGGAAATCCACAGATAGCACCGTGCAGCATCCTGGGGTGTGTGTGATTCTTGTACAGGAACGCACAGAACAAGTCTGTGGCATTGCCAGTGCCCATTAGCCCCTCACAGTTAATCTGCTTAAAGAACCCCTCTTCCTGTAGAGAACACTTTTCTGGCAACAAATGTCACTGGGTCCTGGTCAAAGTGCCCTGCTGCTGCCCAAGACAGGAGCCAGGTGCCCAGGCTGGGCTGATGCAGCCAGGGAAAGCTTCCAGCAGATCTCTGGACCTCTGTGGTCAGCCTGGGTGGGAGGACAGCAAGCCCCAGATGAGAGATCTCTGGCTGAAATGTGTGTCCCAGACAAGGTGTCATTTCTTCCCTTTGCCACCATTTAACCTACTGCCTGGGGGTTATGCAGAGGAGGAGGGACACAAGAGCACAGAGGCCTGTGAAGTGTGGGGTGCAGTGTGCCTGCTGCTTGCTTGGCAAGGGAGAGCAGAGGGGCAGAGCTCCATGGACTACAGAGGCTTCACTCAGTCCCTCTGAGCAGTTGTTCATGAACATGCAGCTTGCTGGCACCCTCTTGTGCCACCACCCTGCAGCAGTGAGCCCCAGTCCCTCCTCTCCTTCCACCCAGCAAGAGCTGGGACCCTGATCCCAGTGCTGCCAGTCCCGCTCTGGGCTCTGCAAGACCCGTCATGGAGACAGCACAGGGGATGCTCTGCCCTGAGCGCACAGCACTGCTGGAGCATCCCGCTGATCCCTGCTCCTCCTCACCACAGCCCCTCACACAGGGACCATCAGCTGTACCTCAGCTCGGCTTTGATGCCAGTGTGGTGGATGTCACCACTGCTGTTGTGCTGCCACAGGAACCCCAGTCCTGGCCCAGCCACCTCTGTTTGCCATGCTCCTGGGTGCTGGTGCTCAGCAGCCGCCTCAGCAGGGCACAGATGGATCAAACAAAGGGGAAAAGCCCCCCCAGCCATCTCCATCTCACACCCTCCTGAGGTTGCAGGTTTGGCCACTGGCACAGATTTTCCCCAAGTTCCTGATTCCTTTTGATGGCCCACTTAGGCTGACACCACCCTCTCCTCATTACCTCTGGTTTGCTTCATTGCTGGGCATGGTGGGCCCAAATCAGTGGTGATGAGCTGCCTGTGGGGTTCAGTGGAGCCTTTTGGGGAGCACAAACAAGGGCTCACTTCAAGGTGTTGAATACCCAGTTTTCATTTACCTTCTTCACATGTTCTCCTGACTATTCCTGCTCACCTCTGGCTACTTTATCATGATGTCTCCAACCTCCTGAAAGCTGGAGCTGTGCTTTGACCTTCAGCCTTAGGAAATCAAGCTGTTAGGCTCACAGAGCTGCATGGTTTTCCTAGACATCTTCTACTGGGGACCTATGTTGGGAGGTGCTAGGCTAAGTAGATAAATATTGGGAAGACCCTCCAAGATGCCATGATAGATGTCCTTCAGGACAGTCTGACTCCCTGATGCAACTGGGTGGGCAGTGGGAGAGATGAACTGCTAGGCCTGTAGATGAACTCCTGGAGCCCTGCTTCCAGGGAGGCATGTTTTCTGCTTCACCTCTGCCTCCTATGTCTGGCATCCTCCTTCCTGCAACACACCTTCTCCTCTGCCTGCTGAAGCGCGGGGCTGGCTGGGGTGCGGGCTGCCCTGCAGCAGTGCTGGCACGCTCTGCAAACACCACCACTCCCACCAGTCACCCCCTTCTCCCCTCTCCAACTCAGCAGTGTGCTTGCCTGCATGATCAAAGACTTCAACCTTGGATTTGGCAGAACTTGGCCAAAAAGTCTGGAGTGGGTTCAAGGCCTCTGGGAGCAGCATGGGAACACAATGCAAGAGCACACCAGAGTGGGGATTTCGGCAGCTGGGAGAGGGACAATCCGTACCCCTGAAGATGGCACACATGACGTGCTCCCTGAATCAAGGTCACTGTGAGCCACGTCACACCTTGTAGGTGCTTGTGTCTGGGACTCTGCTAACTCCCAGCAGTAGCAGCACAAGGGCCTGTGTAGGGAAGAGGACTCGTCCTGTGTGAGCTGAGGGACTGCTGGGAGGTCAGGTTCTCAGGCACTGTGAGACCTGCAGAAGACAATGACATGCTCTCTTGCTTTCTGAGAGGTGGCTACAGATGCTCTGAGCTGCCCCATCCATCTTGTCAGGGGAGCAGGCACGGCGTGGAGGCTGGCAGGGTGTCTGGCTCTGCTGGGCTGGGGACAGCCTTCCTCTGGCAGGACGTGCCTGCCCTGGTGGTAGCATGTGTGCCACTGCAGGTGAAGGGGACAGGTTCTGTCTCCATCCCAGGGAGGCAGGGACCTCGGAAGGACCTTCTGAGCCTAAAAGCCATTGGCACAGCACCATGACCCCTGGGGCGAGCCTGCCTGCTGGGGCTGGAGCTAGGGCACTCCACGGGTGCATTGCTCACACCGTTCTCTTACTAACTGCTTCATTAACTAAGAGCTTTGTTAATAAAAGGTTTTCTAATAAATATTGGCTGTGATCTGTATGTGCCCCAGCTCAATCCCAAGCCTGGGCAGAGGGAGTCCACACCGCTGGCAGGACAGGGCAGGGCCAGCTCCCAGCAGGGCTTCTCTATCCTACCACTGGCTGGTGGAAGTGGGACAGGCTTTGCACCATGCAGGCAAGGGCTGCTGGCCCTGGTCTCCAGCACTCCTGGCCGGGTTTAGTTTCTTTATCGCTCAGTCTCAGCCCTCAGGGCAAAGTCAGCTCAAGTCAGGACTCCCCTGGGGGCAAAACATCCCACAGCACACACCCCCTCCCCTGCACATCCCACAGCACATCCCCTGGCACATCCCATGGCAACATCCCACAGCACATCCCCTGGCACATCCCACACCACATCCCCTGGCATATCCCACAGAACATCCCACAGTACATCCTATAGCACATCTTATAGCACATCCCATGGCTCATCCCACAGCATATCCCATGTAGCAGCCAGAAGGGAGGTCAGGGAACCACTGGTGAATCATTCCCACAGTGTGAGAAAGCTGCTCTGGGAGTCTCCTGAAGCAAGAGTGATGACGACAGTTCCCCTGGACTGCGGTGGGGCTCCTCTGCTGAGGCTCCAGCCCCTGCAGACAGCTGTCAGCTCCAGCTCACTGCTTGGCTGCCTTGGCACTGAGTCCAGCTGCATGCTCGAGGGTCTCGCCTGCCGAGCCGTCCCCAGGATGCTCTATTGCTCCTGCCAGCTCCACGGGTCAGTGTGTTCAGAGTCACCTTCGTGAGATGTGCCCGGGCCAGATGGAGCTGAGAAGGCCTGTGCTCTGCAGCTTCAGGGTCCAGAGGTGCCGCAGGCTTGCAGACCCCTGATCCTGTACCAGGAGCAGCTCCAGGGACATCTGCTGACATTCAGAGCCACAGAGTCTAAATTTATGCAGTCTGCAGCAGGGAGCTCAGAGACTTCTACTGACTTTTACAAATGGGAAGAAGAAACCCCTGATTTAACTGTGGCCTTTCCCCATTCCCAGCAGTGACCCACCCACCGACTGCGCCCTGGCTACAAACACGCCTTTTCCCAGTGACCCTCCTGGCTGGCCCAAAACGTACCCCTGGTTGTCCCAGTAAAAGCCAGCCTCCCAGCCAGCTCCAGTGTGGGGAGAAGGGAGCGTGGCAGTGGGTGCCAGGTCAGGGAGCAGGGCTGGGGCGCTGGCTCAGCCTGCTGCCCAGGTGCAGAGTGGTGTGGGGCAGGAGAGGGCTGCTTCACTGGCTGGGCAGCACAGGGTGCTACAGTAGCTACTGGAAGGACCTAAAAATAACTCCTGCTCCTGTCCCACAGTGCACTCCAACACCTTTTCCTAGCGCCAGACCTGCTAATTGCTCACACAATCACAGCGGCTGTGAAGAGGAGTCACAGACAGGTGTAAATACCCAGCAGTGAAGGTTAAGCAGCCTGGAGGCTCTCACGGGAAGCTGGTGTGTCTTGGAATCACAGAACCATTTAAGTTGGAAAAGACCCTTAAGATCATTAACCCACTACTGCCAAGGCCACCACTAAACCCTGTCCTTGAGCACCACATCTAAGTGTCTTCTCCAGTGCCTCCACCACTCCCCTGGGTAGCCCCTTCCAGTGCTTGACAAGCCTTTTGGGGAAGAAATCGTTCCTAACACCCAATGTGAACCTCTCCCAGTACAACTTGAGGCCATTTCCTCTCATTCTGTTGCTTGTTACTCGGGAGAGGAGACCAACCCCCACCTCACTACACCCTCCTTCCAGGGAGTTACAGAGAGCGATCAGGTATCCCCTCAGCCTCCTCCAGACTTAACCCACCCCCATTCCCTCAGCTGCTCCCCATCAGACCTGTGCTCCAGACCCTTCCCCCCTCCACTGCCCTTCTCTGGACACCTCCAGCACCTCACTGTCCTGCTGGTAGTGAGGGGCCCAAACCTGAGCCCAGCACTCAAGGGGCAGCCTCACCAGTGCCCAGGATGGGATGGTCACTGCCCTGGTCCTGCTGCCCACACCATTGCTGACACCAGCCAGGATGCTGTTGGCCTTCTTGGCACCCAGGCACACTGCTGGCTTATGTTCAGCCACTGACCAGCACCCCAAAGTCCTTTTCCACCAGGGCTTTCCAGCCACTCCGCTCTGCATTGTGTGGGTTTGCCTGTCTTGTTTGTGAGGAAATGCCATGGAGCTGCCCCTACAGGGCTCAATCTCCACAAGCTGCTGCTGTTAAGGATTTGATAACACTCATAGCAAGAGCTAGCAAGAGCCCCAGGTATCCCCAGACCAGCCTGTTAGTGTCATTAGCCTCCTCTGTTCAGCCATGGCCATCCTTCCTGCTCAGCCTCAGCGGTAAGAGAAGCTGCAGCTTTGCTCAGTCCCCAGCTTGATCTTCCTCTGAGGACCCCCAGCTAATGGCACTCGTCCTCGGGCTCTTTGCAGTAGCTCCCCACCCCCGGTGAGCTGCAGGAAGCCATCGCCTACGAGCGCCATTGGGCAAGCCTTGCCTTGTGCTAGCAGTAGGGCAGGGGCCAGCTGTCTCTGAAGCCAGCTCATCCCATGGCACCGGGTCCCAGTCACACTCTGTCCCCAGCTCCCGGGGTGGCTGGCGGTCCAGGCACAGACACGGGTCGGGTCTCTTGACGCGGCGCCTGCGCTGACCGTGGTGCAGACAGCGTGTGCCTCCGCTGCAGGCAACTGAGCAGTATGATAGGACACAGCTAATCAACACCTGCTGCCACAGCTCAGGCAAGGTGCGATTTCTGTCTTGCTGTACATGGGTAGGAATTTCATTCCAGGGGATTTCTCACAGGGGTTTTCCCTCCTCAGGTCTCCTGCACAAACCTGCCCAGCAATCACGTCACTGAGACCCAGAGTTCCTCCTGGCCTTCACCCTGGGCTGTGCATACATCAGCTGCAGCAAAGGAAATGGTTAATGTCAAAATAGAAGCAAGCTTGTCCTTTCTGGCAGTGTTTCACCCCAAAAGACAATGCAGGACAAGAACATCCCCTGTAAGCTCTTGGGAGGATACACAACTAGTAAACAGTAAAGGAAACAATCACCTATGACCGTCAGGAGACCTCTTTCCTCACCAGTTTCTTGTCAGACCTGAGCTCATTCTTCCTTTCTGGGCACTGTGAAATGCAAGTACCAACTGAGAGGTGAGAGAGAGGCCTGGAAGCAGAGGCAAATGGTTGTTCTCCTGCAAACACATCAACCTGGTTTGTGTAAGCATGCTGAGCACTGCCTGGCAGTAGCTTGTGAGTAACGGAGCTTGGCCACTTCACTGATGTACTCATGTATGGGGCAAAGCATCCTCTGCTCCTCACTGGGTGCTCCTGGAGGCACCAGCACCCCAGGGCTGCCCACACGCTGCCTTTCCCCCTGTGGTGCTCAGCTTCGTGGCCGCTGTGGCTGGGTCTCCATCAGGAGCAGACAAGACATGACAAGAAATAGTCTGTTGGTAACTTCTGTGGAGCTTGTGCAGCTGCTGGCAGAGGCAAGGAGACACTGGGGGGTGGTGTGGAAAGGCACCAACTGCTCATGTCTTAGAGATCTCCACCTGCCTCGTGGGACACTGCAGCCTTTGGGCCTGGTAGTGCAGTAGATCTAGACTGAAATCTGGCTGGCAAGGGGGCAGCAGCCTGAGCTTGGGTTTAATGCTGCCTGCTCCATCACAGCTGTACATCTGTCCAACCAAAGGCTGAAACTGGCTTATCTGGCACTGCTGACTTGAGTTTGTGATATCTGCAATTAGCTTTCCTTCTGTAGGCAAGCTGAAGGTCCTGTGCTTGGGTCAGGACAAGCCTCGTTACCAGTACAGGCTGGGGGATGATGTGATAGGGAGCAGCCCTGGGGAAAAGGTCTTGGGGTACTGATGGATGCAAAGCTGAACATGAGCCAGCAACCAGCACTCACAGCCCAGCTGACCAACCCCATCCTGGGCTGCATCACTAGAAGAGTGACCAGCAGATGGAGAGAGGGGATTCTGCCCCTCTGCTCTGCTCTGGTGAGGCACCTCACCTGCAGTGCTGTGTCCAACTCTGGAGCCCTCAGCACAAGAAGGACATGGACTACTTAGCCATGAGGATAATCCAAGGGCTGCAGCACCTCTCCTATGAAGCCAGGCTGAGAGAGTTTGGTTTGTTCAGCCTAGAGAAGAGAAAGCTGGGGGGACACACCTTAGATCCCCTTCCAGTCCCTGAAGGGACCTACAGAGAGGCTGGGAAGGACTGTTTGTAAGGACATGGAGTGGTAGGACGAGGGGTGATGATTTTAAACTAGAGCAGGGCAGGTTTAGATGAGACATGAGGAAGAAATTCTTCACTCTGAGGGTGGTGAGACCCTGGCACAGGTTGTCCAGAGAGGTGTTTGGAGGCCCCATCCCTGGAGACATTCAAGGTCAGGGTGGATGGGGCTCTGAGAAACCTGATCTAGTGGAGATGTCCCTGCTCACTGCAGGGTGGGACTAGATGGCCTTTAAAGGTCCCTTCCCACCTAACACAGTCTGGGATTCTATGCTGAATCTCTACAAGACAATCTGTTTGCTTGTCCTAGTCCCCAGGAATTTACATTCAGCCACCTGGAAATGTCTTCTCCTCAAGACATCCTACTTCTCCGTGTGTTTCCAGTGGAGCACAGATTGGTGTGCCCTCATCCCACCTGCTTGCTTTAACATCTCTGTGATTTGTCTCAGCAAGAGCACAGTCACTCTGGGGCTGCAGAGGTCGTTTGGACTTCCAGGTCACCAGGGTGGAAGGAATATCAACTGATCTGCCTACAGCAAAGGTTACCACATCCACTGCGGTTTTGCCAAAAGCCTCCAAGGCAGAGGGGTGAACATGAGATGAAAGAGGGACACAGCCCTTGTGTGAGCTGCCTGCAAGGTGGACGTTTCACTCCACAGAGGAATGATGGATGGAACAGCTGCCTGGTCACTTCAGAAAGGTCATTTCTCATGTCTGCAGTTCAAAACCACTGTGGTGCTTTACGATGAAAGGCAACAGGGCAGTCTTGGTGGACATGGTGTCTGGGGGCTCTTTGCAGCAGCAGTTTGATTAGAGCAGTGAGCAGGCTGAGTCCTGGAAGCCGCCGTGTTCCCAAAGCTCCCTGCATCTGTTAGGTCAGCAGCATCTCAGCGCTGGTGAGCACAGGGCACAGGGGGAGATCTTCAAATTAGCTAGTGGTCAGACTCTCTTCTCACCATCCTCCTGTGCTCCCAGATCACTCTCATGACTCATGATGCTATATATATTTATATATATATAAATTTGGAATCAAAGACCCACCGAGTCATTAAGAATCTGCTTTCCCTGCATGGCCCTGAGTTTGCTGGTGCTCCTGCTGCTCTCACGTGTGCCACGGGGATCTGAAGCCTTCTCCCAGCCCCACTTTGCCAGCACTGGAGGAGGAAGAGTGTGATTTCCAAGAAGAATGGTAAGTTTGTGAAAACCTCTGAGGGCCTGTGGGATGGTGCAGTACTCAGGGAGGGCCCTGCTAGGGGTGGATGGTGGATGTGGGTGAAATGAAAGGGGGGCTTGTGGAGATCCCTGGCTAAGTGCAGGCAGGACATATCCCACCCCACTGCTTCACCCACTGCCTCTTCTAGGAGCAAATGGCCTGTCATGGAATCACAGAATCACAGGATGATGGGGTTGGCAGGGGCCTCTGGAGATCTCCCAGTCCCACCCCCTAGAGCAGGGTCCCCTTGAGCAGGCTGCACAGGACAGCACCCAGGATCACAGGGTTTGAATGTCTCCAGAGATGGAGACTCCCCAACCTCTCTGGGCAGCCTGGCCCAGGGCTCTGCCACCCTCCCAGCAAAGAAGTTCCTCCTCAGGGTTAGGTGGAACTTCCTCTGCTCCAGTTTGTGCCCATGGCTCCTTGTCCTGTCCCTGGGCACCACTGAACACAGACTGACCCATCCTCCTGAGCCCACCCCTCAAGGGTTTATCAGCATTGATAGGATCGCCCTCAGTCTTCTCTTCTCTGGGCTGAAGAGTCCCAAGTCCCTCAGCCTCTCTTGGTAAGAGAGATGTTCTAGTCCCCTCAGCATCTCTGTAGCCCTTTCACCCACTCCCAGGACACAGTGTTGCAGATGGGTCTCTGGATGAGGTGGCCACATGAAATGACAGGCCTCTGACCTGACCTCACCTGCCATTTACACTGGTGGGGAGCCCACTGTAGCCCTGGAAAACCAATTCCATAGCTCGTGTCCCTCCAGGAGGTACGTGCCCTGAGACACGCCTTTCCTGCCTCTTTGCTCCCAGTTCTCTCTAGGGTATGTTCATGTGTCATCTGTGGTGCAGGGGAGAGAACATCTTCCAAGGCAGCTGCTTCATTTTCAGGTTTAATAGACAGCTCAACTCACAAGGCCTTGGGAGCATCCTGCTGGCTCACAGCACCAGGCCCC
Organism: Hypotaenidia okinawae; assembly: GCA_027925045.1. NCBI lineage: Eukaryota > Metazoa > Chordata > Aves > Gruiformes > Rallidae > Hypotaenidia > Hypotaenidia okinawae. The sequence continues at coordinate 1,557,844 of BSDF01000016.1, forward strand.
TGGGTCAGACCAGGGCTCCATGAGCCTTTGTTCTACTTGGGGTCACCTCTCAGTGACATCATCTCCTTGGGAACCAGGGACAGAACCTGAGGGAACAGCGTGAAGCTGTGACAGGGGAGGTTTAGGTTGGGTGTCAGGAAGAGGTTCTGTACTGAGAGGGGGTCAGGTGCTGGCACAGGCTCCCCAGGGAAGGGGTCACAGCCCCGAGCTGGGCTGAGGGCCAGGAGCATCTGGATGATGAGCTCAGTCCCATCTCTGACTGGGCTGGGCCTGTGTGGAGCCAGGAGCTGGACTCGATGGGCCTTATGGACCTGAGCTTCCAGCTCAGGAGATTCTGGGATTCTCTGATTCAGATTGCAGGGTTATTCTTTCAGAACAGAAATTTTACTCCTCTGACTAAGACCCAAAAAAATGTAGAACCCCCTGACTTTGTTCCCCACTGTTTGGGTGTCCCATTGCAGCCCTAGAAATAGCAGCAACCTTTTTGTTCGTGTAAGATCTTCCCTGGCAGAGTTGTGAGGCTGTGGAACAGGCTGCCCAGGGAGGGGCTGAGTCACCTTCCCTGGGTGTGTTTAAAAAAAAGGTAGATGAGGTGCTTAGGGATGGGAATGGTTGGACTTGATGATCTTAAAGGTCTTTTCCAACCTTGTGGTTCTGTGATTCTGTGAATTTTCGTGGACCCTTGGATAATTTTTAAGGGAATAGAACAGCCTTACAGTGTCTTGGCTGACTCTGGGAAGTGAGGTTTTCTGAAGGGACAAACATGCAAAAAGAGGAAGAGAAAGAAATCAAAAGGAAGGAGGACTCCATGGGTGATAGGAAGGCCACGTTCAAGTTATACATAATACATTATTCTGCCACATGCAATTTATCTCCTGACATATGCTGCGGTAGCATATGGCATGTGTATAAATCAGGGGAATGCAGAATTAGGGAGAGGCTGAGTTCCTGCAGGTTACCGCTTCTGACGGGGCTGTTATTTCTCTGCTGCATCTGCTGCAGTCCCACCTACAGCAGGACCTGGCAAGGGCTCGCTGCTTCACCACGTTGTGAGCACGGGGCCAGAAGCTAGCTCCTCCCTGGGGTGCAGCAGCCCAGCACCCACAGCCCTGCCTGGGGAGCAAGGAGGAAGGAAGGTACCCAGCGGGGAACAGCGGGAGAGGTGGGGGGCTGTGCTGGGATGGCCAGGTAAGCAGCAGATCTGCTAGCAGCCTGCCCAGGCAGAAATCCCACCTGAACTGGAAGAGCAACCCTCAGTAACCCAACCACTAACCCCCTGCAACTTCACAGCCAGCCAACCTGCGCCACCTCTGACCTGTCACACTTGTGCTCAGCAGACTGTGTCCTCATGGACATCTCCAGGGGATGACAGAGGGCTTAGTCCCTCCGGGGTGATACAGCACAAACCCCCTCAGCAACCCACACTGCTCTCCTTCGGCTTACATCATCGGTGCCGTCGCTACGGGCTTGTTGCTTTCATTTGACTCAATCATTTGGCTGCCTCGGTGAGCCCTCTGTATTGTGACTGCACGCAGCCTCAACGAGACGATCACGAAGGGAATCCAGCTCTTCCCAGGAAAGCTTTCACACGAGGATCTCGGGAGCACTGTTCTCACCACGGCACTCCGCGGATCCACGGCTCGGCTCCTGACGCTGCTGGGGACTGGCATCACGAGGCTTGTTTGTTTCCCGGCATGTTATTCACTGACTTCATTTTCCAGCCAAGAGAGCTTTGCAAATAATAATAAGAAAGGATGAATGGGATGGCATGGGATGATTAACCAGGATTTGTGAAGAGGGGCCAGCAGTCTGCATTGCCAGCAGCACAAGCGCTTCGCAAACAACTGAGTGTATCGCCCAGCCTCCCCGGAGGGGGAGACGTCCCTGTAGCCACTTTGCCCTTAAGTAAATGGCTGGCAATGCTTACCCACACTACCCAGCAGCACCGCCGAGCCGTGCTCACAAAGACCCTTTCTGTTGTTGGCATCGGGAGGTTTTTGATCTCCTTAGAGTCGAAGCTCCTAGGTTTATCCCTGCTCTCTGAACGCATTGCCACAACAGTTGGGATTCGACGCCGTTATAATCTTTCTGGACTATAAAGAACAAGGCATGCCTTTCCATAGCATATGGCTCTCCTTTTACAACAACAGACACCAGAACTTTCAATTAAGTTTCTGGAAGAAGCGCTGAAACACACATGACTCATTTCAAAAGTGCACTAACAAGTGAAATGATCCCATTTTTTTGCCAGATCTCTGCTCATCAGGAAACAAACAGTATCTGATGTCTTTCTTTATACGTTGACGAAAACAACACCCTTCTCTGTCGACACTGAGCTTGGGTAGAAACCGTCCAGCTAAATATTATAATATTTGATAATAGTCCTGCCAGCACAGAGATGACTCATTTAATGTAATGTGCTGCTCCCCGAAGATTGCTTTTCAGCACAGCAAACAATTAGCTAGTTCATTCATCCCAGCTTGAGAATGGTAGATAGCTACAGGACCACGGGTACTCTCCTAACAGGAGCTGATTTATCAACAATCGTAGCTGCTGCTCCTGTAATTAATCTTATGCTATTTCCCTCTGCTGACACTCCACTGCTGGTCCCAACCCTTCCTCTTCTAATGCTCAGAGCAGCATAGAAATTTGATTTCCAGTCAGTGACATGGAAATGATGGGGCAAGACCCAGCTGTGGTTCGGGGGCTCTGTGCTCCTCAAACACCACCCCTCCGCTCCTGGGGGCAAAGCAGAGGTGTCCCAGCCCCATCCCCATCCTGCAGCGGCCACTGCTACTGTGACACTTCACGTGCCCAAGCTGGTACCTGCGTGCAGGACCCCACACCAGCCCGTGGAGGCACATCTGCCTCTTCCCACGGCTGTCCCAAGGGAGCCACTGGCTCAGCCCCAGCGTGCCCATGGAGGGAGCGGACCCCTTTGTGCCTCCATCTCTGGGTCTTGATGAGGATTACAAACAGGGGGAGCATACTTGTCCCGGATGCCAGAGGGGAGGCAGGAAAGATTGTTTGCCCAGGGTCATGCAGCAAGCGAGCGAGTTGTCTGACCTAGCGGGAACCAGGATGCCCAGCAAGAGGCTTCAGGAGCTGGAGGCAGGAAGCCATCGCTACCCCCTCCTGCGTATCTGCCGCTGCTCTGCTCTGTCTCCTCAGTGCTATTATTTTTCTGACTCAGCAATCCTGCAGTACTTGGGCATGGCCAAGGCACCGGCAGGTCACAGAATCACAGAGCTGTAGGGGTTGGAAGGGACCTCCAGAGCTCATCGGGTCCAACCCCCTGCCAAAGCTGGGATCTCTCCAGAGAAGGAGACTCCACACCCCCCTGGGCAGCCTGGCCCAGGGCTCCCTCACCCTCACCAGAAGAAGTTCTTCCCCAGATTGGTGGGGAACTCCCTGTGCTCCAACTTGAGCCCATCACCCCTTGTCCTGTCCCCACAGACACTGAGAAGAGGCTGGCCATGTCCCCCTGTGTCCCACCCTTCAGCTATTGATCCCCATTGAACAGATCCCCTCTCAGGCTTCTTTTCTCCAGGCTGAACAGCCCCAGCTCCCTCAGCCTTTCCTCCCAGGGGAGATGCTCCAGGCCGTTAATCATCTCCAGAGCCCTGCACTCGGCTCTCTCCAGGAGATCCCTGGCTTTTTATACCAGGGAGCCCAGAACTGGATACTGCTGTCCCCTGACCCACACCTCTGGGGCAACACAGTGTCCCTCCTCTGGGATCTGCTTCCCAGCTGCTTTTGGCAGAGTGAACCCCTGGGTAATTCAAACCCGAAGCTGCTGGTCCATCCTCTGGCTTCTGCAGCACCTGCCCCAGACATTGCTCAGGAGTGCATTAGACACTTGTACTCTCTGGATCATGAAAATGGCAGATCCCTGACAGCGAGCATTTCTTTATCTCACATCCTTCCAAAAGAGACAGCTCCTGGGATTTTTTTCCCCTCTGGACCTGGGCTTCAACTGGAGATTTATTTTATTGTGGGTTCATTGCTATAATTATTGCCAGTGTGAAGATGGTGACCTCAGCACCCAGACAAATATAACAATGAGTTCATCAGCAGCATCCTTGTAATTACTGCCCAAATACGTGCCATGGAAACCAGGAGAAAGTGGTGATGCCCAGGTGGGGCTGGGAGGGACCCAGAGGGCAGGACTGCATGGGGCTGGTTGGATGTCAGGAGCTGTCCTGCTGCTGGAGGGTGCTGCCCAAGCCATCCCCCTGTCTCTGCAGGCTGGGCACCCTCCTGGGAGTGGACAAGCCTGCCCTCAGAGTTACCGCGACTGCTTTTGGGGTAACCCCCATCCCCTCAGCTGTGCTGCCGCAAGGGATAGAGCATGGACCCCTCAATGTCACATCCCCATGGACACCATGAGGCTGGCAGCACAGGGGTATGTGCACATCCATCCTTCCAGCCCAGGGGCTGCATGAGATGCCTGGGGAAACAGCCTGAGCCCCACCTGGGATGTAAGAGGTCTGCTGTGGTTCTAGGTCATTTCATAGATGGCACTGGCCCAGTGCCCGTTACTGCTCTGGTCTCTCTGGGGGTCTCCATGAGCCCCTCTTAGTAAAGGCAGGTATCTCCTCTTCTCCTCAACCAGCCTATACCATCACAAAAGAGTGGTTGTCCCACCTCCTCCCAGCTGTGTGGCCCAAGCACCCCACCACCTTCTAGCCCAGACAGAGTGGGTGTAGCATGCCAACCTTGACTTTGACCCTTGTTTAGCAGCACTGATGATCTTCAGGGAACAAGGGCCTGCACAGATACCAACCATTTGTGCTTCCACACTTCCCATCATACCACAGCCCTCAGGGCTGGGACCAGAGTGCCCAGTGCTCTCAGTCCCAGGCTCCCCCAGGCCCTGCTGGCTTGGCATGGGTGGTGGCACCTGGCTTGGGGACCTCTGGGGCAGTTCTCTGGTCATTGCTGTCGCCCTCTCCTATACCAGCAACTGAGTCAAGACAGTTCATTACTGCTTTGGAAGAGATGGGGACATTCCCTTGTAAGAGATGCCCCGTTGTGTCCCCCATGTTCAGCCTTCAGCTCCTGCATCCCAGAGCCAGCACAGCCCTCCTGAAGCTCAGTTACTTGGACAAGGACCTTCTGCCTGACCCACTGGCTGCCCTCTTCTCTAAGTCTCCTAATTTTTCTGCAAGTGCCTCCAGGAAGGTGCTGCCACTGAGACCAAAGCAAGGTCTCATCTTTCTACAGCGTGCCCTTGCCAGGGGAGAGCATCTGGTGTTGACAAACTAAATCTAGTTGCTTCTATTACACACCAGGTGAAGAGCATTGGCCAAAGATGAGGAGGGGAAGTTCAATTTGAAGAGCATTTCATTGTTTTCCAGTGACTGCTTTTGCAGTGAGTGTGCCAGAACAGCTGCTCTTTTTCTTTTTAACATGCACTGTTTTGAAAGGGCAAAGTTTGGGGCTTTAGCATGGAAACCTCACAAATGAGAAGGAAATGAACATGAACAGGAGGATCAGCTAGCGCCCAGGGGCATGAGGGTCTTTGGTTTCCACCAGATTAAACACTCCAGAGTGGCGGTTTTGCTTTTGAGTTGGTTGAGAAGTGTAACTATTTCTGTTTAGGTCCAAGCCTAATTCCCTCCCTGTCTCTCAGGACTGCACCAGGACATCCTACACTCAACCTCAACTTTCTGAGGGCAACATCTGTTCACTGAAACCCTGATGGATTAGGATCCTTCTGAATGTACTTCATTTAAGCATTGGAATGAGTTCAGTACTCCTCTATCTCTATGAGCACAGCACCGCCTGCCTGTTTCTGGATTCATCACCTGAAGCACCAGATAACTCAATCTCTGGACAGAAAGACCCTACAGAAGATGCTGAACTTTGCTAGAAGGGGTGTTTCCCCAGACATTAACTGTGCTGCTCCCATCTGTAAGGAAAGGAGGTGGTCAAGAGCTCGTCTGGGCCAGGGTCAAGAGCTCATCTGATCCAAGACTCAGAGCTTGGCTGGAGTGGAGAAGAGCCAAGAGAAGCCCCACCATACAGCTGCTCTGACCCAACACAGGTTGACTGTCAAACACGCCGGCAAAACCCTGCTCACCTCATCCTGCACGGCAGAAATATTGACCATTAGCACCAGATAAATGTGAAGGAACTGCTATCAGCTCAGAGACAATCCTCAGACCAGAGGAGAGACAGAATTAACCAGCTTATTATTATTATTTAATGCCTATATTGTGAGAACAGACGAATAATTCGTTTGTGAGGCTGTGCATGCAAGGCTGTTATGAAGCTTAATTCATTAGTGCTTGTAAAGTGACTTGAACTTGTGAGATGAAAGGTGCCCTCTGAGTGCCAAGTACTATTACGCTTCCAGTACTGCGGATCTTTAATAAGGATATTGAACGACTCCTCTGAGCCAGCACATTGCTTTTTTAACTTCTTTATGGCTGTTTTTACAAGCACTATCCTAGAGAGCCAAAAAAAATAAAAACTTGCAAGAAAAAAAAATGCCCAAAGAGCCTGCATGGCTTCCTGTGCCTGCCAATCCTGCTTCCCACAGGGCAAGGTGGAGGGATCAGGGCACAGCCACCCACCCTGGGGAGGGAGGGAGGGATGGATGGATGGATGGATGGATGGATGGATGGATGCATGGATGGATGGATGGATGGATGGGGTGGAGAGAGGTGCAGCAGCAACCCGACTTCATGGCTGGTGGACTGGGGTGATGATCCCACAGCACTCAGCCTGGCTCCCTGTACGGATTGCTGCCAGCCTTAGGGGTCAGTCACCAGCCCCACTGCGATGGCTCTGGGGACACCGCTAGGAGGCTTCTGAGAGGGGGCAAGTGGGGAGAGAGGGGCAGTGGTGCTGGGGGCTGCTGGCAGGGTTCCTGCTTTGCCTGTGGGCACCCAAATAGCTGCCTTGCTTGCTCTCCACACTGTGGAGTTTGGCCACTGCAGGGGGAGGTGACAGTAGGGGTCCATCCACCCACTCATCCATGACAGCCTACTCTCATCTCCTCTGGCAAACAGCGTGAGGGGAAGGCACCTGATCTTCTCTGGTGAGCTCTGCCTGCCGTGCCAGGAGCTGTGCCCCCTGTGCCCCTCCAGCTCCACTCTGCCTGGCCACGGAGATGAGGGAGATGGTTTCCCCCATGGAGCGGGCAGTGGGGATGGATCTTACCAGGTCCCCAGGGCCTCAGAAACACAGGCCAGCCGAATGACTTCACAGAAGAAGTGCTCATGTCCTGGTTTGTTTCCTCCAGACCCTCCTGGCTCGCTCTCCGCCAACGCAGATGCTGTCGGCCCTCCTGCTCTGCTTGCTGGTGAGCAGATTTATACCAGCTGACACGCTCCCTTCCCTGTGCACCAAGCAGGCTCTCATGGACTCCCTCGATGGAGATTCTGTGACAATATCATCTCTCTGCTTAGAGCAGCCGCTGGCTCCACAACAAAGCTGTTAGAACTCAGCCAGGCTGGGCCAAGCTGAGGCACCGTGTGCTGCACATTGGAAAGCCTTCCTTCACACTCATCTTCCCACAGCTATCCTTGCTCCTTTGTCAGGGAAGAACATGGCCGTGGGTCCACAGAAAACTCTTCCCTGACTTTGCAAGGTGGGAAGATCTTTCCCTTCCTGAAGTCCCACTTATGGCATCTCTAAGTGCTGCTGCATTTCCCATGAACTACAACGGCCTCTGGAAACACCTGCTTTCCAAAACTTCCAACTCAGAGGAGAGCAGAAAGTGTCAGTGGAACATGCTGAATGCTGCATGGCATCATACTGCTAACACAATCTCCAAACAGCCAGGAAAGTGGCAACTTCTTTCATCGAGGGAAAAAATGAACCCTCAAAGAGAAAGCAGTGACCTCCTCACCTGCCTCCCTCCCTTCCTTCTTTAAATGTTGCTGCAACCAGCAAAACTTGCTCATTATCTCCAAAGGCAGCTTTCACAAATTGCTTGGTAAGGCCTGTGGGGTGCAGCGAGGGTCTGGCTGGCTGGAGCTGGGCCGCAGTGCGGCCTGGCAGGCCTGGTGTGTCAGGCAGGCAAGAGCTGGGGAACGCGGCCTTGCCTCTGCTGGGGCTTCAGTGGAGTAAAGGGCTCATCATTGGCTTTAATTATTCCAGAGCCTCTTTACTTGGAGGGAAATAAAATATTTATCAGAGACTCGTGGCTTTGGCAAAGGAGATTAAACTCAGATTAAATTTTTAGATGCCTGTAAAATTTAATTGGCATTACTGTGGGACGGGTTCTGTCTCTGAAAATGTAAAAGGCTTCTCTGGCCAGCACTAACCTGACCTTTGGAGAGCTGACACTTCCCAGCATCCTCAGGGATGCCCAGGACCAGCCTGGGCTGGTGCCCCTGTATCACCAGGTTCCCATCCTGGTCTGACAGCCTTGACCACCTTTGATCCAGCAACGCTGCTGGCAGACACAGCCCTTTCCCCCTGTACTAGGAGAACTCAGCAACCATGATACATGTGGGCACCAGAGAGGTCAGATCTGCTTGGGAGAGGATGGAGCTGGTAGGCACTGACTGTTGTGCCTGTCTTCATTGAGTCTGGGCCTCAGGCCCAGCTGCCAAACCCATCTCCAGCTCTGATCCCATCACCCAAACAAGACAGCAGATCCTACAGCTGCTCAATATGTACCTTTGGAGGAGCCTGATCCTGGTTGATGTCTCTATCTTCTGATTTTTTGCATGGACATAGCCACTGCATGGACACAGCCTTTGCAGGCTTCATCGTGTGATGCCTGGCAAACCGCTCTCTCCTACTGCCCGTTACCTCCTGACATTCATTCCTTCCCCAAATCTGACCTTAGCCCGGCCTTGGCAGTGTCCTTCCTGAACAACACGCCTGAGACAACACACACCCCAGGACAGACAAACTTCCTTCAGACAGCTACAGACCAGAGATCAGCAGAACAGGTGGCTGGACCCAATGATCTCTTGAGGTCTCTTCTAACCCCTATGATTCTGTGATTCTGTGATTCTGTGACTGCAGGTGTGCATGCCTGCATGGCAAAGAGATGAGCAAGGTGCCCCCACAGCAGCTGCTCCCACCAGGGAGAAGCTGGGACACACAGGACATGTCAGCTTACAGTGGCTAAATTGCTAATTATCCTTGGCCAGTCTTGCAGAAGATCCCTTCTCTCGTGCATGCACAGCGATGTGTGCTCTCGCCCTCTTGTTTTGTTAAGGGATGCTTTGTGTCAGAATGAAAGCCAAGGGTGGGTAAATGGTGCTGTTCCAAGGGATGCAGGCCAACGTCCTGCTCGGGGAGCAGTGTACGCTGCAGGCAGCCCGGGCTCTGTTTGTCCTTCTGTATGTTTTAGTGCTCAGCAGAGGCAGGAATCACTGTCCAGGCGTCTGCTCCTTGCTCTCGCGCCACAGTTTTCCTCCTGATGCCTGCTTTTCCTGCTGAAAGTCTTTTCTCAGGTTTTACAAGATCTCACTTTGCTTTTATCTCTGGAGCAGATACTCCCACATGCCAGGGAAAGCAATCCTGAGAGGTTGAACCTGGAAATCCAGGGAGCTGGACTCAGGAATGACCCAGCTCTTTACTTCCAAGGGCAACTCCTGCTACTGAGATCTGAATAAATCTGATGAGTTTGAAAACACAGCGTATCTCCTCCTCACTGTCCTCTGCTCCTGTACCAGCTCTTGGGTTTCCAAACCTACATGTGCTACCCCAGTTCCCTGCCTTCCCCAGAGTGGCTGCCTTCCCCAGAGTGGCTGCCTTCCCAGTGATTTAATGGTTTCCTTTTTCAGCCAACCTTGTCAATGCAAAGAGTTTTTCATTTTAGCATTAATCTCCCCAACTCCGCTCTTCCCAAAGGCTTACGCAGACATGAAAGAGATAACTCTTTGCTTTCCGGCGGGCAGAGAGACTCTCTGGCATCACCTGACTGAATTAAACAGAGACATCAAAAGAACCCATCAAATTCAATGTGACCAGACGGCGAGTGGAAGTCAGAGCGGCGCTAAGGCAGAGCAAAGACTCGGGCTGCTGCTGCGGCGGATTTAAAAGAGGACAAATCCCGCGGAGATTTTTCCCCTTCAAGGGAAAAGAGGATGAAAGCACCAGGGTTCAAGCAGTCCCAAATATGCAGGCTGCCATCATGCAGGAGCAAGGAGTGGCCGAGGGGCACTCGCTGCCCGCACTGTGACTGCAGCGCGTGTCCCACCAGAGCCACTCAGCCCTGTTCGGCCACCAAACACCGCAGGTCCCTGCGAGGCCCAGGGCTCAGTGCTGTCTGATGTGAGAGGCACCAGGGGGGCAGATGGGATGCGCTTGGTCTTGCAGGAGAGCAGGAGCAGCTGGGGTGGGTCCTGCTGGGCTCCCTGGGACCCTACGGGTGCTCGACTGGCCGCAGAGGACATGTGGCCCCTTCCCATGCTCGTGCTTCATTTCAGCTCCATGTCACTGTGCAAACACACTTGGCTCCCTCCCTGACCGGGGGCCACACTCCCGACCCATCCATTGGCCCACAGGCAGGTTTGGGATGCGATGCGAAACAGTAGCGGATCCATGAAGCAGACTGCCTGATGTAACATGTGAACTTACAGGAATATAAATCAGGCAGGCTCTGACACACAAGGTTGCTATGACAGGGATACTTCAGAGTGTTTCAGTTAATTAGTACTTAATTAACTTTAACGCCTCGGAAAACTCTACAAGCTGTATGAGTCGGTCTGCGTGTTGTCACTCATGGGTCCCCACCTGTTTAGGCAGCTTACCCCAGACAATTTCTGCTTAAAGGGAAGCTGCAAAGTGAAATGCATTATTAACTCGACCTCTATAATCCTCTCATCACGTCTCATGAGATGCTTTTTAATATCAGGCCTTCCAAGATGAAACATATGGAGATGCTGGGGATGAAAGGGAGCCGGTAACATCATGGCGTTTCAAGTGACTCTGAATGCCTGAGATCACCGTGGCTGCCGAAGGCTGGCAGGGGCATGGCACGATGGGGACGGCTGTCAGAGCCTGGCACATCACAGGGTGCTCGGGCAGTGGAAACCAGCCCCTTCCACTTGGTTGGGGTATGGTCCATGGATGTCTTTGCCAAGCTGCAGCGGGGGAGGTGCAGGAGGGACCATGGGTGCTTGAAGATGAGCAAGCCGAGCCTTATGAGAGCTTGTGTGATGGGGTCTGAGTACTGGGTTAGGCCTCCCTACCTGGTGGGAGCTGGGAGATCCTCAGACCAGGAGGGTGGCTCTCAACTGGAGCATGACACTGTGATGCTCAGACTCCTGCTTTTCATCTCCTGCTCCACCCGCTGAAGCCACAGGACCTCCCCTTGCCTTGCTGCCCCTGGAGCGACTGCAGCATCCGCACAGAGCCAGGCTGAGCCTTGCACAGCCAGCGGTGTCTGATGCTGTGTCAGTGCCCCACCAGCTCCTGAGAAGGGGCTATGATGGCCAGTAACAGGGGTGAAGGGAGGTGTGAAGGATGGAGCGATCCTCCAGAGTCCTCAAGGAGGTCTCAGACACCACCACCCCAGAAGATATCCTGCAGGCAACAACCCAGAGAGGCCATTGGCATACGGAGGGAGAGGTCAGGAGAAGAGCAAGGAGAGATCAAGGGAGAAGACCAGACTCCTTCGGGAGGAAGGATTGCAGCATGGCAGCTGCAGATCCACCAGCTAGAGACACGGCACAGCACATCCCCCTCCTCCTAGTAACAGTGCCCTGAGCACCAAGGCAGCTCACAGCACCCCAGCAAGCCAGCTGCCCCCCAGAAGGAGATCTGCATGAATATACAGCCTCACAAAATCCAAGGACAAACTCCAGGAATTACAGAAGCCCTTTTGGTGGGGAAGAACTCCCACATTTACAGCAGTTTCTCCCAAGAAGGTCACTGAGTGACCACATGTGGTCACCATGACAGGCTAAGAGAGGTGATGAGAGACAGGTTCTCTGCAGGAAAACCTGCCAGCGCTGCGCCGGGACACCCCATTAGCACACATCACTCAGCTTTATATCCAGTGTAAAAAGGCAGCAACAGCTGGAGCTGGAATCTAATTTTCTGGGGGAAAATATGAATAAAATAGAACATATCTGCTGTGGAAATGAGTTTATCCTCTGTCAGGCTTGTTGCTGCTCTGGCATGGCCTCTGTCACGCTGCAGAAGGTAGGTGATGTTAACATGTTTTCCTCCCTGTCCGTTGTGCCACAGCACCAAGTGCTGCCACTGTAGCTGTGGGCTTGCAAGCTGCTGAGGTAGAGAGCACAAGTCTTTAATCCCATTCATCTCCAGTGATGGACTCACTGACAGGCAGAGGACAAACCAGTGCTCCACTGGCCTCTTGCAGTCCCATCTCCTGCCAGCTGCCTTCCCCAAGTGCTTCCAAGCAAACTGGCAGTCAGAAATCGTGGCTTCAGGGATGACCATCCCACCTTCCCCAGATCACGTCCTGGGTCACCAAGCCCCTGCTGTGCCCAACGTGGGATGTTTGGAGGGTGCCAGGCACTGCCCAGCTGCCTGCAGCAGGGGCATGAGTGGCACGACAGCTCGGACGAGGAGCTCCCACAAGCCAGGGGAGCCTGGTGTACACCAAGCCTGGTGCTTGGGATTCACACCAAGACCCTCCCAGCTGGGAAGAGAGACAGGCAGTGTGGGGAGAAGTGGGTGCACAGCTAGCTACAGAGCAGCCACGGGCCCCACCTGCAGATGTGTCCAGGTGGCACCGGGCTGCCAGTCTGCCGAAAGGCAGCTTGTGTGCTGCCCAAAGCAATCCTTCACTGGACAAAACTGGTCCTAATCCTATTTTTACACTGTGGTAGTAAATGTGCCCTACAATTCCCAGCGTGGCTTTTACAGGGAGAGAGACATCGCACGCAGAGAAGGGAAAAACATCCTGAGTTCAGCAGCCAAATTGATACAAGGACCAGAGAGAGGATGAGTTATGGGCAGAGACTAAGGGAATTTAATTTGTATAGCCTAGAAAGATGATGCCTGAGGGGGAACATGATAACACTATATAAATATCTAAAGGGCAGTTGTATGAAGAAGGGGAAAAAAAGTGACGCATGCACCAGTCGTGGGAGTGATGTGATGGACCGCAGAAGGGAACAGTTTCTCAAGGGAGCACGGCGGGCTGGTACAGCCTGGTGGGCAGGGAGCAGAGCAGCGTGCCTGCAGCCTGCACGTGGTTTCCAGCCAAGGCCAGGTCTGGACCAGGGAGGACGGAGAAGGAGCAGCCTGGTACAAGCAGTGAGGGGAGCATCCGTGGCTCTTAGATGGGATGGACGTGGCTGCACTGCATGGGGGGTCCCCTGCAGACACCAGCTGGTGATCCAGCACACCGGCACTGTATTAGCACTGGGATTACTGGTGCCCATGCTGGAGCTGTGTTAACACTGGGATTAGCGGTGCCCATGCTGGAGCTGTGTTAGCACTGGGATTAGCGGTGCCCATGCTGGAGCTGTGTTAGCACTGGGATTACCAGTGCTGGTGCTTTTCCCACTGGCTCAGGACACCCACTCCGCAGCACAGAGCTCCCACACGACTCTCAGCAGCCAGGCAGGACCAGCCATCTCCCTTTCCCTTTGCTATCCCAGCTTCCCAAAAGGTTCCTGAGCACCAAGGCATCTGAACTCCTAATCCCTTGTAGCACAGGACACCCAGAGCCTCCCCACCACATTTCAGCCCCAGGCTGACCCACTTCCCCCTTGGTCAGTAGGAAACACACCCAGGCTGGGTGTCTGTGGGTGTCTGTGGGTGTCTGTGGAGCAGGCGGTGAAGATGACATCCCCAGGCCTGGCTGTCTGAGAGGAGCACAACCACCACAGCTGTCCCAAAATGGAGAAAGGAGTGGGGTGCAGCGATGCCTGTGTTCCTGCTCCTTTCTCCGCTCTGCCTTGCAAATCAGAGTTGCTTTTTACAATCACATTTGCTGCTTCTTCTTAAAAGCAAAAAAAAAAAAAAAAAAAGGGAAAAGGAAAGATTTTTCTCTCTGCCGTTGCCATGTGAAAAACCCACACAAACAACAGGAAAAACTGGCTACCTCTCTGCAGAACCCAGCACAGTGACTGCAGAGCGACTGTCACACAGGCAGCAGCCTAAAAAAACAGGGAGAAAAATAGATTTTTCCCTTCAGCCCTTTCAGACACATGACTGGGAGACTTATTATAGTAATAACAGGCAAAAGATTTTTCTCAGAGGAGAGGCCAGTCTCCATTTGTTTCTTCCTTACATTGATGAACTCCCTTCCCCAATTGAAATGGGGCAGACTGTGCCTTCAGTTGCCCTCGCTTCCAGCCAGGCAGATGTTCAGTAACAAACCTCCCTGACGTAAGGAATCCCTCAGACTTGGGTCCTTACCGGGAGGGAAGCCCACGCCGTGGGGCAGAGCCTTCACGAGATGGTGTGGAATTAAACCTGCCATTAATTGCTCTCTACCTATTCCAGCTAATTTGCCTGGCTCGGAGCCTGAAGCATTCTTCACGAGCCACCAGTTTACCAAACAAGGCGGCACAAAACACAGAAGTGGTGTGTGCTGGCACCACGGCTCTCCTCCTCCAGAGAGCTGCCTGGAGAACAAACACTGAGGTTTCACCATTCACATCCACCACCCTCAACACCCAGGGAACGACTGTGCCCGCACGCCGCTGGGACGCAGGAGCTCTCGCGGAAGAAAAGCCTCTTGGATGATTGTCCTTGTGTTCGCTTATCTCCAAAGAGCTGAAAACAAGAGCCTGTTTGGATCTGCACGGTTTCAAGTACATCTGTAATTTCCCAAGTTATTAGGAGTAGATGAATCTGAGATGCCGACACGCCGTTGAAGCACAGTGCCCTTTAATTCCTGCCCAGCCAGCTGTGGGTTGTCATGGAGACTACATCTGTCACCATTTGTGATGCTTTTTAAATAACCCAGCTACCCAGACCTCCCTGCTTTGGTGTGTGCCCACCCCAGGTTTTGCTCTCCCCTCTTCCACACTCGGAATGTGTGTGATTCCCACTGGAGGTGCCACGGGCTGGACAAGTCAGCCCCCTCCCTCCTCCCCTTGAGCTGCAGAGGACCCAGGGGGGTTTGTGCCAGGGAGCTACATCAGCCCTGGTGGGCTCCAAGCAGGAGCAGCTATTGGCCCAGGAGCAGGAATGCTCTGGCTGAAGTCATCCTGATTCATAGCAAGAGCCATTCCAGATTTCCATCACTAATCAGGAGCAGACCCATGCCCAGCACGGCTACAGCTGAAACCAGTTATTCGGGGCTGGACTAATTTCTTGCCCCTCTGAGACTTTATGCAATGGTCTCTGTACGGATTGTCCTTCCATCGTCTGCCTAGAGCCTGATGACTATGAACCACCAGGTCCTTCCCTGCTGTGCTGCATGCATGGTGCAGACTGGCAGGATCCTCACTGAGGTGAGGGATCTGAAGGGATGCTCAGCTGGGCGGCCCCAAGCCCTGGGTTCAGCTGGGATGGAGTTAATGTTCTGTTCAGCAGCAGGGGGAATGCTGTGTTTGGGAGTTCAGGTGAGAGCAGTACTGATAACACTGGTTTAGTTGCCCAGCAATCAGCGACTTTTCAGTTGTTCATCCTGCCCTGCTAACGAGAAGGGGGGCAGTGCCTGGGGAGCTGAGGGGGGACACAGTCAGGACAGGTGACCCAAACCAGCCAAAGAGGGTATCTATGCCATGACATCATGCTCAGCATAAAGGGGGACGGATGGGGGAGGAGCGCACAGCTCCGTGGTTCGGGCATGGCTCTGAGCTGTACAGGCTGAGCTGTGTGGTCTGGAGAAGAAACCGCATCGTGTGTGGCCAGCCCGCTGTGTTTTGCTATAAAGTCCTGGTTTTGCCTTCCCTGTGGTGTCCCAGTGAACTGTCCTTATCCCAACCCACCAGGCTTGCCTTGGGTGGGTTCTTTCCTTACCCCCCGTTTTTCCTTTTCCTTTCCCCGCCCTGCAGCGTGGGAGTGAGGGGCTGTGTGGTGCTCCACTGCCAGCTGGGGCAAGGCCATGGCACCCAGTGAGTCAGGGAACACTCCGGTCCATCGGCACTGCAGACCTGCCTTGTGGGACTCACTGTCCTTACCTTCTCACACAGCTACAAGACCTGTTGGGCCCTCAGCTGCCCTGGCCTCACCATCGGGATGGGAGTCAGAAGAATGGCATGGGAGAGTGTCCGGCTTCTCCAGCTCCGTGCTGCCTGGCACTTGCAGAGCACCTTGCCAGGGGTGCTGGCCCAGAGGATAGCAGGGCTGGGGGCCCAGGACCTGGCAGCACAGTGCACCTGCACGCAGGAGCCTCTCACAGGAGGGAAGATGGGTTGAGTTCATGCCATCTCCTAGGTGCAGCAAGCCCGGGAGGCAGAGGCAGCCTTGTGTGCAGGGCTGGCAGAGGGAAGGCCAGTGTCCTTTCCACGGGTGGATGCCACTAGCTCTGTGACCACCTTTGGTCTCAGCTATGCACACACTTCCTGGTGTGCCTCGGTTTCCCTTTTGCCTTGCCAAATTGGCTTGCAGGAAGATTGTCAAGCTCACTTCACTCATCCCTGGCTGGCCTTTGAAACCCTGGGCAGGAGGTGCTGCTGAGGCCGCGTACTGTGCGTGCTGCTAAACAACAGCCTCGGGCTGACTCTATTTCCAGCAGCCGGGGACAGGGGAGAGCATTTCACTGCCTGGGCAAGGCAGACAACTTATAGCCCGGTGCTGAAAAGAGCAACAGTGACAACAAAGAGATACCAGGGCAAGCGTCACTCTTCATTTCATCCTGATGGATCTAGCCTAGCAAAGCGGTGGGTAAAGCGGGCGGAGAGCAAGTGTACGCTTCCCTGGGCTGAGCTCAGAGCCCTTCAGCTCACAGCTCAGCACTGCTGCCCTTGCTCTCCAGCCCGAGCGGAGCATCTCTGGGGATGGAGTGCCATGGGCAGAAGCACCAGCCGGTGCACGAGCTCACATCCCGCTGCCAAAACAAAACCAGACCCCTTCAACACATCTCTCCTGGGGCTGTTTAAAGGCTCCTGGACTCAACTGAACAAGGGGAGGCTTTTCAAAGGTTGTTCTGGCATAGGGAAATGAGGCATCTTTTGCTCTGGAGCCTGATCCGTGCCCTGGATCATCAGAGGCTGAACCAAAAGCTGGGCCTACAACATTTTCCTCAGTAGTCCTTGAAGGCTTTGAGACATTCTCCAGAGCCATGTTACTTGCCTTTAGTACTACTTCCACACTTGGATGTTGGCACCTAGGGATCACTGGTTAACTGCAAACTCTTTTGCTGTCCTGGAGGGCGCAGGCAAGTGGTGTGAGGGGCTGTGGGTGCTCACTGCTCAGGCAGGGCAGGCCATGGGAGAGCCTGCATGGTGGAACAGGCACATTCCCAATAGCCGGGGGCTGGGGCACAGGGGGAGCAGCAGGCAGGCAGAACCACACTGGTGGTGCTGACATGTACCTGGCAGGGTGCTTGGAGATGTTCCACCTTAATGCAGAAGTGCTGCAGAGGAAAGGTGTTAGACCCAAGGAAAGGCCAAGGCAGTCAGAGGAGCCTTTCCAGGGGACCAAAGGCCCAGACAATATCCTTTCTCCAGAGCAGTGTTCCCAGGCTTCCCCGGCAAACAGAGCGGGATCAGGCTCTGCCCAGATTTCTCCAGGACAAAGAATGTTTCAACCTGATCTCAAGCCCTCGAGCCCATCCTGAGGCACAGGCAGAAGCCCTTTGGTGTGCCTGGCAGGAGACAGAAAGATGCCTACATCAGGGAAACTCCAAACTGGCCAAGACGAGAAACCTCTGCCTTCCAGCCTACCCTGACACGTGGCTCAGCAGCACTGGATACCTGCCTCAGCCCCAGTCCTGGGAAGAGCCTTTCAGCCCGTCTCTAGGACTGCTCCACGCTGAGCACACCCAGGGTGCTGGCAAGAGGGTGCTGGCCACCTATGAGCCCTCCACGAGGCTTGAGGATAGGTCAGGGCACTGGTGGGAGTTGAGCTTCTTCTGGGCTTTTCCAGGACTGTGGAAGAAGCTCCACCTCTTCCCTGCAATGAGGGATCCTGCAGCTTTCATCCCCGGGCACTCCTCTGCCCCAAGGAAAGCTCCGACCCGAACGCAGGGAATGCAGCTCCTGTGCTGCAGGAGCAGTACAGGGCTGTGTGCCCCTGCCAGCTGCCTGGCCCTGCACAGTGGGGAGCAGAGGTGCCCCCTGTGCCCCGGAACACCCCTGCAACCCCCCGTTGCTCAGCCTGGGCAGAGGGAGACACAAAGTCCCACTGCACACCTGGTGCCAAGAGGGATCCAGTCATGTCCTGCCTTTCTGTCCTTCCCTTGCTTCCTCAGTGGCTTTGGGACGCCTGGCCAGCTGGGCACGGAGCATGACACATCCCATCCCACTCTGTCCCCAGGCCCAGCCCAGAGCCTGCTGCGTACAGTGCAGGGGCGAAGCCGCGCGCAGGGAGGGGAGTGTAGACATGGGCAGGCACTGGCAGAGCTGCGGCCAGGAGGGGCTGTTTGAACAGCTAATTAGATCACAGCAAACCTCCTAAATAGCAAAGCTACAGCCCTGTCACCCCCTTGAGACACTGGGCCATGCCCGGGTTGCTGTCTGATTCTGATCTACATAATTCACCATAATCCTTAGAACTGACTCAAGCACTGAGGCTCATTGCACAGCTCGCTGGATTTAATCCGCCACTCCAGCGGCGCTAACGAAGCTAATGGCATAGGCAGGGGAGGAACACGTGTATAGCTAGGAGGCAGAGACACAGCATTAATCCAACCATATGCTTTACTCTTCCCCCTCACCCCAGTGCCCTTTTGCAGCACTGGGGGAGACCAAAACCTGTGGGAAGAAAGAGGAAGGGAGGCAGGCTGTCCCCTGGGATGGGCAGCTGTGAGCCTCGCACCCCCAGCCGGAGGTGGTTGGGGTCAGAGCTGTGGGCTGGGCAGGGCTTGGTGGGGCCAGGTAGAAGTCAAATGGGGATTCTAGGTGAGGGAAAAGCTCCTGGTCAGAGATGTGGTGCCTGGTGTCACTGCCAGGTACTGGCCATCTACCCCAACCTGGCACACCGAGCCAGGCTGCCTGACGCAGAGCACCCTGGTAATGCTCCTCTCCAAACACCCTCCCTCCTGCCTGGCACTGCCCCTTCCTGTCACTGTTGGTGACGTTGTTGGGGTGCAGCACAGCCCCATGCTCCCCCGGTCTCCATCTCACCTGTGGCCTTACGCTGAGCTGGCAAGGGGCAGCTGCAGGCAGAGGACAAAGACAAGGGCTGAGACTCGCACTCAGCTGTGTCGGGGAGAGCAGATCCGTGGGATGGAGACAGGCCTGCCATCCTGTCCGGTACCTGATGCCCGTTCCCACAAGGGAGTTACAAGTGGCACCCGCTTTCCTGCCAGGTTTCCCCTAAAGACCTTCATTACACCTGCACAGACATAGCGTGGGGCACCCACCGTCCTGGGGCATCACCTCAGCCCTTCAGGGGTGCCTCACGGGGGAGAGGGAAGGTGAGGAAGTGCCCTAAGTGCCCCTCCACAGCCCATCAGCCCCGCACTGGGCAGGGTGCTGGATGGGAGGAGGCAGGGCTGGTTTCAGAGGGGTTCCAAGCAGGGACCTTGGAGGGGGTTGGGTGTTCTCTTGGTGAGCAAGCGGAAGGAGACTGCCCTGCCTCTCCTGGGAGGCTGGCAGGGTGAACCCAAGCATCCACAGCTCCTTCTGCCTCTGTGCTGGGAAGTGAGCAGCCTGGGAGACCCTGAGATGTGGCTACCACCCATCAGGGAACGGCCACCTCAGGTTCAGCAGGTGTTGGAAAGGGGCTTGAGCCACCAGCCAGGAACCAAAGGCTCCTGCCCTTCACCCCTCCAAGCCCGGCCAGCGCCTGCAACCATCCTGGCTGTGGGAAGCAACCCTGCCATTGCTGCCTTTAGGATCTCTCAGCAGGGAAAGGTGCTCTGCAGAGGCAAAGGCACTCAGAGCCCGAATTAGCCACACTGGGCTCAATCTGAGATTTTGACAGCGGATGCCAAATTTATTTCCAAACGCACTCTGGAAATGTCACCGTGCTGGTCGGAAGGAATCGGGTACATGCTCCCTTTTAAATAGAACCAAGCATATGGGAGGAGGATGATTAGATTGCTTCCAAGCTGCCAAATTTCTTTGCTGCAGTTAAAAATCTTCCCCAAAATGTCCCAGCCCACAGTGTTTCTGAGCACTGAAGTCTGTGCCGAGACTTTTCCATTGACAGTTGTGCTCTAAGCAAGAAAACACATCCCTCCAGCGAGGTCCCAGGTGGTCCCACCTCTGAGGAGGCTGAGAGGGGTCTCCTGCCTCCACCTGCAAGCCAGAGCAGCTCATACCCCAGTACCAAGGAACAAAAGCAACCCACCACCTGTTTGCAAATGAAGAGGGAAGCAGTGAAAGCCCCGTTAGCTCCTGGAAGATAACCCTCCTGGGCTTTCATGGTGTGGTTTGCATCCTTCAGCATCTCCAGTGCTCCCAGCTGCTGGCAGTGGGGCCCTGGCAGGCAATGCTTCTGCCCTGCATGGTGGCAGCACAGTGTGATGGCTCAGGGGAGAGCAGCACTCCCACTGCCCAGAGATGGGCTCAGGCCCCACATCCAGAGGGGTATCAGGGGAGTGAAAGTGGGAGGAGAGAGAAGGATGTGCACTGGGGCTTGCTGGTCAGACAGAGCCTGTCCCTCCTGAGTTCAGGGGCACCTGGAGCCAAGCAGCCAGCACATCCCCTGCAGATCACCCCCAGGCTCACCCTCAGTCTGTGTAAGCCACTGCAGCCCACTCTGCCCAGGCTGGGCACAGTGTCAGCAGCCCAAAGTAGCCACACTGTGATGTCCCTCATGACAGCCCTGATGTGCTTGGGATCACTTACATTTTCCCTGCCCCACTGAGAGACTGAGAAGAGCCCAAATACCTGCTCTGTGTCGTACAGGGCCTTTCTTTCTCTCCAAAGTGTCCCCAGGGAGCAGACAGCATGGTGGTCTGCCTAGGAGGGGCCACGTGGCCAGTACTGGTTTCCAGATCTGAGGATGGTGCCCCCTCTTATCCAGCCTGCTTAACTTTCTGCCAGCCTGGTCTGGGGGTAGCCAAGACCAAGCACATGCTGTCCCCTCAAAACCAGAATTCCCCAGCCATCCTCATTTTCCCAGCAAGAAAGCAAGCTACTCCCAGACCTGAGGGGCCCAGGAGCAGTGTCCTCCCTTCTGGTGGGGATCAACCTGTGACACCTTGAGCTCTCCAGACCCTCTCTGGTACCCCAAAACATCCACCCACTTTCTACAGTAACACACCAAGCTGCTGGATCGTGGACACAAACCTCACTGTGTTCTATCTGCTTCTACCCCTCTGTAGTGCCCAGGACACTGAGGAGAGCACTGGATGAAGCCAGCAGCCCTGTCCCTGTCTATTGGACTGGGAAAATAAAGCATGTTGCAAGGAGGCAGCAAGGACCCAAACCAGCTGAGCATCACCACCACCATGGTCCTTGGGCAGCACTCCAGCCCCCAAGGACCTCAGGGAGTCCCAGAGGGGTCTCGTAAGCCCAGCTGGCAGGCCCACAGCCCAGGTCCCAGAGTCAAGGCCTGACCCAGCATGGGCTGTAAGGCAGCCCAGAGGGCAGGAGCAGGAGGGTGGCTGAGCCCAAGCAGTTCCAGTGAAGTGTCACAGCTGCTCCCAGCTCTGCTCTCAGCCCACACGCTGCTGAGTGGCGGGTGGGAGGTTTTTCTCTGCATTGCAAATCCTTTCTTATTTGAGTGCTGCAGTGCTGCTTGGAAGGAAAACAACCGCTCTGGAGAGAGAGCTGAGGGGTTCAGAAAAGCACCAGGCACCTTCTCCTGCCCAGGGCATGGTCCTGGCACCGTCCCTGGGAGAGCCTGGCTCTGTAGATAAAGCTAAAGCTTCCCTAGCAGGCAGCCTGGCTGGGAGCTGGAACCATCCATTCCCATTCTCCTGGCACGGGTAGGCCTGTCTGAGCTCTCTCTTCAAACCTGGGAAGAGGGAGGAGAGGAGGAGAAAGGCAGAGGGAAGAAGGCTTCCAGGAGGCTGGCTGGCAGCAGAGCAGGAGCGGCGAGAAACGGTGGGAGCAAAGCGCTCAGGACGCGTGTGCCGGAGCACGGCTGGGGGCTGGCGGTGCCCTGCAGATGCACAGGCAGCGTGCTGCAGCGTTCTGCACAGCCCCCTGCCAGGACCCAGGCTGGGAGAGCAGGGGATGGGGACAGGGGGGCTTTGTTCCCCTTGGGGCACAGGGTGTTGGACAAGCTGCTCGTTCTTGCCTGGGCTGCGCAGGGGCTGAGCCCCCAGGAAGGTGCCTGTCCCCTCTTCTTTCCCCAGGGGTGACCGATGCTGCAAGCTGTTCAGCCTACTCGTGGTCCCTAGACACACGTCTACACACGCGTGCACCTCCAGCACCCAGGACCTGCCTCGCACACCCAGCAGCCTGTTCTCTTGCTGGACACACTACAGGCTATGGAGATCTTTTGGGAACCCACAGCAAAACAATCCCCATGTTTGCTGGGGGACAAGTTCCCCCATCACCAAACTTTTTAGGAGCCACCTTCCTGCTTTGCCACCACTACCCAGGCAGAGAGAGGTTGGGTTTGTGGTCCTGAGCACGCGTGTTCAGGGACTGATGGAGCGTGGAAGCCCAGGAACAGTGGCCACAGGGTTCTTTACAAGCAAAATGCCTTTGGGACATGTCCTTGACAAGCCACATGCTTCTGTCATCCCTGGGTGACAGAGGGGACAGGAGCACTGTGAAGCTGAGATTTGGTAAAGGTGCAAGGCCCCTTCTATAGGGAGAGCTCATTTGGGCCAGTGGGCCTCTCAAGAGGAGGGCATGTTGTCACTAAAAGCCATGACTCACCACCCCTCCAGGCCCTTGGAAACCAAGCTGGGGGGGGAAATGCAGAGGGGGGTCTCACCCCAAGGGAGAGGAAATACTTAGTCCAGTCTGCTGCTTCCTTACGGGCCCGTTGGTGCTGCTGAGAGCTTTAGAGGAGAAAGGAAAGAATCACACCAATAACCCCTAAAAACAAGGGACAGCAACCCCTGGCAGCAGAGAGCTGTCCCTGGGGCAGGGACCTGCGGGTGGATTTCACGCACCAAGAACCATGGGGATGTGTGGGGTCAGGAGGTGCCAGATCCACCTGCCCTTGGCCAAGCTAGCCCTGCAGGTCAGCCTCTGCAGTTCCATCCTCCCCACCCCAGCAGCTACCTGTTTGCATCTGAATTTATTCAGCTCAGCTTTTTAGAACAAGGCATCCATCCATCCATCCATCCATCCATCCACCTGCTCATATGTCCTTTCTCTTTTATCCACACACAACCAAATCCATCAGCTGCCTGGATAGCTGATGAAGCTATCTATGAAGATAGCCAGGCAACTATTAGCATCTCCATTCGTTAGCTCCAGTTTGTGTCTCTGGGTTTCTCCACAGGAAGAAGGCGTACTCCACTCCTGTGCCAGCCAGAAGATGGATCTGCAGAGATCTGGGCACTGACACTACTTTGAAAACTTGTGGCCTCAGGCAACAGATACCAAGCCTAAAGTCTGTCCTTTGCTTTTATTCAGTCTCCAAGCAAGCTTCCAGGAGAAGGAAGGCCCTCAGGGTATAAAAACCAAACCACTACCACAAGCTCAGCACGTACAAATGTGGAAGCCTGTGAGCAGGCCAGACCTTTTTCCTTTGAAAGAAGGGCTGGTGCTTGCAAGTCAGGTGCTAGGTTCCATGGCTCTGTGTTACTCATGCTGTCCCATGCCAGCAATCCTCCAGGCCCAACATTGGCTCAGAGCACCCCTGAGACAACCTTCACCCCTACAGAAGCACCACTGCTCAGCATTGTACCCAGCAATTTGGGAAAGACGTGCCTCATTACAGGGAATACATTCCTCTTGGGAGGAAACCTAGAGAGTATGGGATGGGTGAGTCAGGGTTTGGCAGAATCAGGGGTTGGCAGGGACCTCTGGAGATCACCCAGTCCCACCCCCCAGAGCAGGGTCCCCTCGAGCAGGCTGCACAGGACAGCACCCAGGATCACAGGGTTTGAATGTCTCCAGAGATGGAGACTCCACAACCTCTCTGGGCAGCCTGGCCCAGGGCTCTGCCGCCCTCCCAGCAAAGAAGTTCCTCCTCAGGGTTAGGTGGAACTTCCTCTGCTCCAGTTTGTGCCCATGGCCTCTCTAGGCTAAACAGTCCGAAGTCCCTCATCCTCTCTTCATTAGAGATGTTCTGGTCCCCTCAGCATCTCCATAGCCCTTTTTTGTACCCACCCCAGGATGCTGTTGGCTTTCTTGGCCCAAGGGCACATTGCTGGCTCATGGTCAACTTGGTGTCCACCAGGACCCCCAGGTCTTTTTACACAAGCAGGCTGAATGGTGTAAATACTTGATGTATCACCCTCTTCCCTCATCTCCTTCTGTACTCAAGCAGGCAAGACTTTGTAGAAGAGCAGGTCCCTAGTCCTTCCCAAACAGGCTGCATGCTGACTTTGGTCCAAGTCCCCAGGTAGTCCTGCTCCCATTCAGTGGCTCTGCATGCAGCATATGCCCACAAGCAATGCTGGATCCTTCCATCACTCTTCCCTTCAATATACAAAAGAAGATCATTTTTACAAAGCCCTCCCTCAGCTGCCTCTTCTCAGAGCTCTGAGGTCTTCAGTCAGTCCCACTCCTTAGTTCTCAGTTTCAGACACTCCCCCCAACACCCAAAGGCTCTGCCAGCCCTGTCCTGCAGACCAGCAGCTCCCTCCAGCCCCGTGGGCACAGCCTTGCATGGGCATAGCAAATAAACCCCCGCTCCCCCATCTCACCCAGCCTGGGCTCCTTCCCACCACTGGACCCTCAGTCAGAGCACTGGGGGGCTGCAACTACCCAGAAACTGTCCCCAAGGCTTCTGTGCACAGGCACAGGGCAGCAGAGGGACGGGGGCTGCTGGGACACGGCCTCTTTCCCCTTTCCATTAGATGATCGGTTTCTCGCCATCGAGAGGCAGCAGGGGGTTTGCCATGGCACAGCCACATCTCTGGTGGAAAAGGTGTTGTGCTTCCAGATCCCCTGGGCAGGAACATGGACACAGAGACCAGAGCCCTGGGGAGACGTGTGGCGAGAGGCATTTTCGGGTACTTCTGAGAAGGGTGATGAAAGCAGAAGGTCCTGACTAGTGATAAGGGCCCAAGTCCCCCTTGTGAAGACAGGTTCTCACTGAACACTCTGTGCAGAAACAGCCCGAAGGACCCTGCTTAAGACAGCCATGAGCAAATCTTCTTGAAGGTGCTGAAGCATCCAACGGCTCTCCGATGGGTGCTGGGAGAGGTTTGGCCTCCTTGGCACAGAGCAGAGAAGCTCCATAGCTCCATCTCCAGCTGCAGGGGGCCGTTGTGCCATGGGCTGCTCACAGAGCGTGTTGGGAGTGGGAACACCCTGGCCTAGCCATGCACAGGTGTCCTCTCCAGGTCAGGGGAAATGGCCAATGGCAAAACCCAGCCAAGGCTGCTGGCCCAGCCAGGTCCTGTGTGCTGGGAAGAGGTGCAGGGAGAGGCTGGTCCCTAATTTCCAGCCTGCCCCACAGCACAGGAGGGCAGATGCACTCAGAGGTGGCTTTTGCCAATGAAGCATCATGCTTCCTACCCATGTGTTCTGCTCCTGTGATGTCCTTCACAGCAGGAAGGCAGCTCTAGCAACAGCCCACTGCTCCTCCCTCCTGAGCATCCTCATATCACCCCCCTGGGATGCCAACCCCCTGCCTGGCCATGCCACGAGGGATGCAGGAAGCCTACCCAGCAGTGCAGCCATGCCTGCCATGGCCGTGCCCTGAGCTCTGCCACCTCCTCCATGCTGGCTCCCCCATCCCATCCACAGGCCAACACACTGGGCAGCCACAGCATCCATCCCCAGGTGCCACTGTGGAGTCCACCAGTGCAGTGCATATCTTTCAGTCACACAGGGCAAGCACACATCCTGGGCACACATCCTCGCCCAGACCCTCGAGTCTCAAGGGAAACATGAGCAAAGACATCTCCAGTGCTTTTCTCCTCTCACATTCAGGCCAGAGAGGAAGAACCTGTCTCTGTCACCATGCCACAGCTTGCCCAGCGTGCCAGGCAGGGGCAGAGGGCACCAGGCAGCCTGAGGCAAGGGGGGGCAGGCTGCAAGCCCCCCATCTCAGGCACTCCTGCCCTGGGCCAGACACAGCTCACCTTCCAGCAGCTCCCATGGCAGCAGCTTGGCAGTGACGCTGCTATTCACCTTCCAGTTTCCAAGGAGCCATGAGACTGCCAGGATTCCCCCCCAGTTCCCCTGCTCAGGAGCTACAGGAGAGCCTGGGAGGCCCAAAGCAGAGAGGCTGGGCCTGCTGGAGCTGTTTTTCCCTCACTGTTTCCTTCCAAAACAGAGAATGGAAAAAAGAAGGGGGAAAAAAATAGCAAAATAAAGCAAAGCCGACAACTCCAATTTCTGTCTTAATGAATAAATGAAACACATCCCAAGAGGTAATTAAGTGCTTCGAACCAAACATGTGTCACCTACAGAAAAAAAAAGAACCAAGAGAGCAATCAAGCAACTGCAATTAAGGGAAAGAGACAGCTGGGTGATTGCTGGGGAGTGGGGAGCAGGGGAGGCCGGCCCCAGGCCTGCCTCCTGCAGCAAAGGCCGCGGCTCTCGCTGTGCCATGCAGGTGCCGGGCAGAGGGGAGGCCTCACTGGTGTGGGGGCCTCCCAGCAGCCAGAGGAGTTCCTCGTGGTTTCTCCTGCCCTAAGGACATTGCATTTCCCCCAAGGCCATCACACCCACCTGTGTGCCCTGGGGGACTGTGACCATTAATGGACTAAAGCTAAAGGAAGGAAGGTTTAAATTAGATATTAGGGCAAGTTCTTTCCAGAGAGAGTGGTGAGGGGCTGGAACAGGCTGCCCAGAGAGGGGGTGGGTGCCCCATCCCTGGGGGTGTTCAAGGCCAGGCTGGATGGGGCCCTGGGCAACCTTGTGTAGCTCCAGGCCTGGAGGTTGCTGGCCTTGAACTCTCTGATCCTTGGGGTCCCTTCCAACCCAGACCATTCTATGATTCTATGATTCATTTGCTCTCAGGTCTCCCTTCCCAAACCAGACACTGAGCTTTGTCTCACCCACCTTCCTGGATGTAACATCCAGGAAATACCCAGGTAAGATCATCTCATCTAATTTTCTGCTGGCCCTTCCCCTGTCCTTGGCACTACAGCATGTGGGAGCTGCCTGGAGTGTGGCTGTGCTTCATTTATCACCAAACTGCATCCCCAGTGTTGGTAGGGTTTGCTGTTTGTGCGTGTGCTGCTCAGGAGGAAGGCTGGAGAAGGTCTTCTCTGCAGGGCAGAAGGGCACGAGAATGCGTTTCTGCCCCAGTGCTCAATCTCCAACACAGCAGTCATCTCAGGTGCCCATCCCATCCCTCCATGCCCAATCTCCATCCTCATCCCCAAATCCTGAGGCCTCTCTACCACTTTCCAGAGCCTCAAAGATAAGGAGAAACCTCCATGTGTGTCATCCTGCAGAAAATCACCGTCCTCTTCTCTCTCAATGACCCCAGGAGGCTACACAGACATTCTTACTGGGTGGGCAAAAAGATTGACTCGGTTAAAAACCATCATGGATTTTCCTGTAACAACTCAAAGGATAGCTGCTGTACTGAAACAACCACATGCTGTGAGAACCATGAGCTCCCTGGAAGCATGTGCTCTTTGGAGAAGCCCTTATTTACTCCTAAGTGGTATCAGGGCCAGGACAGGGCACCCATGCCAACCCCTGCACTGCCTGCCACCCCTTGGGGTCCCATGGCTGATTGCTATTGACCAAGGCTCCAGGGCTATGAAGGAAAATCCCCTGACATGTCCTTGATGCTTATTGGATTTTATGACCATCTTTTCCCTTTGGGAGGCCAAACCAAGACCTTTGGAACATTTGGGTTTGGCTGAGCTGCTGATGGAACTGCTGTCACATCCTGAGACACGGCAGGACATCATTCCTGACAGGGGGAGGCATGTGATTTATTCCTCCATAGGTTTGCTCTGCCTATTCACCACCTCTCCAGTGCCTGCTGCTTTCAGCACAAGCTCCTTTCCAATGGACCTCAGCAGCTGTGACAGCACTGCTTAGTTCCAGAGTGCTGCCCTTTGTACAAGCCCATCTCTGTCCCTGAAGGAGAAGTATAGGCTTCCCATGTGCTTGAGGGCTGCAGCCATTCCCTGCAGAACCCTGACTGGAAGGGGTCAAGCATCAGCATCCTCCTCTTACCCAAAGAACCCAGAGCAAGTCGGGGACCTTGGGGACCACCACATGTGTAGCTGAACGCACAGTCATGGGCAAACAGCAGAGAGCAGAAAGCAAACCATGGTGAGGGGCAGCCCCCCAGATCCCACCGCCCTGCACCTGGGGAGTGTAGGTGCCTCCTGGGTCTGCTGGCTGCTTGGCTCATGGCTGGCCTGGTCTCCAGAGCCTATGCCCCACAGTCACAGCAGGAGCCTGGATGCCTTCCATGCTGTGGCACTGCTCCAGCCACCACCCATCATCTCAGGCATCACCCAGCGCAGACACCACCACAGCTCTCCATGCCTCTAGACCACACCGTATCAGTCCTTCAGTCGCCCTCTGCCTCAGGCCACTGGGGCCACACCAGCGCCTCACATCAGCTCACCTGAGCACCCTGGACAGCCCCCCATCTCCTCTCACTCTGCCATCAGTTCCTCCCCTCCTTGGCTGCGGCCCGGCGCTCAGGCTCTCCTCTCACCTCGCAGGGCAACAGCATCCCCAGAGAGGAAAAGCCCAGAGCTTTCCAGCACCCACAGGCTCCTCTGGCCACTCGCCCCAAGCAAACCCCACGGAGCCGAACCGTAACCCCAAGGGGGTCCTGCCTGAGGCCCTGCCCTGCCCGCGGTGCCCGGAGCACTCACAGTCTGGCTGATGCTCTCCACGGTGGCTCCTCTGCGGGGACGCTGCAGTCATTCGCGAGCGGGAGGTGGGTGGCCCATGCGCTGGCGGCGGGACGGGCAGAACCGGGCGGCAGCTCCGGGACCGTGCTCACCAGGCTCCTGGGGCTGAGGAGGACAAAGGCAAGCGTGAGTCCAGCGAGGCAGGGGTTAACCCCAGTGCCTTCCCCATCATGACAGCCATACTCCTCCAGTGTTCCCCCGCCCCAGGTCCCTTCAGGCCCAAGCAGCGAGGGAGGGATCCAGCAGAGATGCTCCCGCTCCAAAGAACCCAGACGCCAGATGTAGCCGGTTCAAAGCACACACATACCCAGCCTCTCCCACTATCACCCCTCTCACCAGCCCTCTCCTGTATGCCCCTGCCTTCTCTGGAAACACACCAAGATGGGGCCCTGGGCAGCATGGGCTAGTGGAAGGTGTCCCTGCCCATGGCAGCGGGGTGGGACTAGGTGGACTCTGAGGTTCCTTCCAACCCAACCCATTCTATCAATCTATGAGCCAGGGATGCAAATCCATCCCTGGTTTCTACAGCCCTGCTCCAAGCATGGCCATGGACTCATGCACTCATCAGGAACCACCAGTCCACCATGAAGGAATGTCAGTCACACTGCTGAGGTTAAAAGCACAGATGTCACCTGAACCCCTGCTGGGGTCCTGTGAAATGGATGGCACCATTCCCTTGGCTCCAGTCTCCATGGCTGTCAGAGCCCAAAGACTGGGCTCCAGCTTGATGACGGTGTCCAGAAAGGTCAACAGACTCCAGCATGGTGAGCAACCCCCCTTGCTCCAAAGCGAACCTTCCACCTTAGGACTGTTGATCATACAGCTGCTCTCGGAGGAGAAAGGGGGTTGAAGCCATGGAAACAGTCAGATGTGCCACCAAGCTAAGGAACAGGGCATCTTCCTGCTGCTTTCAGCCAGCCCACCAGTGACACACACATCTGTCCTCCCCGTCCACTTTGAAAAGAGCAGCTTACACTCTGATCGGATTAGAGGAAGAAAACTGCATCGCAATAAACCCAGGGAGGGACCGACTGCCGGGGCTCTAATCCGAGGGGAGTCTTCAAGATAAGAGCATTAAGAAGTGGGGATAAAGCAGCCGCCGTGCAGGAGTAGTCTGAGCTGGTCCCTAGTCTGGGGAGAGCAGAGCACAGCGGGCTGTGGCACGTCCTGGCACCTGAGAGCAGCTCAGCACATCCCTTCAAACATGACCTGCCTTTCCATCCCTGCAGCCTCCTCAGCGCGGGAGATGGGGCAGCCGGAGGAAGGGCAGGGCTCAGGGCACAGAGGGTCCCTCCAATGGCTTGTGTTTCTTATCATCACCCTGAAAGCCCAGGGGAGAACAGGTACAGCACAGTCCTCACTAGAAGACCTTAGAGTGAGGTCTCTGCCCAAAGTCCCTCCTTCCAGGAAGGGGATCTAGCACTTCCTGGCTTGGGCCGTACCTCTGCACCAAGCAGACACTGGATTCCCTCCTCTGGGAAATTCTTCCTCTGCCTCCTGAACATGGGGCCAGAGGCAACATGCACTCTGCAGAGCTCTGCTCCTCCTTCAGAGGCATTCACCAAGAGCCATTACCACACAGGTGATCTTCCACCCCTACCCATGCTCCATGGATGGGGTAGGAGCTTGAGACGCACACTGCTTGCTCTCCAACTTGCTCCCAGGAGAAAGCCAAACACCTTTTTATCCTCCTGAGACAATGCCCACACCAGCACCAGAGGAGGGGGAGCAAATAAGAAGTGTCAAGGTGCAAGATGAAGGCATCTCCTGCACTGTCTGCACCTGGGGAGGACCCAGGAGTCAGATGGGGAACCCACCTGAGATGTGGTCTGTGGTGGAGCCACCTCTTGTACCAATGTAATCTGTTTTGTGAAACTGGGGACCGACAACTCAGGGGGCAGCTCCTGGTGCAGGTTCTCACCCACTCAGCTGGAGAAGCTCTGGATGAGCACACAGCTTCATCGTGCTCCTCAGATGAATGGAGACAACCCTGCAGCTTGGTGTAATTGAGGAAAGAGCATTTGTAAGGCAGAAGACAGCTGGATTAAAAAGGTGAAGCCCAAAAAGCAAATGAGAAGAGAATCACTGGTGATGGATGGGAAAGCAGTTGCTGAGTCCAGCATTTTCCTGGACATGCTGTTGAACAGCAGCAAGATGAGAATAGCTGAGATCAAACCTCCAGAAGAGCTTGGGCAGCCATGGGGGCTCGCAGCACCTACTGCAGTTGAAAGGGCACCATCAGCTGCTGAGCTCCAAGTCTTCCAGACTTGGTGGGAGACCCTGGTGCTGGTCCCACAGCCCACACCAGCTCTGCTGCCCAGCATTAGGACCACTGCTTGCAGAGACTATGCCCATGGAGGTCTGCCCCGGGGGAGGTTCAGGACAAGGACCATTACTGCCTGTCCAGCACGGCCCCTCCTGTGCATCTCCCACCAGACTTGGCCATGTCCTGGCCCGATCTCTGCAGAGCAGAAATCCCCAAACATCTGGTGCCTTCTTCTCAAGGCCGTTCAGAGGGGAACACACACTAAAGGTCGTTACTGCAGCTTGCTTTGCTAATTGCTGCTGATCAGACAGCCTTCTTGGCAAGGGTGGGGCAAAGACATTTGGGTGGAAAAAAGATAAATCGAGTTTGTAAGAGAGAAGAGCTCAAAGCTCCTCTCTCTGCACCAGGTGCCAAGCAGACACAGGCCACCCTGGTAAAGACAGGGGTTGTGACTGCCAGGCAGACTGGTCTCAGGACCAACCCTGTTCGTGGTGCAGGGGGTGGAGGAGCCCAGGTGAGCTCAAGGACTGCCATGCAGGCAGACTAGGAAGTGTCCAGAGCTGTCAGCCACAGAGCAGCTTCTTCTCCCCACCACGGAGGAAGAGAGGTGGTGGAGGTCACAGACAACATCCCTCACCGTGACTTCCTGCATCCCTGCATCACCACCACAGCTCCTTGACCCTGGGCCCATCAGACAGCACAAAGTGCTCTACC
Source organism: Hypotaenidia okinawae (assembly GCA_027925045.1). NCBI lineage: Eukaryota > Metazoa > Chordata > Aves > Gruiformes > Rallidae > Hypotaenidia > Hypotaenidia okinawae. The sequence goes on from BSDF01000016.1 coordinate 1,589,712, forward strand.
ACCTCCCCAGCCTGTCACCAGGCCCCTCCACACCATCTCCACACCCTCCTGGCACTGCCTGGGGACCAGTGTCCCCACTTCCCACTTCCCTTTTCCCCAGGAGCAAGACAATCTCCAACTGGTTTCAATTCTTGCTCCCTCAGCCCCAAACACCAACCAGAGCCTTCCCAACCCAGCTTCCTCCCAGATCATTCTCTGCTGCCTCTAAAACCCTGCTGGGACTGAGACAACAGATGTGACCCCCTGATCCAAAGCAGGTCACCTGCCACACAGCAAAGCACAGCTCTGGCCTGCTTGGTTTTCTTTTACACACAGTTTTCCTCAGGGTCTTGGGCAACCCCAGGTATCCACAAGACCCTGAGCAAACCCAGAAGTGCTTGCAGCAGGAAGGGGTTCCCAGACTGACAAGTGCAAACAGCTTCATCCCAGCCCCACCACTTCCCAGTGGGCTGAGGACAGTGTCCTGAGGCTGGCGCAGGACTGTCCACACACACTGTGGAGAGGGGCCCTACTGCCCCTGCTGTGGATGCCCCACCATACTGCAGATCCTAGGACTGCATGACACCAGCAGAAAGACCCCCAGTACGCCTGATGAGCTCTATGTCTGTCCTGCAGCTGGGTGTCCCGAGGCACAGAGGGCTAATGACTTGCCAAAGTGATCACAGGGAGCCAAGAGAAGACCCAGGGATGGAGCTTGTATCTCCCAAAGCCCAGACTCTTGGCCTCTTCACCTAACACACAAGTAGGCTAGGAGCCAGAGCAGCCCCAAAAGTGTCCAACTTTGAGGATGGGGGCTCTGGGTAGGACAGTACTTGGTCTGAGCAATATCATTCCCTGGAGAAGCACTGGCTCATCATCAGCGCTCTGGGCAGGAAGATGCATGTGACACAGAACCACCAGCCCACAGCCCAGCCTCTGAGGAGAGCTGCTGGGATCACCATGGCCAGGAGCACTGAAATCACCCACAGGGGACTTGAAATCCATGCTGGAGCCCAGTCCCCCAGCACACAAATACAGCAGGACCCGTGCTTGGGGTTCAGACACTGGTTCTGGGGTCTGAGCCACCAGCTCCTTCCCTCCTGGGCAGACCTCCCACTGAGCTCAGCAGGAGAAACAACCATTAGCTCAGTCCCAGGGCAGTGGAAGCCTCCGCTCCCCCCATGAGGGACCCATTAGAAACTCAGGAGAAATCCCATTAGAAATTTAACTAAGCAGAAGGTTTAAGGCTGTTGCTGGGCTGGGAGGAGACCTGGGCATCAGGCAGCTGCAAACTGAAGGGGCAAAATGACTACAAAACTGGAGGAGCAGAGAGTGATGTATGGGAATCCCCAGACAGACTGGAGAAGCCTCTGGGAGAAGCATCTCCCCTTCTGCTGGCTGAGCCCAGGGCTGCAGCGTGCCTCCCTCACTGCTGGTGGGGATGGATGGTGGAAAGGAAGCTCCTGGGAGGGGAGGAGGAGCTGGAGGACTCAGGCATCACCAGGGAAGAATGAGGGCAGGGTGTGAGGGCAAGGCTCTCAGCAGAGGGTGTGAGGTCCCCAGAGAGGCACTGCTGGTCCCTGCACCGGCTGGGCTGGATTTGGGGGTTGATGAGCTGGAAAGGACAAGGGAGCGGTGCTTCAACTCCAGAGGTGCTTCAGCACCCCAGCAAAGTAACTACCCCACAAACCCACCCCCTGGCAGCTGTCCCGCAGCGCACCGGTTCATCGGCGCCTCCTCAGCGCCCGCCTCTGACACGGGCAGTAACCACACAGAGTCACCCACAGGCGCCTCCCGCAAATCCTGGGCCCTGGCAAACGCTGCCCAGAGCAGGAGCAGCCTCGGGACCCCATCAGAGGCTGCTCGGGAGCAGCAGGAGCAGCTCCCGGGCTCGCTGCCGCAGTCGGCATCCCCACCGGTACCTCCCCTGCGCCGTGGGGCAGGAGCAGGGGGAAGGGGGTGTGTGTCAGAGGGCTGGGGTGCAGCAGCTGCTGCCAGCGCGTGCTGCGGGGCGCTGCCATGGCCCGCCCCGCTTGCCAGGCTGTTCCCTCCATCTGCTGAGCCCAGCGCGTTTTATTTTCGCGTCCCCACGTTTGATCAGATCGACTCTTCCACTTTAATGAGCACACTGAGCTGAAACAAACACAATCTGTCCGTGGAGGGCCAGGGAGGGATGTCTGGGGGCACCGCGGGGGCACCACGGGCAGCCTGCAGCACCCTGATGCCCAACTGAGATGGGTTTTGGGAGCCAGCACAGCCCAAGCTTGCACCCCTCGCCCCACGTGTGCCCTCACAAGTCTCCCCACCGCTCCAGGGGCTGAAGACCTGAGCACGGAGAGGGATGTCTGGGGAGAAGGGCACCCTCCTCGGGCCCCAGCCTGGGCATGGCTCAGCTGTTCCCTTCCTCTCCCTGCCCATTTCCCATGCTGCCCGTCCATCTTTCCAGCTAATTACCCCGCGGTGCTGTGGGCACGAGCCACGTGGCAGCCGGCATCTGCACGGCCTCCCAGAAACGACCTTGGCTGCTCAGAGGACAGCAGGAGCCTTTTTGCCTTCAGGCTTCCCCGGAGACAGACAAGAACCCTTCAGCAGGAGGCACGCCGTGCACATCCAGCCCCTGCGGTTTGCTGCTCTCTGCCAGAGCATGGCTGGAAGCACAGAGCCTGCAGCTCCCTGCACTGGAACGACCCACCCTCACAAGGACTCTCCAGCACCAGCTCCCTGCAGAAGCTCCCAGAAGGATTTACCACCAGTCTGAGGCTCGAAGTTTTTCTCCCTTCTGTTTGTCATACTGGGTAAAGCCCTGAGACAGGATTGTTGGCATTCCCATGGTGTGGGTGCGGTGGAGATGGGAGCTCCACTGCACTGCTTTGGCATGAAGAGCTCCAGGAGAGAGTAAGGGCTGGAGGAGGAGCACTTTAGGAAGCAGCCAGGTTGGGTGATGTTGCTGCTGCTGCCCCACCACACTTCTTCCCCGGTGCAGATGGAGCAGAAGGAGTTAGCTCAGCAGAAGACACTGTCTACAGCTCTCCGCAGTAGGGACAACAGCCTGTGGGAGCATCTGACCTTGCACCGATGGAAAGCCCCAGGAGCCCTGTGGCTGGAAGACCCCTTGGGGTGGAAGTCAAGCTGTCATCTGGGAAGCTGTGGGGGCTGCGTGGGCAGCAGCTGGGAGGCTGGAGGCAGGGCAGGCTCCTCCTGCCTCCCCAGCTGCCTGCCAGCAGCTCAGTTGGCTCCAGAGAGGACAACTCCATGCACAGAGAAGGCTCAGCTGCTGGTCGTGGGTGCTGCCAGGATGTGCATGGGGACAGGCTGGTCATCCACTCCCATGGGCAGAGGAGGGGGCTGTGGGGAAGGGCCCCAGCACTTGCCAGCTCCTGCGTGGAGGGCAGGCAAAGGGCAGCAGGCAGGGCTGCAGGGCAGCAGACAGCAGGCTGAAGGACTGTGGGAGACAAGGGGGTCCCAGGAGCTGGGCAGAGCCAGGCCTGTGCCTGCCCAGGTTTGTTTCCACCTTGTTTTGACCTCGGTGCCAAAGGCTCAGCAGCTTCCCAAGCTCACCTGGCACTTTAGGAAATCCCATGGGGAAGAGGTGCTGATCTCCTGAGGGAGCTAAGACGGGGGCACAAGTGCCCCTACCCCGAGGAGCTCAGCACCCACCCAGCTGCAGCAGGGAGGCTGTGTTGGCTTCACCTTGCTCCTGGCTGTGGTGAGGCTTTGTGTGAGGAGAGGTTTCCTCCAGTCTCCTCCCCAAACGAAATCCCCTCACTCCCTCCAGCTCTCACATTTCCAGATCCTTTTTCCTTAAAATAAGAACTATGTCCACGCCGTGAGAGGCTCCCTCCTGCCCTGCTCTAATAAAGAGGGAAGATGAAAAACCAGGAGAAGGTTTGCTTTTGCCTCTCTGCCGCTCCCAGCTCTGTGCTCTCCATCCTTATTTCTCATTCTCCTTTCCAGGAGCTGGCTGTAACCCTTTGATAATCACCCTTTCTCTCCCAAAAGCAGACAGTGTCCTTTCTTGCCTGCACAGCCAGAGAAATGCCACACTTTCCCTTTGATGTCAAGATAATGTGTAGATGTAGCACCACATGTGTGTGTGTGTGTGTGTGTGTGTGTGTGTGTGTGTGACACATGCAAACAGCCAGCACTCTGTCCCAGATCCAGTAATTTAGGGAGAAAAGAGAAAAGCTGGGGGAAAATATATATATTAAAATTATTTCTTCAGTCCACTTATTTCTCCTGTAAATATTGGTTTGTTCTCTTCCTCAAGCAAAGGTTTGGGGCCATCTCCCCACCCATCAGACCCAGATGGAGCTGCCTGTGGGCAGCCTGATACCCCCCAGGCACCTGGGATCCCTGCATGGCCAGGGCAGAGCTGGGGCTGTACAGGGCCCTCTGACACTGGGTGTCCTACATCTTCCCCCACCCCGCTGGGGCCAGCCTTGGCAAGTCTCTGTGCCCAGAGGAGACACCTCGCAGCCCGGTGAGACCTGCCCCAGCGAAGCGAGCGACTCAGAGCCCAGGGGGGTCAAAAGCAGTCTGGGAGATGGGTTTGGTGGAAACGCCTCGTACCCCGGCAGTGCAGGGCCTGAGCCTGGCTCCCCAGGCACCCCACATACCTGTTGGGCTGGGCCTGCTGGCAGCAGCCCCCTTGAACTGCACCCCAGGTGCTGCTCGGGCCTCTGCTCCAGGCTTATGGGAGCCTGTGAAGCCCCCAGAAACCTCTGGCTGTTCTTCACAGCCCCTCTGACCAGGGAGGGGTTTCTTTGGTCCACACAAACCAGGACGGGGTATGAGCCCCTTGCCTGCTCTGCAAGTGTGGGAGGCATCACCCACCAGCTGCCTCTGCTGCCGGTAGCCCTGGACCCAGGAAACCTTCAGGGACCAAGCCCTGACCCCTCCAGCCTTGGCATGGCCCTTGGCTGGGTTCAGGGTGTAATTTGGGACACAGAAGAAAGTCTGCTCCCAGACACAAGGGTCTTTCCTTGGCTCTTGCCCTCAGTGCCAGCGGGGACACCTTGGGCTGACCATGCCGGGCTGAACAGAGCAGTATGGGTGGGCAGCTGCCTGTCTGCCTGCCAGGGAAGGTCCCAGGCATGCATCCCACCCTAGCAGCCTCCAGCCCCCTGCCCAATGCCACAGGCTGCAGCCGGGCGGTGCAGGCAGCACCAACAGCAAAGCCAGGAGAGCTCAACCTCCTTTCTGCAGGGCCCCTCCCCAAGCATTCGAGCACCATTTCATCTCCACAGCTTCCCCAGAACATGCTCTGCTCTGCAAGAGCTTCACAACCAGCCCAGCTGAGGAGAGAAGCCTTTACACTCAGCACAGGATCTCCAGGCAGGAGCCAGACACGTGTGAGCTGCTGGCACACACAGGGAAGGGGTTCTGATCCCACCACTGTATGTTTAAGCCACTGCCAGTACTGGTGGCAACACTCCTGCTTCATGCAGAGTGGCTTGATCCAGAGCCACTCCAGGAGGGAACAGCCCATGGAGGGTTGGCCTCTAGTTTGCCTAAATCAGCCAGCCTGGGCCCACCAGAACCTTCCTGGGAGGGTGACAAGTGTGGCAGGTTGGGGTCAAAACCCATGACCGTGCTGACAGGGCTGTGATCACCCATGAGCACCGCTCAGCCTGGCTGCAGGACTCGCTCCTGGGGCAGCACAGCGCAGCCGGCCGGGATCAGACCTGGGGGAAACCCATCCACAGCAAGAAGACCAGGAGGCCTGAGCAAACCAGCTCCCGCACGCTCAGCTGACCTGGTGTCCACAGCTCCAGCTGACCTGCCACAGTCAGCACGCACCAAGGAGCATCTTTCACCTGGGGCATGGCCAGGGCGTGGGCAGGCTGGTGGGACACGCTGTGTCCTGGAAAGCCAGAGTATGGACCAAGGCTCTGCCCACTGTCCTGCACTGTGTGGTGGCCTTGTTCCCATGCTCTGTCCTTGGGGAGCTGCTCACAGACAGACCTGGCTTGAAGCGTCTCTTCTAGAAAGCTCCTCTCCCCTGCAGACTCAGGGCTTTGTGTAAAAACAGGGACCACAGTATGAGCTCCTGAGGGTCCCCAGCTCCCCGCTCCATCCACAGTGCCCCTTCTGTTCCAGCAACACATCCCCCTGCTCCCCTGGGAGCTCCTGGCTCTCACCACCCTCTCCATGGATGTGTGGGCAGCTGCCTCAAGGTGCAGCTATGTGGGGGTTTGCTCCAAAAACCAAGCATGTGGCTTTGGAATCCTCAACGTGTGACTCCAGCCTCCTGGCGATATCACTCTCTGCCTTTACCTCCAGCTCTGACGCCAACTCTCAGCATCAGGGGAGCTGGGGGAGGCTGGGACTGGGGTAAGAAGATGCCCTCCTTGTCTGTGCTGCCCACCTGCCCCAGACCACTCTCCCCTAGCAATGGGAATCTGGACAAAAGGTTGAGTTTATCTAAGCCAGCCTCGCTCAGAGCCCTGGAACTCTGCTCAGTCATTAACCGGTGAGTAAAGTGTGCTCGGTGAGTCACCCTGCTATTATAAACACTTTCTTCTAAAGGCTGGAGAAATGCAGGAGAGTGGTGTTCCTTGAAGTCCCTGCTTGTAGCTGTTCCCCTCCATCAAGATCTCTGACCAGGGTCGGCTCAGTCCCCTCCTTGCCCTGTGGGCACCAGCCCCCATGGCTGTGTGCCCTAGGGCAGGCTCTTCACAGGGGGAGGCCAGCTGGGCCTGCACCACTCCCACAGCCCTTGGGTGCTTCCTGGCTGCACCTCGTGTTAAGCTGTTTGTAAAGGTTAATGCATGCAGGGCAGATATGCTTTGCCCAGATTAATTGATGCTAAAGACACCAGCAGCAAGGAGTTGCTCAGTGCCACACGTAGCGAGGTGAGGGCTGCACACCCCTCTCCCAGCATGCTGATACTCCTTTGTCCCCTCAGGCTGCCACTGGTGTTAATAAATCTGGAGCACCCAAGGAGCCTCCAGACCCATCGTCACCCCATGCCTGCTGGTCTGCCATCTGTGCTGCTCCCGGCTCGGCCCCACTCCACACCACCACCACATTCCTCTCCTGTGCAGGGAAGCTTCTGTGACCCTTCTGTGAGCTTCTGCCTCCATCCCCAACCTCTGTCTTGCTCCTTAGAGCATGGCTTGGTCTGAGGGCTACATGGGAATGCTGACACTTGGGATAGGCTGTGGCTACCACACCAAGCTTCTTGGGATAGGCTGTGGCTACCACACCAAACTTCTGTGGCTCTTGGTGGCCACTAGTCCAGCCCATCCCGACACTGTCCTTCACCCCAGCCATCAAACCCGGGTCTGCTCCTGCTTGCTCTACTCATTGCCTTACCCTCTGTGCACCTCCCACCTTCATTCCCTCTTCCTTCACATCTGCTGTTTTCTGCTGGTTGCCTTTTTTCCCTCTTCTACTCCTAGGTCTCGTTTTAACCTTGAAAGCCCACCCACTCACCAGCACACCGAAGCCCAGACCCACAGTGGGATGGGTTTGCCCATCAGGGTGAGCTTCCCCAGCCCAGCCCCAACCCATCCCGAACCCAGTGTCACCATGCCTGGCCAGTTTTCCAGCAGTACAACGGGCTCTGGCTCCCGGTGGCTATGCCACCCTGCCACCTCCACCACCTCGGAGACAAGCAGGAGCTGCCTCGAGCCAGCCTGCTGCTGGGGCTGCCACACCGATTATTTCACACTTGGCATAACAAAGAGAAATGAAGACACTGAACCTCAGGGGAAGGAAGGGGAAGGTGGGTTGGATCAAGGAGACAGGAGAGAGTCCAGGAGGACCCTGCAGAAAGGTCTTCTGCCTTATCCCTGCTTGAACACCTTGTTGGGTGGGGCAAGCTTAGCTCCGTGCTGCCATTCCCTGTGTCCTGCCCGGGCTCCTGGGCCAGACGCTAAGATCTTCCTATTCAAAAGGATTACAAATTACTGTCTGATCCACTAATTAGGAAGGGAAGATGAGTGTGCTTCTGACAGTAATGTTTAGCAGCCATTTAGAAATGGCTCTGAAGGCGGCGAGGCGCTGCGAGCACACCGCAGCATGGAGCCACATCTGCTCCACGCCAGCGAGCCCAGGGCCACCCCGCTGGCCCCAGCACCACCCCGCTGGCCCCAGCGCCACCCCGCTGGCCCCAGCGCCGGCAGCTCCCCCTTGCCCTGGGGGGCTCTGCCCGACGCCACCCCCAGCCTGCGCAGCTCCAGCAGCGAGGCCTGCCCTTCCCTGCCTGGCTCCCGAGGACGTCCCCAGGCCGTTTGGCTCCCGGCCCCGCTGCCATTACTTCATATTTATTTAACAGAATTAAAACCTGCTTAGTGGGGCCAGCTCAAGGCAGGGGAGACAAATGGGATGGTGGAGCCGCTGCCAGGGAAGAGCAGCGTGGCGCCGGGCTGGAGGCCACCTGCACCGGCCCAGGGGGACACGGACCCTCCTCCCCACCCGCCCACTGGCTGGCATGGGCGGGCAGCAGCCCCGGGCTGCTCGCAGGGTCCCCCTGTGTCTCCTTCCCCCGGCTGTGGCTGGGGAAGGACTCCAGGAGGAAAGAAGCCCCAATGGGCATCTCCGTGCTGTGAGGGGACTCCCCAAGCACAATACAGTCCTTGTGCACAGCCATACCGCTGAGGGGACCACCCTGGCCCCGTGGCCACCCGTGGGGCTCAAGGGACTCACCCCTGTGTTGGATGATGCCCGAATCCATCCTTGAGTCTCCACGAGTGTGTGGAGACAGAACACCTCCTCCAGACAGAGCCCAGAGATGAGGAGCAGCAGAGCCAGCCTCGGCCCCTCCTGAAACCTTGAGGGCGCCTGTTTCCCATGTATCTCCTTTCAAGACCTCCCCCTCTCTCCTGGGTGAGAAACTTGATTGAGACTAAGCAGGAGATGAGGTGGGTCTGGGGCTACCTCAGGAACTTCTCTGCAGCTTTGGCCTTCCTAAAAATCATCCTAGTGCCGACCCCCACACCCCATCCCCAGCAGCTCAGCACCCCAGGAGTGCCCCACACTGCCTGTGAAGGCTTCCCATGGGAGAGAGCAGGCAAAGAGCCAGCGATCCCAGCATGAGCCCCATCCCCAGGGCACAAAGGCAGAGATATCCACACTCTCCACCCCTACATGACCCTGATGGGACCTGACCTCTGCAACACCTACTCTGGAAGGTCTCCCACCCTGCCCAGCCCAGGGTGCTGAGCGAGCCCTCTGGCACAACCCCAGTCTGGCACCACCCAACACAGAAACACCACTGTGATGTGAAGGGAGGAGCTGGGAAGCCTCAGGGCCACAGGCCCACAGAGGAGCAGCTCCATCACGCAGACGAACCCGGCCAGTTCAAGGTGCTATTAGATTCAGCTACAGTGGTATTAATGACTGCTTTCATTTTTAATTAAGTTAATCTACCTATCAAAACTCTTTATGCTCGTGAACATATGATCTGAGAGAAAACACCACTTCCAGCCACATCTGTACACCATGTGAGCCTGGTTTTTCAGAGACACCTATTTAACAATGATGCCAACACAACAGGCAGGAGGAAAAGCACCCAGTGCCCACCTGCAGCTGGTGGAATGGGGAGCAGCCTCGCGGTTGAGCTGCAGGAGCATCACGGGGAGGCAAGGTTTCATGCTCTCATCGTGATAAACCTTAGAAAAGCTGTGAATTTGATGGAAAAATCTTTTCTCCGCTGGGGAGAAGATGGTGCATTCAGAACAAAGAGCTGATGGAAATGATGACCAGCCCCAGTCCAGTGGAGCAGCCAGGGCTTCTGGAGTATCCCTGCCCTCCTGATCCCATCCCAGGTGGAAAGGCCAGCCTGATGAGCAGGTTCTTGCAGAAGGAACCATGCTGGAGCCAGTCTCCAGCCCCCAGCAGGTCCCTGTCAGCTCTGCCTACAGAGGTTCAGGTTTCTGATGCCTCCAGTTACTCTTGGAGTGGGGTGTGGGTGGCCTTGGTTTGATGGCCTCGCTCCTCCCCAGGCTTGGCCTTTCCCATCTCTCAGGGAAACAGGAGAGTCAGAGCCTACTTCAGAGCTGGGGTGACCTCCTCAGATCCACAGGTTTGGACTTTCTCCTCTCTTGTCCTTGTGAATCCTACACGATTCCCCCTTCGGAGCAATGCCAGCAGAGGCCCAGGTGCCAGAGGGCACGAGGGCTCCCAGGGGAGCAGCGCCTTGCACAGCCTGGTCCTTCTTGCCTGGAGGAGAGGAAGAGCAGAGCCACCCTACACAAAAACGTCAAGCTGGCCAGAAAGACATCCTGTCACACCTGCTGAGGGAAGAGCAGGCATGGCCCTGGAAATTAAAGCATGTCAAGGGAAGGGACAGTCTTTCCCCACCGAGATGAGGCAGGCTGGGGCTCAGAGAGCTTTTGTGCTGGCCAGCAGCTGCTCTGAGCACTGGGGAGAGATATGGGAGGGATGGACCTGGGGCAGAGGTGGGGTGGGATGGAGCTGGGGCTCTCCCTGGCTGGCCTTTACACAGCAGCTGCCTGAGTGCTGTGTAGCACTGGGGACCCCTTTCAGCAGTGTCCAGGCTGGGTTCAGAGCAGAGGTGAGTCCTCACCAGCTGTAGCAATGGCTTGGTCTTCCACCACTTTCTAGCTTTCCAACCAAAACCACCTTTCCCTCCAGCCTGCCCAATCCTCCCACAGCACTGACGAGGGCAGGAGATGCCATCTACCATGGGAGCCACCAGCAGCACCTTCCCCCTGCTCTGCTTGCCCAGCTGCCAGCCTGACTTGAAGGGACCTCTCCACCCCGGCTTTGCCTGTGGCTCGCAGCAAGCAGCCTCACGCCCTGCAGCTTATCCTGCTGTGATGGATTTGGTCCCTTCTTCCCATGGGTGTGCAGAGTTGCAGGTGCTGATCCGTGCTCAGCTCCTGCCTCACTGACCCCTCTCTTGTAAGTCAGCAGGCGCCACCAAAGCCACCAAACCCCACAGCAGAGAGGAGACGTGGTTATCTAGCAAGGAAACCAGGCAGTGCTTCTGGGAGCCGCAAAGGGAAGGAGGGAGCAGACCGGTCAGGGCTCATCACCTGGCAGTGACTCTCCTTCGCTGGGACAGGCAGTGCCACCAAAGTAGGGCTGCTGGGCTCCCCGGGGTCACGGCAGCACGGAGACTTTCCTGGTGCAGCGCACAGAACAGGGCGTGTCGTCTAATTATATCGGCTCTGTCCCACTAAGAGGAGCCGGGAGCTGGGGCGCCCTATTTACACGCCCTCCTCCAGTCCCCGGCAGCCGCAGCGCTGGTGCCAGCCTGCCCCGTGGCCAGGGACTGCGACAGCCCCGCGTCCTTCAGCCCAAGGACTGGAGGGGACCCGCAGCTCCTCGCTGCCAGCACCCCCCACCCAGCCTGGCACAACCCCCCACCCCGGCTGGATGTTTGCTTCTCCGGGAAGGTGGTTGCAGTGGCTGAGGGACCCGTCGTCTCTTCATGCCACCCTTCAGCCTGGCTACTGCTGGGCTGCCTGAGGGCTGCGAGTGATGTCACACTGCCACAGAGCTCTGTGCATCACACCAGGCACTCTGGGGGAAGGCGCCTGCCCTGGGCCTCCCAGCAGCGTGATCCTGCAAGGGTGCTGGGGCTGGTGGCCTGGGAAGCTGTGTCCTTGCTGACCACCTTGCACATACACCCTCGCACGTTCCGGAGTCAGGAAGGGGCCTGCAGCAAAGGGACTCCAGCTGGCATGAACACCCCAAGGCCGATGGTGCCCTCATGCCTCCAGCCCTGCCCAGCCAGGCTGCAGCTGCTCTCTCCCTGCCCAGCACTTGCTGTCCTCATCACCTCAGACCCTGCTCCACGTCTCATCACCTCCAGGCTGGGTTCTAAGTTCACCTGCAGTGAACTTGGAGCTGTTCAAGGCCAGGTTGGATGGGGCCCTGGGCAGCCTTGTGTAGCTCCAGGCCTGGAGGTTGGTGTCCCTGCCTGTGGCAGGGGGTTGGAGCTCTGTGATCCTTGGGGTCCCTTCCAATCCAGACCAGTCTGGGATTCTGTGATTAGAGCAGCCCTGTGCCAAGAGCCTTTGGAGGTGGCTGGAGCCATCAGGAGGTAACTGGCGTCTCAGGCAGCACAGGAGTGGATGCATCTGGGCTGTGGTACAAGTGTGGGCAGGGCAGGCAGACACCTCCCTGCCCATGATGGAACCAACACACCAGCACTATGGTTATTCCCCTGCTTTGGGGGTGCCAGGGGAGGGGACTGGGCAGGAGCCAAGGGCGCTCAGAGCCCGTGCTGTAGCAATGCACATGGAGATGCCAAGAGGTTAGTGATCCCATCCCATGGTAGTGCCATGGGGGTAGTGTATCCCATCCAAAGTCCTCTTGGTTCACTTCCTTGAAACCAAACTGTGCTCTGAAGGTCCCAAGCCCGGCCTCCCTCTCCTTGTATGGGACCTCAGGGTGTTCCAGCCAGCCAGCAGCCAGCCCGAATGGTGCTGGGGACTGGGCCCCTCTGTGTGTGTCTGGGTTCCCCTGGACCTGGGGGATACACCCCTGCAGTGCCCTGTGCGTGTCACCCCAGCCATGGCTCTGGGATCCCCTTGGACGGGCTGATGGACAGCGCAGCCCTGCACACCACGGGCTGTGTGTGTGTGTGTGCCCCCGGAGAGGGGTCCCTGCCAGCTCATCCCAGGGACGCCCAGGGCTGGGGAGTGGCTGGGGGCTGCTTGGCCCCTGCCACCAGAGGGGCTGTGGGCCGACAGCGGATCGGGAGGCGCTCCTCACCTGACGTTATTTTGGTTGCTAGGTGATTAAATCATCCATCTGCTTATGACAGCGCGGGAGAGCAGTGAGTCAGTCCCCTTCCTACAAGACAACAAAGGGGTTTTCAACTCCAGCCCACCTCCAGCCTGTCCCCAGGTCTGTCTGTGCCTAGAGGATGCTCAGAGAGCAGAGCTTGCTGCTGTGCAGGGGGGCAGGGATCCTGCCCTGTGCTGCAGCCCCACACCCTGTGCCAGGATGCCATGGGGCTGTGGGCATCTTCCAGTATGTTTCTGGTGACCGGGACCTCCAGGGCACCCTGGAGCATGCAGCTGGGCACCACGAGGGTCTGGCTGTAGTGCACCCAGAGCAGCTTTGAGGGGTAGGATGAGCCCCTCTGGATGCAAAGGGGGTTTGCTGTTAGCCCCCAAGGACAGCCCAGCACCCTCAGCACAGCCACCCAAGCACCTTCCGCAGGCACCCGCCATGGGAACATCACTCCTGTGGCACACAGAGCGCGGCTGCGGCCACGTGCTTTGGGAACAGGGCCCAGGGAGAGCTGGCAGGCTGCTCTGGGCAAGCCAGGCAGGGAGGCAACAGTCTGGGAGAAAAGAGTGTTTCCAGAACACGTTTGAAGTCTTTTGGAGGAGGAAAGTGGGAAGCAGGAGAAAGAGGAGCCCCTGTGTGTGTGTGTACATGTGTGTGTGTAACAGCGACAACAGGAGCCTCCCTCCCTGCTGAGAAGAAACCACCTCAGTTCCTCAGGGTCTGGGGAGTGTTGAGACCCTGGGAAATTAAAGCTCTGCCCACAGAAACGTGTTCAGAACATCCAGTTTCTATCAGTCTGGCTCTGAACCACACGCAGCTGCCAGACAGACCCCTCCACTGCCAACCAGCATGTGCTGGGCCAGGCCACCAGCTGCTGGGTGAGGGGCTGGAGGCTGCCCAGGACCCACATCCCCTGCCCACACACTGGATCTGAAGCCCACCATGGCCAGCAGAAGCCTCCTGTGAGATGCATGGACCTTTGTGGGAGCTTCAGTGGCTCTGGGGGGACGGAGCGGAGAGGCCACCCTGGGGGCTGCCCACCCCCTGCCCATAGCAGCCCTGCTGCAGCATAGGCAGCACCACGCGTGGCAGAACCGGGGCAGAACCGTAGCAGAGCAGCTGGGACCTGCCCAAAATGGACTTCTCTGCCCCCACCACGGGTTTCTCTCCCCACCACTGCAGGGGAGCAAGCGCAGAACCCTCACGGCCTGTCCCAGCCCTCCTGCCCCACACAGTCCATGCCAGGGCTCGGCCGGCACCAAGGCAACCACAATGGCATCCCAAACCCAGCATCCAGCACCCCAAACCATGGGAGCCAGGCTAGCAGCCTCCCCATTGCTCTGCACAGCCCCCCAGGTCCCCCGGCAGCTATCACGACTCCTTAGTGCAAAGAGACTCATTAATGAAGTGGAAAGGAGGAGGAGGAGCAAACTGAATGGTCTGTCCTGAGGGACAGTACAGCAGGGAGGAGGAGAGGAGAGCACTCAGCATTGATCTCAGGGTACGAAACCTCCAGAGGGAAATGTCCAGAAAATAACTGGGGGTGGAAAGGACGAGGGGTCCAGCTGGCTGGGCATCCTGCCTGAGGGGGCTGCCAGCCATGCTGGAAGGCAGAGATGTGGGCAGGAGGAGACCAGGGCAGGGATGCTGCCTCCAGAGCCACGCAGTTGCCACCAGCACCCCATCCACAGCAGCCTCCACCCAAAGGCATCTCACGGAGCTGGCAGGAGGCAAAGGAAAGGCGGGAGCGCTGGGTCCCGAGCGATACCCATGGCATCACAGGAGAAGCCTCCCCAAGGCTCCCTGCCCCATCCAGACTCTCTGCCCCATCCAGGCTCCCTGCCCCATCCAGACTCTCTGCCCCATTCGGGCTCCCTGCCCCATCCAGGCTCCCTGCCCCATCTGGGCTCCCTGCCCCATCCAGACTCTCTGCCCCATCCGGGCTCCCTGCCCCATCCAGACTCTCTGCCCCATCCAGACTCTCTGCCCCATCCGGGCTCCCTGCCCCATCCAGACTCTCTGCCCCATCCGGGCTCCCTGCCCCATCCAGACTCTCTGCCCCATCCAGACTCTCTGCCCCATCCGGGCTCCCTGCCCCATCTGGGCTCCCTGCCCCGCCGCTGAGTCCCTCCATCCTGCGTGGTGCCACCCTGGCCCGTCGGGATGCCATCAGCTCTCCAGCAGCAGCACTGGTGGAGGGAGGAGGACAGGCTGGACTGTGTGGGAAGGAGAGTTTTCTTTAGCATGTCAGCTCCCAGCTCCCAGGCTGTCTGGGAAGGGCCGGGCTGCTGCGCTTGTGGGCAGCGCTGCAGGGAAGCGGGGAGGGGGAGAACACGGAGACCCTGGGAGCAGGGCGTCTGCTCTGGATGTGGGAGCACCAGAGGCTGCTGGCAGCAACGGGAGGGGAAGGGTTCCCTCCCCAGCTCGCAGCTCCAAGCAGAGCCTGAGTGGCATCAGGGGGGCAGGGGCTGCGTGCCCAGCAGCTCCACGACAGATGCTTTTCCAGCTCCAAAGCCTCACGTGGTTCCTTGTGGGTCCCCAGCAGCAAGTGCTTCCAAGCCCTGGGAGCATGGCTCTGCAGCAGGCTCCCAGCTCCATGGCACACAGGAGACAGCTCCCCATGGCTCAGAGCCCATGACCTTGGCCTCTGCTGCTCTCGTGTGGGGCAGCCAGAGGGCTGCTCTCCTGTGTTTTGTGCCCTTCAGGCCTCAGACCCCACAGGCAGACCCATCTGACCTGGGGCCAGGGTTCCCACACCTTGGTCAGCCTGGGGAGATGACTAACAGCTCATCAGGGGAGTTGGGTGCCCTGTTCCTGCCTAGTGCTGCAGCCTCACATCCCATTGCTGGGGGCACATACACCTCCAGTGAGCATCACCTTCTCATGCCAAGCTGGAGGAGAGGACATCAGCCACAGTGGGTCTGACTGTCCGTGCACCTCCAGCCTCCAGAACATCCAGCGTGCTGCCTGGGAGGCACAACCCAAACCTATGCCTGGTATGGGAATGGTTTTCCCACCCTGGAGACATTTGCCCACAGCCAGAGGGGACCAGGCAGGGAATCACAGCAGCGTGAGTGAACTGAGGGGCTGAGAACTCGATTTCAGTCAGCTGAAACGCTTCCTCAAGACATCCCTGAGAGGACTCACCGGACTTCAGCCTGTCCCCACACCAGCAGCAGTGAGACACAAATTGAAAATGCATTTACAAAATGCCCAACGGACCCTTTCTGATCAGCTGGAAAATTCCCTCGGCGCTCAGAGCACAGAAACTGCTGGAAAAGGAACCTCGCTCCCCAGGTCTGGCCAGGAGCCCTGC
This sequence comes from Hypotaenidia okinawae, assembly GCA_027925045.1. Classification (NCBI taxonomy): domain Eukaryota; kingdom Metazoa; phylum Chordata; class Aves; order Gruiformes; family Rallidae; genus Hypotaenidia; species Hypotaenidia okinawae. The sequence goes on from BSDF01000016.1 coordinate 1,605,724, forward strand.
AGAGCCACCACCACCCCGCAGGTTAGGTCCGTGCAAGGCAGCAGGTCCCAGCGGGGCTGGGCAGCCAGCACCCAGCCCACCTCAAGGCCCTGCCCAAGCCCACCAGCCCCCAGCAGTGCCAGGGCAGGCGTCTCCCGGTGCCTCTCTGCCACGGGCAGGATTAATCGGACGAGGGAAACGGCGAGAGAGCGTCAGCTCCATTCCCGCAGCGAAGAAACTGTGCCATTAAATCCTCTCTCCTATGACACACACTGAGCCTATTTCGGTAATAGTTTGGCAGGGGAATTACATTACTGAGCCTATAAATACCTCATGGGGTGCTGCTCTGCTGATGGAGCAGTGGGACGTGGCCCTTGCCCACCCCGGTGCTGGTACTGCCATCACCATCACTGGCACGGGCAACTGCTGGGCACTGCCCTGGGGTGCAGGGCACAAGGACACATTAGGGCAGGGCTGTTGCAGGGACAGAGAACCAGGGTTGATGGGAATGGGGTGAGAGCTGTGTAAGCCCTGGAGACACCAGAGGGTCAGGGCTGAGCTGGGGGGAGGACAGATGGAGGAAGATGGTGGAAGGGATTAGCACCCTGAGATGCTTCCAAAGCAAACGTGAGGCTCCCCGTGGCGGTGGCTGAGGGCTTCCACAGGGCTCGAGCCAGCCTGGCACACACAAGCAGCCCGGACCATCCCTGTCCTCATGGGGCACCCCACGGCTCACACAAGAGGAAGCAGCAACTGAGGCTCCTCAGGGCACAAGCTGATGCCCTGAAACATCTTGTTGGGATTCACTGGATGTTCTTCCCAGCCCACATGGCACAGAGGGAAGCTGCTCTCTGGGAAGCCCTGGCCATCAGCTGGGCTATCCACACGTGAGAAATCAGTGACCCATCTCTGGTGCCCGCTCCTCTACCCAAGCCCTGAGACAGTGTGGGTGTGAAAAATACTCAGCCATGTCTGAGAGGGACAGCAGCTGGAGGCAAAGAGGTGGGGAGGGGGTTCCAGCCCCCAGCCACGCTGGCCAGAGGGGGAAATGGCTGGAGCTGTGATGCTTGGCATCTTGCAAGGGAAATTGTGTGTGGCCCCTGTCAACAAGTATCAACACAGTTCTTCAAAGCTCCTGGGTCCCACCTGCAGAGAGCTCCTCCAAGTCCTCACCAGTCTCTGGGCAGCACAGGAGAGGGAAGGGGACGCCAAACCCAAAGGCAGTTGCTGGGATCCCTTACTGTGAGAGTCACCCAAGGGATGTGCAGGAGGGTCCACACTCCCCCAGAATGCAAGAGCCAGACCAGGAGACACCCAAACCATCCTGCAGCCAGCAGAGGAGAGCAGCTTGTCACAACCCTGTCACCCATCCCCAGAGTGCATAAACCCACCAAGATCACCATGAAAGCTCTGGAGGTGTTACAGCCCTTCCTTCAGGCAGGAAAGCTTGGCAAAGAGCTGCAGTGAGCCCGGCCCTGTCCAGGGAGAGACCATGGTCCAAAGCCACCAGTAGAGAAACGTGGACATCCATGAGAGCCTGCCTTAGCCAACCCTGAGCTGGCACATTAGTTCAGGTTCACCCTCAGGGGACCCGTCCCTGCGCGATGGCTCTGCAAGAGAACGGGGCTCGCCCTTGCAAGCGCCAAGGGGCTCAGGACCCCCTTTCTCTTCCACACCCAAAACCGTCACACCCACTGGAAACTCTCTGAAGAGCTGTGTTGTTCTCGTGGCCAGGCGCTGCCCACAGAGGAGCTCTGCTGCGCTCCCAAACAGGACAGGGAAGCCGATGCCACGCGCAGAACTCGGGCACCTTCTGCAAAGCGCCGGCACTGTGAGGCTGGACACGCCAGGCCCGAGCCAGGAGGCTGGTGCAGAGCTCCAGGAGCCTCCTCTCACCCCAGCTTCATCGCACGCGGGTCCCGGCAGGACACGGCGCCTCCAACAGCAGCTCGAGCTGAGGGCGTCCCTCACGTCCCCCAGCAGAACCGCCACTGCTGTTTATCAGACATAAGCCTAAAGACACCCCCCAGGGGGAAGGATGATCAAGCAGACTCCCTGCTCAAGACAGCTCCCTCCCATCATCCCAGAGATCTGCCTGCAGCCCCTTTACCTCCAGGAAGTAGGCAGTATGACGGGAGGCCTGTCCTCCAGCACAGGCTCCTCATGGAGAAGGCTGGAGGTGTCTCAGCCAGACCCAGGTGACTCAGCACCCCTCGCCACTGGCCAGGAGGACGCAAAGGCTGCCCAGGACTGCAGAGCAGCACCAAGGAGCTGCCTGCTGCCTCCAGCCCCAGGCACGGCTGGCCAGAGAGCTTGGCCAGCTACGGCTTCAGGCCCGAGTGTGACAGACGTGGGCTGGAAGACGGTGAGAAGAAAAACCATGCTGAGCTCCAAGCTCCAAACCAGCCCCTTGAACCCCGTCCAGAAGCAAATCGGAAGCCGGCGCAGCTTCTGGCAAGCAGGTGCCACCTCGCCCGTGGCTGAGGCCGCTAAGCACAAGCTGATGACTTCGTCCTGAGCCACGGGCAGCAAAACCAGGGACGCAGGTGGCCGCCGTGGCCACATGTCCTCCCAGGGAGGGTTCCTCGCAGGTTCCTCCCCTCCTCCGTGGATGGTGAGGGGATGATGTGGGCACGGAGGAAAGCAGGCTGCCATCTGGATCCAGGACTATTCATCTCTGACGATGGCGGTAGCGGCTCAGGAGAGGCTGGGCTGTGGACAGATTACAGGGGAGGCAGCGTGCTCGTTTCTAGCCGTGCTGCTGCTACCCAGGCTGGAAATAAAGCCTCATTTTTTATGCAGAGATGCACAATGGTTAACGGGAGGAAAGCTTGCCTGGGAGGCACGCAGGTACCAAACCAATTTCCAAACAGGTCTCCAATTACTACTGATGTTTATTTGATTTACATTTTTTGGGGGCTTGTCAGATATTTACACTCAGAGAGTGAAATCCATCCTGGCACCACTGGACCGGCGGGAGGGTGTGAGAAGGTGGAGGTCTCCTGCTGCAGAGCACACGTTTCCCTGGAGCTGCTCCGTTCCCTCACCACTTGCAGCCCTGCTTCAAACCGTACCGGCACGGCATGTACAGGGAGAGGAGTGAGGGAGCCGAGCTGCTGCGGGGACCAGGGCTAGTACAGAAAGGTATAGCTTGGCTGAAACCTCCTAAACAAAGACATAAGCAGCCCCTATCAGTCTGGTTCTCAGCCTTTTCCTTTGCCAGGAATGAGGGTACATGCCTGGCATCGTTGAAGCTGTTTTTCTAGGCCCTAGCAGACTGCAATTCAAAACATGCTAAACGTCCAGCAATCACTCCCAAACTACAGAATTTAGTACAGAAAGACATAGCTTGTCTGAAACATCCTAAACTAAGACATAAGCAGCCCCTGTCAGTCCGGCTCTCAGCCTTTTCCTTTGCCAGGAAAGAGGGAACATTCCTGTACCTCCTTAGGTGTATTTCTCGGCCGTAGCAGACTGCAATTCAAAACATGCTAAACGTCCAGATATAACTCCCAAAATAAATAATCTAGTACAGAAAGGCATAGCTTGTCTGAAACCTTCTAACCGAAAACAGAAGCAGCTGCTGGCACTCTGGCTCTCAACCTTTTCCTTTGCCAGGAAAGAGGGAACATTCCTGGTACCTCTTTAGCTGTATTTTTCGGCCGTAGCAGACTGCAATTCAAAACATGCTAAACGTCCAGCAATCACTCCCAAACTAAAGAATCTAGGACAGAAAGGCATAGCTTGTCTGAAAACTCCTAACCGAAGAGATAAGCAGCCCCTGTCAGTCTGGCTCTCAGCCTTTTCCTTTGCCAGGAAAGAGGGAACATTCCTTTTACCTCCCTAGGTGTATTTCTCGGCCGTAGCAGACTGCAATTCAAAACATGGTAAACGTCCAGATATAACTCCCGAACTAAGGAATCTAGTACAGAAAGTCATAACTTCTCTGTAACCTCCTAAGAGAACAAAGAAGCAGCTGCTGTCAGTCTGGCTCTCAGCCTTTTCCTTTGCCAGGAAAGAGGGAACATTCCTGGCATCTTTGAAGGTGTTTTTCTCAGCCGTAGCAGACTGCAATTCAAAACATGCTAAACGTCCAGATATAACTCCCGAACTAAAGAATCTAGTACAGAAAGGCATAGCTTGTCTGAAACCACATAGCAGAACACAGAAGCAGCCCCTGTCACTCTGGCTTTCAGCCTTTTCCTTTGCCAGGAAAGAGGGAACATTCCTGGTACCTCTTTAGCTGTATTTATCGTACGTAACAGACTGCAATTCAAAACATGCTAAACGTCCAGATATAACTCCCAAAATAAAGAATCTAGTACAGATAGGCATAGCTTGTCTGAAACCTTCTAACCGAAACCATAAGCAGCTGCTGGCACTCTGGCTCTCAGCCTTTTCCTTTGCCAGGAAAGAGGGAACATTCCTGGCACCTTTGAAGGTGTATTTTCTCGGCCGTATCAGACTGCAAGTCAAAACATGCTAAACGTCCAGATATAACTCCCGAACTAAAGAATCTAGGACAGAAAGGCATAGCTTGTCTGAAACCACATAGCAGAACACAGAAGCAGCCCCTGTCAGTCTGGCTCTCAGCCTTTTCCTTTGCCAGGAAAGAGGGAACATTCCTGGTACCTCCCTAGGTGTATTTCTCGGCCGTAGCAGACTGCAATTCAAAACATGCTAAACGTCCAGATATAACTCCCGAACTAAAGAATCTAGTACAGAAAGTCATAACTTCTCTGAAACCTCCTAAGAGAACAAAGAAGCAGCTGCTGTCAGTCTGGCTCTCAGCCTTTTCCTTTGCCAGGAAAGAGGGAACATTCCTGGTACCTCCCTAGGTGTATTTCTCGGCCGTAGCAGACTGCAATTCAAAACATGCTCAACGTCCAGATATAACATCCGAACTAAAGAATCTAGTACAGAAAGTCATAACTTCTCTGAAACCTCCTAAGAGAAAAAGAAGCAGCTGCTGGCACTCTGGCTCTCAGCCTTTTCTTTTGCGAGGAAAGAGGGAACATTCTGGTTTCTCTCTAGGTGTTTTTGTCCTCCGTAGTAGACTGCAATTCAAAACATGTTACACGTCCAGCAATAACTCTCAAACTAAAGAATCTAGTACAGAAAGGTATAGCTTGGCTGAAACCTCCTAAACAAAGACATAAGCAGCCCCTATCAGTCTGGTTCTCAGCCTTTTCCTTTGCCAGGAATGAGGGCACATGCCTGGCATCTTTGAAGCTGTTTTTCTAGGCCCTAGCAGACTGCAATTCAAAACATGCTAAACGTCCAGCAATCACTCCCAAACTACAGAATTTAGTACAGAAAGACATAGCTTGTCTGAAACCTCCTAAACGAAGACATAAGCAGCCCCTGTCAGTCTGGCTCTCAGCCTTTTCCTTTGCCAGGAAAGAGGGAATATTCCTGGCATCTTTGAAGGTGTTTTTCTCGGCCGTATCAGACTGCAAGTCAAAACATGCTAAACGTCCAGATATAACTCCCGAACTAAAGAATCTAGTACAGAAAGGCATAGCTTGTCTGAAACAACATAGCAGAACACAGAAGCAGCCCCTGTCACTCTGGCTCTCAGCCTTTTCCTTTGCCAGGAAAGAGGGAACATTCCTGGTACCTCTTTAGCTGTATTTATCGTACGTAACAGACTGCAATTCAAAACATGCTAATCGTCCAGATATAACTCCCAAAATAAAGAATCTAGTACAGATAGGCATAGCTTGTCTGAAACCTTCTAACCGAAACCATAAGCAGCTGCTGGCACTCTGGCTCTCAGCCTTTTCCTTTGCCAGGAAAGAGGGAACATTCCTGGTACCGCTTTAGGTGTATTTTTCGGCCGTAGGAGACTGCAATTCAAAACATGCTCAACGTCCAGATATAACTCCCGAACTAAAGAATCTAGGACAGAAAGGCATAGCTTGTCTGAAACCACATAGCAGAACACAGAAGCAGCCCCTGTCAGTCTGGCTCTCAGCCTTTTCCTTTGCCAGGAAAGAGGGAACATTCCTGGTACCTCCCTAGGTGTATTTCTCGGCTGTAGCAGACTGCAATTCAAAACATGCTAAACGTCCAGCAATAACTCCCGAACTGAAGAATCTAGTACAGAAACACATAGCTTGTCTGAAACATCCTTACCAAAGACATAAGCAGCCCCTGTCAGTCTGGCTCTCAGCCTTTTCCTTTGCCAGGAAAGAGGGAACATTCCTTTTACCTCCCTAGGTGTATTTCTCGGCCGTAGCAGACTGCAATTCAAAACATGCTAAAAGTCCAGCAATCACTCCCAAACTAAAGAATCTAGGACAGAAAGGCATAGCTTGTCTGAAACCACATAGCAGAACTCAGAAGCAGCCCCTGTCACTCTGGCTCTCAGCCTTTTCCTTTGCCAGGAAAGAGGGAACATTCCTGGTACCTCCCTAGGTGTATTTCTCGGCCGTAGCAGACTGCAATTCAAAACATGCTAAACGTCCAGATATAACTCCCGAACTAAAGAATCTAGTACAGAAAGTCATAACTTCTCTGAAACCTCCTAAGAGAACAAAGAAGCAGCTGCTGTCAGTCTGGCTCTCAGCCTTTTCCTTTGCCAGGAAAGAGGGAACATTCCTGGTACCTCCCTAGGTGTATTTCTCGGCCGTAGCAGACTGCAATTCAAAACATGCTCAACGTCCAGATATAACATCCGAACTAAAGAATCTAGTACAGAAAGTCATAACTTCTCTGAAACCTCCTAAGAGAACAAAGAAGCAGCTGCTGGCACTCTGGCTCTCAGCCTTTTCTTTTGCGAGGAAAGAGGGAACATTCTGGTTTCTCCCTAGGTGTTTTTGTCCTCCGTAGTAGACTGCAATTCAAAACATGTTACACGTCCAGCAATAACTCTCAAACTAAAG